>CM065660.1:15117836-15717836 GCA_033220385.1 Triplophysa yarkandensis | reverse complement strand
TTGTTAGAAAACATAAATTAAATCAGGACATGATGAGAGTAACTTGTTCGTTAGAGAAACACTGTTTTTGCCTGAACAAAAAGAAAAGGGAACCATCCAACATTTTCTAAAGTCTTTGATTTTTATATTTATTCTTTCCTCAGAGCTTCATCTGAATCGCTCCTATAAGAACGCATGCCTTTTGATTTCTGGAGTTCCAGAAATGAAGTCGAGCCATCAAAAGATCTGGCCTCAGTGTCAGAAACTGTCTGACGCTTTGATGTCTCAATTCGCACGTAGCCACAGGATACGTTTTAAACTCGGTAGCGCTCCACTAGTGTGCGAGAAATGAATTCCTCAAGAAAGATTAAAACAAAACGCTATGGGGAGCTGTGTCAGCTGAGATCTGCTATGCTTGTCCAAACTTGAAAGGAAGCCAGGGAAAGCACAGGTGCAAGGGTGTTATCTAGCCATATACAAAGCTGATGTCTTTTGCGTTGGGAAAATCTGTTTCAATTAAAAGAATGTTTATGTAATTGCTAAGAATAGGCCGTATAGAGAGAGACTGCAAGCTGTCATTCTTGAATTAGTTACTATTAGCAGATGGTCATGTGGTTGGCTTCCAAAATGAAGGAGGTTGCTCATTGTGGTGGTTGTAAAATTGTTCATTGGCATGGTTGGCGGGCCACAGATTTCCACACAATTGAACACCCATCATGCCACGCAGTTTCGCCCTATGTTTCATATTTGTGTTTTAAATATTTTGGTAGATTCAGCTACTAATAACAATTACTCTGAGCTCAACACATTTCAATATATTTTAATCCATTATGCAGGTTTTAAGCGGCAAACACAAAGATCCGTCTGGGCATAATCGACTACAATTTGGATGTTTTGAGAACATCTCGGATGTATATCACCTCTCGTTTTAATCCGCTCAAGGATGCCATAATTATTCTTTTCATCGTGTGTTGACGTCTCATCCGTTCCTGCATCCCAGAGCATCAGGGCTGTGCGTAATTCTTTATTCAGACACACACTGAATACAAACTCACAGCGGCGTGTGATTCAGCCAGATGTCTCAATTAGCTGAATGATACAATTTCCAGTCAGTAGCCTAAAACAATACATTTGGAAAACATGGGCTGAAAATTAAAGAGGCTGTTTACCAGTTTAAAGTATCAGGTTCATTGTTCCCGTTAATTCGATCAGAAGCGTTTTCGAAAAAACATTGAATATGCATCTTGGGCAAATGGAGGATTGCGATAAAGGGTAAAGGGAGGGTACGTTGCAATGTTGCTTTGTTATGTAACCTTCCCATTTAAAACCAAAGTGCCAATGTTGCACAAACAATAAAATAACTTTAATAGGAAAATTCACACCTGAAGGAATATAGCTTTACACATATACAGATAAATATATACAATAGGAAAATTCACACCTGAAGGAATATAGCTTTACACATATACAGCTAAATATATACACCTTATCCTGTATATTCATAGATGTGGTGCATCAGGGAATGGAGAAGAAATTCATATTCAATATTCACATTTCCATGTAATTTATTTAAGACTTGTTATGTTGGTAGCTTCTTCATTTTTGTATTAGACACTTAGTTCTTAAGCTGGAATATGCCTGGTGTGAGCATTTGGGGATGGGATCAGCACTTACATTTGCTTCTTTAATCCCTGGTACATTAATATACTGCTGTGCTCAGGAAGTCTCATATGGTGGTTCATCACCAAAGTTAGCTTTTCTCTTTCAAGAAATTGGTTTTTATGGTTCTGTATTAAACAAAAGTATAATTGAATAGAATATAGAACACTATTATATTTTATTGGTATCAAGTATCTAACACACATTTATTGAACATTTCTTTGAATCAAAAATCATTCTATTTTCTTATTTGCTATGCTTTTAATTCAAGGTTTAATTCAAGGTTAAAAAAAGGAAAACATTGAAACTTTTCTGTTTTTTTAAACATAAACCTAAGATTACTGGAAAAAGTAAACAAAAAAATTAATAAACAAAATATAAACTTTCCTAAAAGTTAAAAGTTAATAAAAATAATTCATAACAAAATTAAGTAATAATGAATTAAAATCTAAAAATAAAAGCTAATTAAAAATATGAATCAAGACTAAATGAAATAACTCTGGTTTAATTTGTTTAATTTACTTAATTCTGTTGTTTTAAAGTGTGACTTATAAAAGTGATTTATGTTGGACCCTATTTATTCTGTTAAAAAAAATTATTCAGTGTTTTTTTGTCCTTTACTGGGCACTAAACATTTGCCCATGTGAAAAAAAAATACTTAATTATATTAAACTATTTTGTAATGGGGTATAATGTTAATAAAACTGTAAAAATAGTTTAGCCTTTCTTTTCATTTGGGTCTACTTAAATTTTAGGTAAAATTTTGAATAAGTAAGAATTTGTAATAATAAATACTTTTTGTCATTTTACTTCAATTTACTAATTGAAGCAAATATAGTAGATGCATTTTAAAAATCAATGGGTATGGTGTTACAAATATCGGTGTGTGATAACTTCTTAAAGTTATCCAGACTTTCATTTTGGTGGGTTGCCAAAATGTTTAACAGTAACTTTTCTCAAAGTGAGATTTCTCAAGTTGGTTTTGTGTAAAATGTCTGCTTTTGAATCCACATGACATTGACAATATTTGTTGACGAACAATATTCACCAGGTAAGAGTTTGATGGTGTTTGGGTGATATACCG
This sequence comes from Triplophysa yarkandensis, assembly GCA_033220385.1. Taxonomy (NCBI): domain Eukaryota; kingdom Metazoa; phylum Chordata; class Actinopteri; order Cypriniformes; family Nemacheilidae; genus Triplophysa; species Triplophysa yarkandensis. The sequence goes on along the minus strand of CM065660.1, from coordinate 15,715,114 downwards.
TACTGCATGACCGGGGGACAGATCCGGTTGTGGTCTGTCTGAACATTGTGGTTATTATAAAATTACAGTTGTGATGTAAGGGTTAACATCTAACGCTTTCTGGAACGTATCCGCACGTTTCCATGTGTGTGTTGGAATGCGTCCAGGCTGATGCAGAGAATTCCCCAGCACACTTCTGACAAGACCTCACCTTTCATTGCATATCTCTCTCTTCCTTTTTTTAGAGTTTTCTTTTCCCTCATTGTCCTTAAGTGTCAGTATCTTCCTGTACGATTTCCCCTCCCCCCTTTTCCTCTCTCTTTTCCTAACCAGCCCCCTGCATCCATGTGTTCTGTCTCTCTCGCTTTCTGTGTCTGTGTCTCTCTCTCCCTATTTATTTCGCACATGAATTTCAAACCCCGAGGTGCTGGGGGTTGGGTGTGAGCGAGACAAGGAGATAGACTGTATTTCTGTAAGAGCGGCTGTGTATGTGTGTCCTCTATATAAATGCATAAAGTACAAGAATTCCCTTGCAGGATCTCTGTATGTTCATCCGCAGTGCATGCATGTGTGAGAGAGAGAGAGAGAGAGAGAGAGAGAGAGAGAGAGACAGAGAAAGACAGAGAAAGACAGAGAGACAGAGAGACAGAGAGAGACAGAGAGACAGAGAGTGTTTGTTATCAGTGCATAAGAGTGCCTGGTACTGTTGGTCGTGTCTGATTTGTGGTTTGATTCTCAAAGGGCTGCACATCTGTCTCCTACAATTTGGTCCTTCAGTTTTTTTGTAACATTGAGGAGAGGATACATCATCCGCTTTGTGTGACATGACTAGAATGTGTTAACCAAATTTCACTTGACTTACTTCTCACATTCATTTTATGTAAGCAGTCTCAAAAGTTGTATTGATCTGAGAGGCTAAACAGATTCTCAAGGGCACTATGGAGTACTAAAACATTTAAACATTTTAAAGGAATAATGGTAACGCTTTACAAAAAGGCTTTTTATTAATAACATTTAACGTTAGTAAATGCATTAAAACATGAATTGAAAATGAGCAATAAAGCATTTATGAATCCTTGTTAATATAAGTTAGTGTCAATACATTTGTTCATGTTCCTTCATGGTGCATTAATGTAAATTTTATTTACATATTTTTATTCACAGTTCTTTCTTAATGTGTAACACGTTACAATAAGGTGCTTTATGTTAACATAAGTAAATGCATTAACTAACGATGATCAATTTCGTTATTTAGCATTAATTATTCCTTGTTAATGTTAGTTTACATCAATATAGTTATTCATGTTAAATTCAGAATTTAATGTGAACTAACATTTATAAATCCTCCAAAGCCTAAGCATTGATTATTGTTATTTTTTGTAGCTTATGTATTGTGTAATTGCAAGCTAAAAGCACGTTATGGTTACCAACAAATTTATGTAAATGCTTAAATTATATAAGATGAATACAAATTGTTTGATCTTGGTCAGTTCTTCTTAGATATTGTATATACCAAAAAATTAAGTAAATGCTAAAATTATTTAAGAATAATATAAAGAAGTGTGGTTTATTGTAAGGTCTCATTAGCCAATACATATATGGCTTCTCTCAATGGTTCTGTGTATCACTGGGCCCCCATAACAACATATACATACAGCATTTGCAGTTAGGGACTACTTTAAAGCAGAAGGCAATTAATGATTTCACTTAATGAAACATTTAAAATTCATATTAATGTTTCTTAAAAACAGATTGTAGCTTTCAAGATTTTAAGCAGTTTTCTTCTCTGTCACTATGAACTCCATAGATACTGTACATGAGCATTCAGAAAAGTTCAGTCTTCATGCTTAACTCACAAAATAACAATATGCAAGTTTGGAATGACTTTTTAATCTTTAAGTGATCTTTAACTGAGCATGTCAAGACGATTTCAGTATTTTCAAAACAGTTTGGATAATATATTTACAAACAGGTTGTACATCTCTCTTTTTAAATATAAGTCCATGCTCTGTTTTTGCTAAAAGATGTCTTTGAATGAAGCTTTAGATTATAAAAATGTTTTTGTCTGATAAAATGGAATATATGTACGATTGAATGACTTGAATGTAGATTTAATGGACGTAAAATTGATTCATGAGTCAGAAGTTTATATCATCCTTTTTTCTCTCTTTTCTTTCGTTTCAGATTGGAGTCCTTGTTTTAATGGTGGTTACATAACAAATGTAAGTAAAGTTTGAAAGGGTACCATCACATCAAGAAAATGCACAGAATGAATCAATTTTCCTGTTGGGTTAGTAATATGAACATTATGTCTTGTATAATACTGCCTTATAAAATGCATTATGTGACACTGGTTAGAGCAATATCTGCAGAATATGGGGAAATTATATACAGTCGAGATATATTATATACCATCCATCTATCTATATGGATGTATATAGTAAGATGTAGATGTCTATTTTGTAATTTTAATGCCTTTTTTATATAGACAGTATGCTCTGTAAGGGCACAAAATGAATTCTTTAATATAATGGGTCAGAGTTAAGTGTACATTTTAGCTGTAAAGCATTACAAAACATTTCTGAATATTAAAACAGCAAAAAATGAAAAACCAAAAGCAAACCAAGCTGAACACTAACTACATGTCACCTTGAAAGTGCCATATCTGTGAGACAAATAAAACAAATAAATGAAGTTTAATGAAGGGTAGGTCTATAACACAAATCAAAGTGCACTGTCCATCATATGAATTGCTAACTCTCTCTGTCTTTCGTTGCTCTTTCTCTTCTCTCCCACTGCATGAGTCACCCATTATATAGAATGTTGATTGCACAATAGTTCAATTACTATAGATCTCAACCCCTCCTTTCTTTATTGCTTTTTTCATTTACTCACGTCGTCCCGAACTCTTATGACTTTCTGGCGTTGAACATAAAGGAAATCTTTATACAGTGAAAGTGAACCTGGGATGCAGCAGGAGACATAGGGGTGATGTGGGTTTAGGATCAGATGTTACAATCAGCAAATAAACTGAGTGTGACACCATGGGATACTGTTAGTTATATAAATATTTAAAACAATAAGGCTTTATATATTATATTATACCATTATTTGTTTTTTTTTCTAATAAATCAAACTATATTTTTTATCAGATTTTAATTTTAGTTTTCAGTATTTAACATAACTTTGATATAATTGTTTTGCATTATGACAATTTTTTAAATTAATGGAATCAACTTGTATAGGCACTGTTAGATTTAAAGTGCCCCCCATATAGCCCCTGCAAGTTTACAGCGAATCATTTAGGGTTTGCAAAAGTTTTTCCACTACCAAAACTCTTTTGTGAACAGAATTTTCACATATTCTACAAAGACATTGTGATGGGAAGCACCGTTTTTGTTAATGTATAATAACACCTTGCAGCCTGTAAATGACTGAAAAATGTATGAAGATTGCTAAAATCGTAAATATTTCAAACAGAAAGTTACGCAGTCTCACCTCTGGTTTAAATGTTTTTTACACAAAAGTCCATTAGTATGTTTAAGAGACATACTGCTCTCTTTCTCAGTCACTCGTTCTCCTTCATCCCCCTTTATCCATCACTAGACTCGTTATTGATCTGAATTCATTTGTTTCTTATTGATTTAGTTCTCCACCCTCTGCCGCATTGTGCAAACACAAGGACACATAGACTGCTCAGACTGCTGCCAACACACGCATGGACGCACACACAGTCACACACACACACACACACACACACACACACACACACACACACACACACACACACACACACACACACACACACACAAACACACAACAGCCATAATTCACATACATTAGTGACACACATGATTTGCACTCAACTACAAAAATAATCATGAATGATATCTTTAACCGTTTACAATCATCTTAAAAATAATCAGTATAGATAGTAAGAGGGTTTTAAGAGAAACACACGCACGCACGCACGCACGCACGCACACACACACACACACACACACACACACACACACACACACACACACCTCTGTGAGGTAGTGTAATGATGTAGACAGGAGGTTCAAATGCTGTATTGATCAGTGTCCTGATGGAAAGATTGAGAAAGACCAGTCAGGCGATACAATTAAAACTGCCGTTCCTTCTATTAAACCTCGAAAGAACATCTTTTGTTCGAAAAAGAAAAGAAAAGATTTTTTTTAAAGATGATACCATTTTTACTAATCTAATTTGATCTCCATTGAAAACCATTATATACCAGATGAGATGTTAGTTCCATGGTGTTCTATAAGCGTATAGCTCCATTTATTGAATGTGAGCCTTACAAAACCTATAAATGAGTTCATGTTGGATTCATTGAAAAAGCTTAGTGTTTTATGGACATCGCATCAATCGTCAAAATGAAAAAAACACTTAAGTGTACAGTGTATCAGATTACTTACTGCATAGTATGGAAAGAACTTATTCCTTTCCCATTTCTCCACAGACTTTTAACATCGCTGTAAATATGTTGATATATTGCTGTCATGGTTGATTACGCCGCACATTTCTTTCTATATAAACAAATTTTTCAGTAATATTTGTCCCTGTGGTTACAGTTTATTTGTCTCTGCAGTAAATTGGGTTTACAATAATGCAAATGTGTGTGTAATTTGTTATTCCTTGTCATTGTTTTAATACATTATGCCACATAGGCTTCAAAATTGTTTATGTTCATTGTTACTCAAATGTACAATTCATATATATTGCATATTCAGTTGATCTTTTTATACAGATTAAACAATTTATTACACAATATACAAATGTATTCTGTGAGATTGTTTTCGTTGTGGTAGGCATGGATGATGTATATGTGGCATATGGGCGTTTTTATTAATTCAGTATAAGTATAGTTCTTAACCTAAAGACCCTTTTATAAGCAGACGTGGGCCTCGGCTCTTCAACTAATGTAAAGAAAATACACAATGACAAGAAATGATTTACGTCAGTGTACTCTGAAAAAACAAGATCAGTGGGTTTTGGTGAATAAATAAATAGAATAATGTCCTTTCTGATTGCAGGAATGCTTTGGATGGGCCTTTTGGAGTTATCTCTTTCCCAAGACCAGAATGATTGAAGGAGTTTCAACATGTATGGTAATGAATTCAAACACACCTCTCGCTCTGTCTGGTCTTGGTTTTGTGTAATGTTGGATAGGCATTACTTTGCCTTTTAAATTTGATCTTTGTTTTTTCGTCACAGTAATAATAACAAGTATTTTTTAGGATTACCATAATGAGAATTTGGTAAGAATGAGCTTAAGTGCCATGAAAATGATGTCATACTATACCAAATCCAATGCTGATGTGATCAAACAGGAGTAGGGTGTGTTTAGGGCATTTAATTTTGCTTTGCTCCAGTTTCGTTTGTCTTTTAAGAAATAGAAATACGCATTATAACCCATGGACAGATATTGTAAATGTCTTTTTCTTCATCACTTTAATACGGTTAACACACAGATACATTAAATGAACACGTGTGTAGCTACACATCCAGACGCACACAGCTGGCACGGCACTTAGCCGCCGATAAAAACCTGCCCTGGCAACTGATGGGCACATCGCCAAGCCAGCAAGTTGCCAAGCAGCGAGTTCCCATAGCAACCTGCCATTTGCTGGCTTTTTGAATAAGGTATCGGCAGAGGCGAACACATGCTGGCTTGTGGAAAGGAGTTTTGGTGTTTAGTTAAAGAAGAGTGAAGGAAGATGGAAATTAAAAAGATAAAATCTGTTTAGGCACATGTGTATACAAAAAATGCTGTCAAATCACGACATTTCTTTTGTAAGAGTTTGAAAAGGGAATGGTCCCAAAAATGTCTCTCACCTTAGCTGGTTTTATTGTTAAGATCGTGACAACTGTTTGACCTTTTGTCCCAATGGTCCGTGCTGGAAAGACACACACCCTTTCAGGTTGGCAAAAGCTGGCACTGGTACCATCGTGCCGCATTTGCACGTGATAGGACTGAGAATGTGGCTGTTCAAGAAAGAAAAATAAAGAGATTGGGGTAGCCCAGCTAGAGAGAAGGACAGACGTCTGAAAGGATATTCTAAGAGAAACCAAGTGACCCAAAAAAATTTAACTATATGAACAGAACCAGCAAATTCAGGTTCGCTGATGATGGTGTCGAATAAAATTTTGCAGATAAACTAACTTTTGTTGTGTTTCTAATTAAAGCAGAAATGCAAAACCTTGATTAAAGCGTGCAGCAAAAGTAGGTTGATCTATAGGCTGAATTCATTTTCCAGGGTATTAGACATGCAGTAGTTCAATAAGAATCAGATGAAGGCCTTTTTCTTTGTTAAACTCTATATGAAATAGATTTAAGTCTCCTCATTAAACATGGGAAAATCCCAAGTACTTCAAAAGGCCTCTATCAGAGGTTCATATTGGTATTCAATCCTTTAAAAAACACCACTTGTTCTTATGGCAAATGAGGTTTATACATAAGATTGTAAACCTTGATGTTTTCATCCCTTTTCTGTCTTTTGTTCTTGTCCAACTTCAATTACGATGTCTTCACACACACGCACGAAATGTGCAAATTGGACTGCAAAAACAACATTGGTTTTGTACATTAATTGATGGCTGAGAAATCAATTGTCTTGATATAATGATTCATTAAAAAAACATTTACGGCAGCGTTTTCTAGACTTTAAGGTTGTATGTCTGGATGGAAGAAAATATTTAATTTACATGACTTGATTCTGAAGTTATTGAGATATGCACAAAGGTTAAGTCAAAGTTTTTGATGTTGATGGTTAACGTTTCCAGTAGCATAAAAAAAAAGACGTTATGCAGTTTTATAAAGGCCTTGTGAGATTTTTACAGTAAGCCTCTTAAGATTGCCATTTTTTATTAACTTTAACGTAATTTCAAGATTTAGATTTAACTGCTTTCATGCAGTAAGTGTTCATAAGAGCCGCAGTTCTTGCAGAGATGAATGAGATTATATGATAGCATTTAATACCTCAGCAGTTTAAATTAATTAAGTTGTGAAAGTTACTGATTACGCTACTTTAAATCACACTTTTTTTTTTCACACTCATATTTTACAATAAATTTAAATATGTAAACTAAAATCTTACACCCACCAACATTAAAAGCATGACATTTTAACTTCTAAAAATTGTAACAAAACTTTTGAATATATATATTCCTGTCAGCCATTACAAAAACTATCATGACAGAAGCTTTGATATTTATTTAACTTTAATATTTAATTGAGACCCTTCCTTAAAAAAACTAAAGTTCGTTTTCTACAAAATCCTTCTACATAATGTAAAGAATGTTTTGTGAATATTGAATCTTGAATATTGAATCTTGATATAGTTAAAATTGACAGAGTAATGCCAGGTAAAAACGAAATTAAATGTGATATTAGTTGGTGAACTCAAACTTAGAGGGTCATTATCTCAGAAATAGATTTTCCCACTTTGACCTGGTTTTCACATGCAGGGTCACAATAGTAATTTTTATAATAAGTGTTTTTTTATTAATTTCAGTTATTTAAAGTATCCTTGTGCAAGTCATTCCTGATGTTCATGGAAATTGTGGCATGACACAAGTGATCCACTAGGAGGAGACATAACTGGGATATTTTGGACTATCCTGTGAGTCAGTGCTCTGCAGGCTGAGGTAGTTGGTTGTATGGTTTTGCATCATAATCGGCCTGGAGTTAACTGTACAACCTTCTAGCTTTCCCTGCGGTGTCACAATTACATCGAGGTGAGTATCATTGACGGTCCACTGCATAGAGATAAAAAAGATAAATGTTTTTGCCTTAAAATTGAGCTGTTAACTTAAAAATGCATGTTTGTTTTTAACAAAGCATATGGCTTACATTAGCACAGAAGGCTCTTTGTTATTGTTGTTCATTGTATGTTTCAGTGTCATTAACAGGCTGTTAGTTTGCAATATCTGCCATATGGATGGTTTGGGTAAGTGCCCAGTTCCCATCCACAAAAGGACTATAACAAATTAGTCATGTTGAGTAGTTCCCTAATTATAAGAAAAAGGTAAAGGTAACTGTAAAGAATGACCAATTTAACGTTTATGATAAATATGAAAATAAAATTCTTTATTGGTAGAATAGGAAAATCCTCCCGGTATTTACTCAACCTTCTGTCAGACATAACTTTCTATCTCATGCAGAACACAAAAGATGATATTTTGAAGAATGTTATTAACCAAACACAAACATGTTCTAATAAGACCTAATCCTTGTCCAATTGTAGGACAACTTCTGTTTTGTAATTTAAAGTCACATTAATCTTGTGAAGTTTGCTGTCTCCCAAAAACGGTGTCCTTTTCTTGTCACGTCCAAAACGCAGGTAAATTTATCTTTTATAAAATAGAAAACTTATGCAAAGATTTATAATTTTGGATGTTTAAACACTATCGACAAGGGTTTTGTAATATATAAACAATTGGTTCAGTTTACTGGTAATAATTATATTCTCAAATGTTTTAATGTCACTTCAATAACGCAAAATGTCAAGTCCATAACACCGGAATTGCTCACATTATAGTTTAATACATGCAAGCAGCACTCCACTGAATATATTTCACGCTGAAAATGATCCGTCTTCCATTATCCATAATCTGTTCATTAGCAATATTTTCTCAACTGCAAAAGACTGTTCGTTTCTTTCCAGACACATACATTATAATAATTACCACAGTTAAAGCTTTTTCAGACAGGTTTCTAATGCGCCAGATTGGTATGTGTTAACGATAAGCCGCTCGATCATCTCTCCTGCTCTCTTATGAATGATAAAGGTCTCCACCTGTTTTTTTTTCTGTCCCATGGACTGTCTAGTCGGTCTCGCGGGCTGCCAGCATCCGCATTGCGTTGCCCTTCTCCAGCGCAAGATAAAAAGAGCACATATCAGCAATCTCTGCCTGTCGTTCTTTAGCAGACACACACAAAGACGTTCAACCTCACGATACAAGATACAAACTGACTTAAGAAAAAGACACACACACCTGCACAATGCTTGAGAAATATTCTGATTTTTTCAATTCTATTAAATTCACACCAAAGTTGCTGTAATGACGTTCATCCATATCTTTATAGTTAATATAAAAAAAATTTGTCATCACGGTGGCATCGACACATCCAAACCGTTTTATTGAACACTGCCTTTGTCTGTTTTTGGCTCATTAGCTTTTGATGAGAGCTTCTAATTGTTTATTTCCCTTTCAATACAGCACTGATTGGCTGTATAGTCTAGTTTGTTTGTTTGTTTGTGCTGTGTGTACTCTGTGAATGCACAATAACATTATGAATCTTTATCACACGCAGGCTGTTTGTAGACAGACAGACGTGGTGATTATGTACTCAAGCTTTGCATTTTAGGTGAAATTTTGTTAATGTTCTGAAAAGACTGAAACGCACTGAAAAACCATTACGTCATGGTTTTGTTTCCACTTAAAGGGATAGTTCACCCCAAAATGATTTTTGATTTTCTCACTCTCTCGTCAGTTGAAACCTGTTTGACAATGCTATTTAGAAAGAAGTTTTAGTTCCTATTGACTTGGATTGTTTTTTTGGACTATAGAAGTCAATGGGGGTCGACATTCTTCAAATGATTTCCTTTTGTGTCCTTTTGAAGAAGTAAAGTCATACAGGTTGACATTGCCAACAGAGTGAGGGAATAAATTACAAAATGTTCACTTTTAAGGTGAACCAGCAGAATCTGTTCTATGCATAAAAGTATATTCTGAATCCATATAAAATGAGTTACATGTTTTGTAACCATTCATGCATATAATGCGGATGGAATTGATATTCATGTATGCATTTGTTCAGGTATTTACGATTCCAGAATGAAGCTTTTAATAAAGAAAGGAAAATCAGATATTTACTGAATATAAATGGCTAGCGGTATAAATGTAAATATTTTATTTATTTATCTCTTGGTTTTTGACTGCGCCAAAGAATGTGTTCAATTCTTCATGTCGTCCAGACGGAAGCTCCAATAAGTTACTTCAACTTGTCATTACATCCGATCTTTCTGTGACAGAACAGACTTTGGTGTAATGCGGTGTGATGGCTAGTGACACTTTTCATCACCGCAGGATAATCACCTTTGAGCTTTTGTTGTCTGGGAGAGGTATATCTTTCTCTCTGTGTGTCTCAGACACATTCTAAAACTCAAACCTCCCTATATATCCCATATGCTTCCATATCTCCCATTTCACACGAACACTTTACAGCCTTAAGATCAATCACAAGGTGTTAGTTCAGTTCTTGTGTTTAAGTGCCAGACATTGCCGTGGAGGGGTATGCTATGGACTAAACGCAGAAGACGACGAAGGCGGGGGGTGGGGTGTAGCAGAGCGAGACACCCAGGCAGAGGCAAGGCAGGGACAGTGACGGAAGGAGTGAGACTAAGTCCGAACGACCGCGGCATGCGCCGGTCGGGTGCGTTAATGTTTAGGTGACGTTGATTTATGATGTTGGAGGGATTGGACGTGCGTTCTGCCGGTCGTAATGAGAGAGGACAGAGAGAGAGGAGACAGGAAAGCTTCAGATAATGGTGGGAGCGCACCTATCTCCATGAGTGTCAGCGTCAATGGTAGGAGGGACTGGAAAGAGATCCGGAGCAGAACTGCTGGGAGAGATGGAGAGAGATGGAGGAGACAAGTTCGCTTTTGGTCTTTCTCAATGCACAGATGTGGAGAAATACAAATGGCAGGAGACACACGAGACACAGTGGCATTGCGGCGTGGATTTGGTGACAGTTGTTTAAGTGTACAACGTATTATACAGATTTTTGATTTATCTACATACTTATAGGTTAGCATAAGCTGGTAGTGAACAGCAGAACAACCATCATGTCTTATTGGTTCGTTTTAAGCTCTGAAGCGTTTATTTAGCTTGCCTGTCTTGCATTTTTTAACACTTCGTTTTTCCTGCCTTTCCTGGCTGCTGTTTTCCCCCACTCTTCTTTCAGAATCTAGGACACTGAGAGGAACAGACAGAGGAGTATGTTGGTGTTATGTGGCAATATTCGCTTGCTATACATCCTCGACCTCTGATGCATCGGCTTTGTTGTACGAAAAACCTTACAAGGGCCAGGCGGATTGATCGTACGTATTTGATGGATGTACCACGTCTGTTGTTAATCTTTGCACATCGCCAGCTGTGTGTTTTTGTTTAAGGGGTTCGCAGAAAAGGAGGGCAGCCAGAGAGAGAGGGTTGAGACAGTTTGCTGGAACTGCATATCTATCTTTCGAGTTCATTCGGTTCATACGTACAGCCCGGCGTCTGCCACCAGAGGGCAAAAATCAAACTGCGCACTCATTTACGGCGTTGAAACAAAGATGCTAAGCTTTAATTTCAGTATCTCCGGGGGGTAGCTGTTAATACTCGAGCCTAAAGTAGCTTTAATATTAAAACTCTGTGTTTGTGTTTTTTACAGATCGCAGCTTCAACAAATGCGGAGGAATCAGTTGATGATCTTACGTGATGCTGTGATTTGGCCGTATCTATTCTTATTGTTATGTCTTACAGCTGGTAAGTTCTGAAGAGGATTTCTTGTCTCATCCTAGATCGATAAATGGATCGTGGTTAAACAAGCATTTCAGGTATTTGACTTACATATATAAAATTTTACATTTCATTTGGCATGGTGAGTAAACGTTTTAAATTCAGTGGTCGTAATAAAGACCTTTAACCAAACAAACCAATAAAACCTCTGTGGTCTGTACAAGACCAGAACCAAATAGAAATTTTGACGGATTAAAAACTCCTTGACAAAGACAAATGTTCATAAACAAGTTTGCGCATGCAGTTTTTCTGTGACTGTACAATAAAAAAATGTTTTTGCTTTTGCTAAATCTTTAAGATTATATATATTTAAACATGTCTAGTCCTGGAATTTTACCGTTGCTTGTTCATCTGAATATCTGTAAAGCACAGTATGTCTTTGTCCCTGAGACCCTTAACCTGTGATGTCTTCAAAGGTCACAGGTTAGGTCCTTGGGAACACAGCTGTATATGAGAAACGGCATTATTGTGCATTTTTGTCAAATACTGTGCATTTTCAAACTGTGAATGTGATCTGTCTGTTTAATTGATGGCCAAATCTATTCTCCAATTTGACGGGATTGGAAACGCCCAATATTTGACAAATTGGTTTCAATCCATTTTTGAATGTGTTAAGATAAACATCTAGCCTGGTTCGGAAACACCCAATAATTAAGAAAACGTCCCTTCCACCTTCTGCAGTGACCTGTAATTCAATTTTTGTATATTGTATATTGTTTTCTATGCTGTTTGTACATACAAATAAATATGAAAAATGAACTAGTAAATGTATTCTTTATTTCCAATAATCTTTTTGTTCTAGGCTTTTTGGACCTTCTTCATTTTTTATTTATTTATTTCTCTGTCCAATAAATAACGTAACGTTTAGTGTTCTTAGTCTCATAATTTGATGGTTCTGTCATAGTCAACCATGAGCTATACGTTTTATAATGGCCCTTTTTACTGTTCTTATTTTACAATTGATTATTTAGCGTTTTATGAAAACAACATTAAATAAAATTTCATTATTTTTCAAAACTTTTCCTTAAGTTTTCAAAATGTAGTGTCTACATTATGAACTGTAATTTCAAGGCATACCTTAGATACTGAAGCTCAATACTTTAAGTACATTTTGAATAGTAAATGCTATCACAAATGTGTCTTCTGGTCTTATTTAAATAATAAAAGCATATTTAGTACAGTATTGTACAAAAATGTCCTCCAGACATCACTTGTGTCCGCTTTCTCATTGTCAGCCTCAGATAAAGAGTCTTTTTTTATCATCATATATTGTGACTGATATTATCACAGTCCAATTAGTAAGTTACAACTCCTTGTTAGTGTATTTTTTTTAAACTGCAAGTTCCAATTTCACTTCATGTCACCTGAAACAGCACAACTGATTTCCAGACACGAGTGATATCATCTTCAGGCCATCTTGATGCAGCTGTCAGGGACGGTTCCCATTGGCTGTCTTGGTGTCCTGGCCATTCTCAGCAACAAATCAAAAGCCAGCCTGGGTTCATGACCCCTATACATTTCTCCCGAGGCTGCGGCACAGACCGTCTGACGAATCCATTTTATATGCTGTCCCACCATCTCGCTCTCATTATTGTCAAATGCTGAGCTAAATGTTACCCTCAGGCATCTTACATAAGTGCTGGGGTGTATCTGCATTGAACATGATTACATTTTCCATATGACAAATATATAGAGAATACATATAGTCTTTTGACATCACTTTAATTTAATTAGTTGCGGTTATAACTGTAAAATGTGTAGGTGTAGTTGTGATTCATTGAGCGTTGGATGAGATGTGTATGTATAATTTTATGTTGTCCTATTAAATTAACATGTTAAGCTCGTTTAACTTCTCGCTGTCATGAGCTGTCTAATGCCTCTTGGTACGGTTCTTATTACATATTTAATTATTCAGAGATTCTCATTGCGCGTATGTCATATGAAATTATGACATTAAGTTAATCTTCTTTAAAGTTTTGTTAAAGGAAAATTATACAACAATGGAAAAAAGTCAAGGTAAATCTTGAATAATTGCCATCTATACTGTAAATTCATTTTACAGTGTAAATGTTCTCCCAAACATGTTATTAAGCCTTGTATCTTAAGTCAACTTTAAACTCAGTAGATGGATCTGTGTAGGCACAGACAGCCTGTGAAACCCATTTGGTATTCACCATCAATTTCATCTGATACTATAGATTTGTTTTGGAACATTGTAAAGAACTAATGTGACTGTCTTTGTTCAAAAAATAGTTTGAACATGTCTTGCTTCAAAAGAGTGAGAACATTTATGCCAAATAGTTCTTGAAGACTTTCCCGAACCACCGAACCGAAGTGCCTGCAGTATTTTCTGTAGTGTCTACACTTGAAAATATTTTTCTCTGGGTGGCCAAGGTGCCTTCAACACTACTAGTAGAGGTGAGTCACAGTTAACAAACAATAATTACTTTGACTCATATATTTTTTTTGCAACATTCAAATGTTTTAATGAAATAATTTTAATTTGTTTCCATCTATATACCAATTTGGATTATTATCTCATTGCATGCCATTTGAAATGTTTTCTTATGGATTTTATTAATTATTTTTAAACTAAACACAGATTTTTGGTTCAAACATATTATGTCGTGACTTTAATGAATGTTTGGATTTCTTGTTTGATACAGTTTTTACATACTCGTGTCATACGTGTTTTTTTCCATGTGTTTTACTTTATTGTCATAAAATGAACTGTTAAAAGGTGCTGCAAATTTAACAGTAACTTACTGGCAGCTTAGACTCCCTTAATAATGTTCCTTTTGCCTTGAAATTATAATTTGAAGAGGCAGAAACCTTGTCACTATATTAGTCTGCAAACATTAGCTTTTAATAAGCTTTAAAAAATTCCGTCGTAGTTCAACCGCATGTTCCACAATGAAGAAAAAACCTTGAGTCTTCCTTGTCAGAAATGTCCCTTGTTGTGATTGTTCAGACTTTCTATCTTAAACTATTTCTTTATGATTTTTCGCTGACTTTTTTTGTACCGTAAACTGAATTACAGTACGTAAGAATTACAGTACAACACATATTTTCCCACAATTCTTTACATTTAACAGTATTTTACAGTATATACTTATTACAGTAAATTGGCGTACAAGTGATAGTAAAATACTGTTTAGATTACAAAAATCTGTTACGGTGTATGGTTTTAGAGTAACAAATGGGCAATTCAGTGATTTTAGTATGAATCTAACATAGCTGTTAACATTTGGTGGTTCAAATATCCATTTTATGTCTCGTTTTTTAAGTTTTTATAGCAAAATGTTCTTTAGTTCTTGAATTTTCATTGTCAAGTAAGAGCTGATTTCAGGATCGTTTCATCCATAACACTACATTGACACACAAAAATACAAATCTAGTAATTATATTATGTTCTATTATCTTACTTTTTGTCACTTCCATAACGCAGAAAACTTGGACAAAGTTTTAATTGTTCTGAAGTTTAAACGCTATAAACAAGGGTTTTGTATAATAAATAAAGTTGGGTTAGTTTACTGATCACAGTTAAATTCTAAGTGTTTTTATGTCACGTACATACCGCTGAAATTGCCTAGATAATAAAAGATAAACATGTTTTTTTTTAATATTTATTACGACTTATGTTATCACAATTCACAAATAATAAGCTATTATTAACATTATGGTAGATTTTTATTTATGATAAATGTCATGTTAACCACTGTGAAGTTCCGTGGAAATGTCAACCATCAAAATACCAAAGGGTTTCAGTACACTTGTAGAGCAGATGTCAACATTTGGTTGTTCAAAAGTTTTGGAGCAAAGTTTAGATTTCTAGTTTATGATTTTTCACAGTAAAGTAAGAGATATTTTTAGGATTGTCACATTCATAACTCAACATTTTGCTCATCAACAGACATGAATATTAAAATATACTTATTATTTTATGTTCTATAAAGAGCTTTCTCTTGGTCATTTGTTGGTTATTTTTGATTCTGGTTTGTAGATTTTAATCCATATGAATTAAAAGAAGTTTGTTCTCTCCCAAAATGGATGGCCATTTTTTGTCACGTTCATAACGCACATTTATTTATCTTTTTAAAATGGAAAACTTGTCAACAGACTAATATTTCTCTGATGTTTAAACACTATCAACAATTGTTTTGTATAATCGAAATAATTGGTTCAGTTTACCGGTAATAATCAATCAATCAATCAATTAATTAATTAATTCTAAAAGCATTTTTATGTCACATCCATAACTCTGAAATTGTCCCAATGTTCTTTTTCCAAATAATAACACGATGTGTTTATATAAAAACACATTTTTATTTTGTGTTTAATTTATTTTGTGATTAATATAAATACCCAATTAAAAATGTGATAATCACAAAACCCCAAACATATTAAACACAATTCTATTTATTTGTAACATTCCAACACAATATATACAGTCGGTATGATTGCAGTTAAATCAATCAAAAAAGTAAAAATATTTATTATTTATTTATTATAATTAATTATGTCTGCGAACAAACGCAGTACCGCGAGAACAATTCAAATCGAGCGGTACTATGACGTCACAAGCCGATTGATCTGCGCAGCAAAATCCCACATCGACAAACGAGCGACTTTTCTATTTATTCCAATTTAACATGTTTGTAAAACCCGAAAATTAACGCGCGTTGCTATTTCCCATAAAAAAGACACAACGCCTGTATTATTTATTTATTATCCCGATTCTCTTTGTTCCCGCTTTGCGCTCCCTCACAGCAGGCGGCGCTGTGTCGTCATCACTGTGAGCCGCGCAGACAGAGAGCAACTGGCATCGCCTTTCAAATCCTGCTAGTCGCCCGCCCGCCCGCCCGCCCACTGTCCGATGCTGTTTGCATCTAAAACATTGTCGAATGCATGAAAAGATCGTCCGCTGCAGTTACCCGAGCCGTTTATCAGCAAGGTGCGTTGTGTTTCGAATATTTCCGAGTGCCGAGCGAACGAAATCCGTTTCGTTTTCCATCGAAAAGTAAACAAATTGGGGTTAGCAAAGCGGCTAACAGTGTCTCACATTTACCTGGAACCACAAAAGCTCGCGCGCTTCTCCGTCTGCAGCACCCGCGTGTTTATCTGCACGCGATCTCGTGTTTATTTTAGGCGTCTTTTACCAAAGTTGTTGCAGAAAAGCAAAAACAATGTTAATGTGTTGATGGCTAATCGATCTCGTTGTTGTAAACGATGCCGTTTGTTGTGATGATGACGTGTGCTTGCATGAAGTGTGCATGAAGTGTGCTTACACTTTAGTGATGATCTGAGACTGCAAAGCATCTGATAGAAACAGATCCCAAATTATGTGATGTGCCCCCCACCCCCCCCTGCCAATAATCACTTGATCAATATTACATTTATAGAAATATATTGTTATCTTATGTTTATAAAAAAAGTTTAAACTATAATAAGGTTTTGTGTTTTTATTTGTAATGATTATTGTGGCTTTAGGGTTCATGTTGTTGTCTGTATAAATAAATATTTGTATTATTCTGCATTATTTAATGTTGTATTATTTGTGTATTGCAATAGAATTTCCTCTATTGTGGAAGTTAAAAGCATTACTCTTAAATTAGTGTGCAGTAGATTACTTTTTATTTAAAAATGCAGAAAATCAATTATATATCACAACATATCAAATTCAATATTGTGGACTGAGCATTTATTACATTCATAAGTTATTGATTTGATGGGAGTAATGTTTAATGTTTTGTTAAAAGAAAGTGGTTCATCCACACTTTTCTATCTCAAATTAACGTACTTTTTATGTCATCTCACTAGTGTTATATGAATAGTGTTATACAGTTAAAAACATTGATATTAAAGCCTACATAGACACATCATAACTTCTTTTCTTTGTGCTTTATAAACAGAATCTCATCTTCCGTGAAGTGAGGCCAGAAACAACGAGATGGAAACTGAGAGCCAAGAGACCTCGGAAACCACTCTGCCCAATGGCAGTACCCATCCAGCCAAACGCGGACGAGGCAGACCCAGAGGGTCGCTCAACAAGAAATTCAAGAAATACACAGAGAAAACCAGTTCCAGGCCATCCAAGAAAGTTGACTTCTTTGCTCCTGAGACAGTCTTAAAGTCTGTGAAGAAACGTGGTCGACCAAAGAAGATTAGAATCCGCGGCAGGCCTAGAAAGGTCCCGCGCACGCCCGAGGAGGAATCAGAGATTCTCCGTAGGCAGACCATGCAGCGCAAGCGGAAGTTGTGGAAGCCCCTCGGAAGGCCACGCATTCATCCTGTTGTAGTGTCCTCCAAGATCAAAAGGGGAAGGGGAAGACCTCGCAAATACGAAGCCGTGGCAGGATCGCCGTCGCAAAATGCTACAGAGGGTGAAGAAAAAGAGTACCAGAGTAGTGTAGAAAGCGGCGCTGACGGTGTTAACGACATCCCCCTCAAAAAAAGAGGGAGACCGTTAGGTTCCTTCAAGAAGAGAAGGGGTCGTCCTTCTAGTCCAAACAAGGTTCAAATTAAAAAAGTCTCAGATGGGATCCCGAGAAAAAGAGGCCGGCCTCCAGGCTCTGGTTCTAAGGTAAAGAAAGTTGTGGTGAGTGGACCTCCTAGGAAGAGAGGAAGACCCCGAGGGTCCACCAATAAAGTTAAGATCATCAGACTAGGTGCCGACGGGTCTCCACGAAAAAGAGGACGACCCCCAGGCTCTGGGAAAAAAATCAACGTGGTTAAAAAGAATGTGGGAGATGCTCCGCGGAAACGAGGACGACCGCCAGGCTCCGGTAAAATTAAATTGTGTGTACCAGATGAAGTAGATTTAGATCTTTGCAACTTTGTTGGTACCAGCGCTCAGCGTCGCAAGAGAGGCCGTCCCAGTAAAGGCAGGCTGGCCATAGTGCTCGAAAAACTCCCTTCGACGTTCGCAGAAGAAGAAGGAGAAAGAGAAGAAGAAGAAGACAAGACAGAGATCGAACCACCCTCTCCCAAGCGATCCCGTGACTCTGATTCTCCAGTTCCAGATGAATCCCCAGAAGATGTGACATCAAAGGAGAGAGATTCAGAGGTTTCTGATGAAGCAGATGACAATGTTGATGGGCCCAAAGTAAACAACATTAGTGAGCAGGAAACTGAAGAAGATTCGAGAGTGGGGTCAGGAAAATTCAAGAAAAAGAAATAAAAAAAAAAGATTGGTGAAATTTGATTGGTATATTTTTGACACGTGCTGTTGGTGTTACCTGCCATGCCGGACTGTGTCGAGTACATTTCTCCTACATTGTATTTGATTTTGGCTCAGAATCAGAGTCAGCACAAAGATTGGCATTCTTATTTTTTTGCATGGTTAAAGTATTTTTTCTGTATAATTATTGAAAGCATGCAAAATTGGATATGTATGCAGCCAGTTGTTTTGGTAGCCAAAAAGATGATATTTTTATTTAAACCAATGCCTTGTGCCAATGATTTAAAGCAATAGTGTGCACACAGAATCTGGCAAACAAATTTCAATATTAATCTGCTTAAAATGCACTGGCAGGGGGGTTTACTAAAGCTGTGAGAATCTCCAGCTTTTTTTAGCGATGGTGGTTATTCACCCAAAAATGTAATTGCAGTCATATTTACTCATGCTCGCTTTTCATACTAACTTTGGCTTTCTTCGTTCTTCAAAACAAAAAGATTTTATACAGTTTTTCCTTTCATTTTTGGGTGAGCTGAAGTGCATCTGTGTAGTGGGTTTTAAGTATTTCTTAAAAATATTTTTTCATCATAATACAGCGTATGCTCAGTGTTTTATAGTGAACGAGTTTTTTCAATGCTATGTGTCATGTTCGTCTGATAGTTTGGTCATTTGTAGGTGTTGACCGAGTGCTTAGTTTATGGCTTCCATCTTGAATGTCATTTTGCTCAAATATTGTGATTGCTTTGTTTTTATGCCATTGCATCATTTTTAAAATGTGAACATATTTCAATTCTGCTTTGACAATAGGTTCATCGGTCTATTTCATTTGATGTCTGTTATTGCTTTTTGTATCCAACATTACTTTTTGCTCTGTTTAATTTTTTATCTCCTTTTGTTCGTGTATAATATCATAGTCATCTTGCTATAACCGGTAGATCTTAATTCAGTCATTCATATGTTTAGGTTTTAGCTATTTATCAATAGATGCTGATAACATGTTGTTTTAGGTGATCTTGCATTTAGAAACATCAATAAAACATTCACTGTTCAACCGTGATGCATTCAGTGACATTGTGTATTTCTTCAACACAGCTTTTCTGAACTTGGCTATTCATCTATGATTGTGAAAGTTTCTTTTTTGCTTTTTATAAAAATATGACACATTTGTGAAAAAGCCGAATTACAGAGTAATGACCAAGAATCTAAAGTGATGTGAAACATTAAAATATGAGATGATTTTTGGGTTCAGCATCTGTTTCCGATGAAAATAAGAAGGAGATTAAGAGCATTATCACTTTATTAGAATCAGCACATGGTGGGCAAGCAGACATGCTTTAATGAACCACAGAAGTTAGCAGCTTGGCTCAGAATGCTCAGGTAGCTGTTATTCAATGCATTTCTGCAGCACGTATTTACAAACGCATAGCTTGCATAAAACACTACACTCCTGGAAATATTCAGGAATCTAATAGGACAATGACAATCACTGATCATAATCAGGTTTGCATTTTGGAAATGACGCATAATGCAGAAAATATGACGCACACATGATCTTGCATTAAATTCCAGGTGGAACATCAATGAAGAGCAAAGTACTTGCATTCGGTTCTGTACAACATGTCCATGTTGCCTCCAAAAATGAGCTTGCCATCTATCAAACTTACAATCACGATGATGGTTAAAGTGCCCATTTTATGCATATATAACACAAATGCATGCAGCGGTGCATCCCTGAACATTGTCCAGTGCTGATGGGGCATCTGCTCCCACATGAAATATTTACAATACATTTAAATCTCTCTTTCCGGTCCAAATTCAGTCAATGCAAAGATATCACATCTGTACACATTCTTTCTGGTTCAATAGTGTATGCTGGAGCATCTGGAAAGCAGTCTCTTAAACACGATCAGTATATCACTAAATAAATCCACAACGTATGGCTTACATTAACACATGACAAAAATACCAAAGTGGCCTTGTTAGTGCATTTTCAGTACTGTGATAAATGTTAGAACTTCATTTTGCATTGTGTCTGTTTATGTCCTATGTGATATTGCTGATCTTTTGGAAAATAAATGAAGTGACCAAAATATTCACCTTATATTATAGTTTTTGAGCTACATTTCCTCTTTACCTTTGGATTTACCTTGTGTCTTTTAGGACATTACTTACTACACATGGTGTCTTTTTTCTACTTCTATGTAAAACATTAAAGTTTCAGGCCCATCTGGAAATAACAAAATATATTGTTGCCACTAACCACCTAGTATGGTAAACTAATTTTTGCACACAACAAATGACAGTAAATAGTTTCTGGGTTTTTTCTCTCTTGAAAATGCAATTTAAAATTGCATCACAAACAGACCACTTTGGTCATATATGGGAAAAATGGTACATTCTAGCATAAATGCATAAACTCAAATGACTCTTTATTTACTTTTCCTCTATTTAGTTATTTATGGGTTCGTTTGGACCAGCACTACTAATCTAGATTATTGCATCATCCATTTTGGCCTAAGAAGGACCGAGACATCCAAATCCACATACATTCCACACCAAAAGAGTTTTTGAATAAGCTCGGGCACTGATGCAAAGCAGTCAAGAGTTGCAAAGGAAAGCGATGATGGACAAAAGGAGGGAGAGGCACTGCGTCAACGACTGCACACACACACACACACACGCACACACACACACACACACACACACACACACGCACACACACTGTGGATTGAATGAAAGGCATTGGTGGGGAGAGAAGGGGGCGGAGTTGAGTTCACACAAAGCTTGGTCTCCTGTCCTTGTATGTCCAAAGAGAAGCTCAGTAGTAGAAGTACACTGTTGACAAAGAGAGTGTCAAAATGAGTTTTGAGAAAATATATGAAAAGATGAAATATTACAAGCATACACAATAAGTGTGAACTCACTGAAAACAACACCAATCATAATGACTCCAATAATGCCCATGATGATCATCATCTATAAAGAAAAAAAAGCTGTTAATAGCAATAATACAGGATTTACAAGTCATTTGCACTTCATGAAAGAAAAATATTTAATAATAATAAATATATTCCAACTATATTCATTTTTTTATATAAAATGTTTTTTAAAGAAACAAATTTAATTGTACATACATTCTAAATAAACTAATGAACATTTTAAGTTTTATAAATTTCTATACAAAATATATAATTGATGTATATTTTGTATATATATATTATATAGAAACTAATGAAGTTTTATAGTTATTTTAGATGTCAATACAAAATATCTAAATTATATATTTTTTATAGATTATTATATAAACTAGTGAACATTTGTGTTTTTTTAAATATCTATAAAAAGTATAATAAGTTATAGATATTTTTATAGATATCTATAAAAACGAATAAACATATTTTTCAGATGTCTATACAAAATATATAAACTTAATACATACACTGTACACAGAGAGAAAGAATGTTAAAACACCAAAAATTGTATTACAATCTTTACAAGGTTTGTGATACTATTGGTTTAAATCTTTAAAAAAAAAAGTTAACATTTTGCTTCTTTAACAATTAATATTATTGGCAAATTGTAATCTATGTCAAGGATGCATCTGATTCCGGAATAATACAAAAATACTTTTTTTCTCATTAAAATTATTTGGCCTTAAGCAAACATGAAAAAAAGAAGAGTATGTGATATAATAATTGTATAAGTGCAAGAACACCTCAATAAAGAAAGTGGATTCTGTTAACAGATATAGAATACATACATGAGGAGACAGAGAGAGTGAACTGAGAATGATTAGAGTGGGTTACATCACACACCACATCTGGGTTTTTTAATCCAGCAATGCTGTAATCCAGATTGAGACTCTTCGAGTCACCTCCCCCATCCCATCCCAGCGATTCTATTGGACCGGCAGTTGTCCGGCCATCTGGGATGCTGTTGGGGGTTGTAAGGGAGTAATAAATTTATGCTATATGGAAGGGGGAGATAAATTTACTCCGTGGGATGAATAGCTGGATGGAGAGATAAAATGTAATACGTAAAGTGAGGTTGACGGAGGGCCAGAGGAAACGTCGCGACAGGGTTTCACTATAAATGAAAGTGTAATATAAAGTATAACTATAATCTAAAAATGCTTCATTTATAACTGATAGGAAATATATTTATAGAAAATCCGAATGTCAGGATGGCATCTTTAAAATGTAAAGTCGTGCGGATCTGTTCTCCTTTAATGTTGGTCAGGGGTGTAGCTGGACCCGCTCTGCTACTGCAGTACATAAGATTGCGTCACAACTGCACTTGCCTAATATATCTCAAATTCTAGCCAACGCTGTGACTTATGAGCTAAGCCGCATTCGGGTTACATCCAAATGAATGTTCCTGAATGTTAGCTTTCCTCTACAAACCACCTTTAGTCACAAACCACTTCATGCCGACAATACAAAGTAACAAGTTAAGTTACTACCAACACTTTTGTATGATAGTGTTAATGCAGAAATTAAAGTATAAATATGTACAGAATATAAGAAAATAAAGCGAAAACCAAAACCAGGCCTTCGAACAAACCATTCAGCATTACAACACAGCCGTGTGGAAAACTCAATCCTGTTAGGCCGACTGACCCATCCGCTGCTCTGTTGATCCTGAAGCTACTAGACCAAAATCTGCAAAATATCCAAATACCCCCTGCACATGTTTCAGACCTCACCTTTGCATTCTTCCACCAGTACTTGTTTTTCAGTTTAGCGGCGCTGCTCTCGAACTGCGATGCTCCGGCCTGCAACGCATCCGCCCGGTCGTCCAGTTCCGACAGCTTCTGATCTCTTTCCAGGACCTTGTCCACATTCACACGCATGATGTCCACCACCTGAGCACATAGACAAAACATACAGCCCGGTGAGCCGGAACCTGGGAACCGAGTCCGAATGACATCCTGACTGTGAAACCGAAAGCACGACTCAATTAAAAATAAAAGAATTAACTGCAATTATCAGACTGAACAGAAGACATCATTATAGGATATTGAATGACCCTCCAGTGGGTATCAATTTTGACTCTGATGCCCTACATTGGCATGTTTAAAGTAAGTCACAACACTTGAATCCAACATCACCCGTCGTCGTTTGGACGTTCACGACACTCATACCTCATCCACTTGGGCCTGTGTCTGCTGGAGACGGCGGTTGCTGGTGAGGTTGGGGGGCCCAGCAGGGGCTCCTCCCTCACCCTCTGCGCCAGGGGCGCCAGGGGTCGCGTTGGCATCTGGGGCAGACCTGAGGAAAGAGGGCACAAGAGTGAGTTATTAAGGCCCTCGCTGCCAATGAGACCTCAGGGCATGGTGCAGCAGGCCGTGATGTGTTAAAGGCCCAGAGAACAAGTGGATGCTGAAGCTGTTGCACTAAAATTCCGACAGATGGCGAACATGAGCGCATAAACCGACGCATTTCTGATGGATCAGCTATAAGAGATGCTGCGGTGCTTTTACAGGCATGCCTCAAACATGGAAAAACGCGGAACAAAACCATCTAGTGATGGAAAGTTACCCACACACGACCTCAATGAGATATTTGTAAACATGTGCATTGTTTTTAAAGGTACTTACATGACGTTGGCAGTTGCTTATTGCAGAGAGGATGGATGCAGAGAGAGAGAGAGAGAGAGAGAGAGAGAGAGAGAGAGAGAGAGAGAGAGAGAGAGAGATTAGTGCTCAAAACCCAAACTTGCAGGTACAAATATGACATCATTTCTAATATTGACACGATGCATGGAGCGATGACGTCATCCCCAAAAAAGTGCTGCATTACCAAAAGAGGGTCAGCCGTCTCAAATCCACAAAAATCCCTTCCTTAGTTGTTCCCACTGGATGAGATGTCCTGGGTTACCCAAGAAATGTCCGCATTTGATGTCGCCCGAATCGGAAGTGTTTAAATGTTTGAATATAAACGCAGGAAATAAAGACACATGCGCATGTCTAACTCAACACAAGCGATCACGACAGAAATAACAATCCGCATGAAAGTCTCTGCCCGAGTGAAGAGGGGAGGGGAGGAGAATCTCTCTCTCTCTCTCTCTCTCTCTCTCTCTCGCTCTCTAAAACACACCCCCCCCCGCCCCCCCACGGTAACGGGACAGCACTGCGGTGGTTGAGCTCCACTTCCACCCCCCTCACAGATCTGGGATTTTGGGGAGGCACTGTACAAGGATGGATGCCTTGCATCAGCATCCTCCCAGATTATTACATAATCCCACCACACCAAGCTCATCACTCCTACAGCAGGGTGCATGCATCCGAAGTTTGCATTGTAAAGGAACAAAAGCACCAGGGTCATTTGCACAGACATCAGCGAAGAGCTTATGCAGAAATGCCAGCCAATAGGAAGCGTCAGCAAAGTGCTACAGACAGGTTGGTCGCTATGGCAACAGCATCCTGTAAGGACCCCTGAGCATCCATGAGAGAAAGACTCGGGCCCTGAGCCCGAAGACCTTAAGCACCGACGGACTGAGCCCAAAGTTGGAAAGGGATTCAGGGACAGTCAAGGGAATGTTTGTCTGGATGAGGACCAAGGGTTCGTTTTGGATTTGTAACAGAAGTTTGGCCTCAGGTTCGTGGAGCTTGTAGGGTGGTCAGAACGGGACCATGAGAGAGAGAGAGAGAATTATGTTGGCTTCCCAACTAACCCTAGTTCTCCCCAAAAGCCAATAGATCCAGGCTATAGATCAGAGGGGCATTGCATCCGGATTCAGTACGTATACAGATCAGATGCTGGATTGAGAACTAGAATAGCACTCTACAGCCCTGAAGGAAAGCAGAGACCAGGACAACTAGAGCCCCGGATGGAGGGATATGGTGTTATCCCATCAGGATTTGACCAAAGGATACAGATGATTCTTCTCCAGCCTGCTCCACCCAGCCTGGAATTGACCCGCTGGTTTCATCTGGTTAGAAGAGAACTGGTCGCCCAGCTGAGCCTGGTTTCTCCCAAGGTTCATTCTCCATTGCGTCACTGATGGAGATTTGGTTCCTTGTCGCTGTTGCATCTGGCTTTTTTAGTTGGGGTCACTTCATTCACAGCGATATCGTTGACTTGATTTAAAATGAATGTACAGACACTATTAAAACTGAGCAGAGATGACATCACTAAATTCAAAGATGAACTTCCTTTAACTATAATTTTGCATTATGGACACACTGTTTTACTAATAAATGTTCTTCAGCTGTTTGACTCAATGTATTTTGTTTAAAGTGCTATTTAAATAAAGGTAACTTGACTTGACTTGACTTGAATTATGTTGGTAACACAGATTTTACTGTTTTAGGTGAGCTATAATGTGTAATATGGACACCCATGTTTTTTTTTTTGTGCAGGAAGAGGGTAACAAAGGGACACATTTTGTTTTTGTATCTTGTCCTTCAATATTTTCAATTCATTTTTTAATGAAATTATGTTTAGTATGACTGCATGTGAATAAGAATACATTACAATGTTTCCATGAAAATACTTGTTTAATTTCATTTGTCTTTATCAGCATTTATTAGCATACACTTTTTCATCAACTACTTTCATTCCGGCAGGTAGAAACCCAACAATGGACATTTTTAGAACTTTTCGAATGCACAACAACATCCATCGATCCATCCACACAATTCAGAAATCCATAGCTTATGCTGCCAATGTAGTCATGTTCAAAACCAATATTATTTATATCAATTGGATTTAGAATTTGTTTCCCACATTTACATTTTGTTGGACACTAATATGATAAATATATTTTTGTCCTTTGTTGCATGATCCATTTGACACCACACATTACAAAGTGAGACTGAAAATGTAAGCCAATGAGTTTATTGCAACAAAATGAAGTGTTGCACACTTACATTCATGTTCATGAAGTACATTGTTGTATGAATGGCATGAAAATTTTCTATAATCTACTGAATGGAATTATTAAAGAACCTCTTTCAGTTTAATGTGTTATGACGATATATCTACATGTATTAACTGTTTATTAGTTGCTGATGGTGAGAGTTTTTAACAGATAGACATTGAACTTTTTTGATGAAAACATTTTTGATGTAGAGCAGATGAGCTTTCCAACTCAAGGAAAACTCACCCCAAAATAAAAGTCAAGTCAATTTAGACTTTCTTCCCAAAAAGATATTTTGTAAAATGGTTGACAGTTATCAACATTTTTCGAAATATCTTCCTATGTTGAAAATGACAAAAGGCAGTGCAGAATTTGTATTCCATTGAACTATCAATACAGGAGACTTTGAAAACACAACATACATTCTGAAACTTCTCAGATCTGTTCAAATATGTTTACAGTTGTGTTTTTTTCTTACAACCCATTTAATCAGTTGTTTTAAATAATACTGAAAATTACAATAAAGAGAAAGAATAACACAATAAAAATGTAACAGGTTTGAATTGCTGCACACTCAATTTTATAAAAAAATATTTAACATTTAATTCATTTCATAAGAGAACCCTTTTTTCATCAAACAAATCTCCTAATTCTTAGGTCTGTATTTTGTAAAACACAGATTTTGGGTTTATACACTCTTAAAAAGAAAGACACCAAAACATATTTTGTTTTCCTCATTCAGCCATGGACCTTAATCATTTGTATAATCTGAATAATCTGTTTCTACTACAAAGAACATTTTGTGCAAAAGATAATCTCAAAATGTAAAGCATTTTGTTAAAGAGTGTAGAGAAAATGTATTGCTCTAAGCAAATCTTCTCATGTAGTTCTCCACAAATACACAAATAACTTTCTGCACATTGACCTTTTTATGTTAACCAACTAATGATTATCATTTAATAACTTAGTTTGGCAACTGTTTGAGCCATATACACATTAACAATCATCTCAACGTGATTGTAATAAAATTCACTTGAGCAAAAGCATTTGACTAATGTCACAGAATAGAACACACGCACGGAGAATAAGAACTAGAAATACTAGTTAACAACCAAAAGCCAATTCAAAACACATTTCACCCTTTCAGGGAAATAGACACCAGCAAGCCTCATTGTTCATGTTTATCCCTCGCTCGAGTGTTAATTGGTTCAGCTTCTGTGCCCAAAATAATTCTGTTCATAGATGCATTACGACTATGATTATAAATACCATCAAATATCAATCATGATGGCTGGCTTTATTGTTACCGGATGCATAAACTCTGCTGATGCATGAGTGCTTATTCAGCTTTTAATACTTTGTAATAACTTATAGTTTTAGAGTGTCCAAGGTTTAAAACCTCTAAGACCACAAACATGTTATTACAATAATATAGAAATTATTTTAAAAAGTGCATATCCCTCAAATTTTGTTTCTAAATATAATACTGTGCCCATATATATTGCACATAGATCCTTTTTAATGTATGTTTTGGTGAATTCCAATAGAGGGTGCTGTTGAAATCAAACAAGGTGACTTGCCTGTCAGATGATAACATTAACTTGTCTGATGTTGAGGTTCTCTGCACTCCAGCACACATTTTATACTAGAATGACAATAAGAGGCTCTTAAGACTTTTTCCATGTTTGGTCCGAGACAGAAGAGTTTGTCTGCAGTTCATAATACGGTTCAGCGTTGTCGGTTTTCTTTCTGTCCTTCTCGGCGTTCTCAGCCTCCTCGACAGCAGCCGGAACGAGGAGAGGAGATTTCCTGTGATGGAATGAAGATGTAATGAGTGACAATGCTTGTGTGATAGTACCTCGTCCATCCAGTTTAAAGTGTGTGTGTACCTGTCTCCACTTTGAGTGATTAAACGTCTACATGTCTCCATCTGCACATCCAGACCTCTTTTCATGCTACACATCTCCATATACTCGTGAAGATGCCGGTTCATATCTGACTTTGCTGTTGCCAGCTCCAACTTCAGGAACATGAAAAAAAACGTTTAAATAAAGAAGTCAAAATTACAGAATAATATTTTATAATAAAAAATTGCTCAGTGCAACATGTAAGTAGTATAATGTATTAAAATAAAATACAGAGTAATTACATTTCTTAATAATTTAAATTTCTGGACCTTGAAGCAAAACCTGACTCATTCTACAGCACAGCAATGACTCATTTTAGAAGACGGACTGCCCCTTCATCCTTTAAAAGCTCATGCGGTATATCATAATAAACCTCTTTCTTTTTGGCCTGGTCTGTTAAAATGATGTCATGTCCTAAGTAGAGTTTTAAAAAGCATTCAGACACAACCTTACCTCTATTTGGCCGATTGTTTCTTGATATTCCTTTTCGCGGGACTTAAAAAGGCACTCTGTGTCCTTTATCACCTTCTCTATGGATTCCTCTTGCTGTGTGAGAGTATACAACAACAAAAAACACAATTTAAAGACTTCAAAGTAGTTATTCTCAAATAGATCAAGTCAAGTCTGCTTTATTGTCAATTGTCAAGATGGCATAATGAAAAGATTAAAAGTTGTGAACATAGTTAAAAAAGCAACTCAGAGATGATGAAGCAGCAAAATGTTGAGCTGTTTCTATCACAAATGTTTTGTGTTCCGTATAATATAATATGAACCTTTATCGCATTACAGATTTTCAAACCTATTTAATCTATTTCAAAGTGGATATACCTCGCCTTGGGTCTCAACGTTAAGAGTGTATCCTGGAAAATCTTCCCAGAGTAACAGCGTCTCCTCAGTCTCCTCCCATGCGAGACTGTCACAGTCATCTTCAAACTCAGACTCACGTCTATGAAGAACAGAAAACAAAAATGTTTGGAAGCGCACATATTATTCAGTCCAAATTAAGTACATTTAAGCACCTCAAGATAACACGAATGAGTTTACACATGCATCACACTTTAACATCAATGAACAACAATTATGTTATCATTTTATCTTCATATGGGATTCTACTAAATGACGGCAGTTGAACCATGGTATCCCAATTATGTTCCTTACAACTGGTTGAGCATCCTCTGCATCTCCTCATTGATCTGATTGGTGGATGAGCAGCACAGCTCCGCCTCCTTATTCAAGCTCTCCTCACTCTCGGAGATGCTCGCTGGATCATCGCTCTCATTCCCACGGACCGTCTGAGCTGGTTTTCGGGGACGGCGGGTCAAGGTTGAGGGTGGTGTGGCCACCTGCTGTTACACAATGCCAACATTAAAAATTGAAGGGTTGTGCGCTGAGGAACCTACATAGAGCAAACCCATCTTTGCAAGTGATGCTGAAGGACAAACCTGAAAGATTTGAATCATATCTTCGCAGTTCCTCTGCTGGGCCACATCACACAGACGGGCTGTGATGTCAATCCTGCGACAGATATCCATGTCCACCTTCATGGCCTTTTCCTGGATCATACTGTCCAAATCTGAGTGATTCTAGGTAAAGAAAGAAATACAACTGATTAGATAAGCTAAACGTTAGTTATAGGAGAATAAAGGACATTTGTGAAGGATGTTCGGTATGGACATCTTTATAGGTCAGATGAATGTCGAGGTGAACTCACGTTGCTCATGAGACCTTTGAAAAGAACGAGATCTGCTTTAAGCTGCTTAACTCTCAGAGCCAGCTCATCCTGACACACCTCGCTCTCCTGGAGATCCTGCGAAACACACACAAATGTCACAAAATGGCTTGTGTGTAGACAGATGAAGAAATACAGTGTGTATGTGGAAGAGTACCTCCTCAAGGTCAGCAACTTTTTCTTGTAGATCCACTCTCATTGTGTATTCTTCTTCCCACCTGAAGATGTTCAGAAAAATATTAAACAGAATCCTGCACCTCGAAACAGAAAGTTTATAGAAAATGAATTTACATTCGTGTTGCTGTTATTCTCGCTCCAAACAAACAATCACGCTATAAAAATGAATCAGAAACATTTTCCAGTCCCAGTGAATTCTCTCATGTAACGTGAGTCATCAGTTTGGGTTGGTGGTAGACCGTTCGTGTACTACATCATCATCTGTTTCTGCACAGACGTCATCATGTAATGTGTTACCATGCTGTTTATATAAATAAGGCAAAAAAACTCACACAGGGCCGTCTTCCATTTCAAACCATGACAACAGTGATGCATTAAAGTGTCTGCATATAACATCCGCAGACAACAATGCAGTCACATAATCTTACCAACGAATACCAGACTGCTAAATCAGCAAATCTAGAGCCATTATTGTAACACATCAGACTGAAACAAAGAATAAAATGAACATGTGAAACACACTCAAGGGTTTTGATTGTGACATAAGAAGTTTGGGCACAGGTTCAGGGACCTCAGGTAGGTGGTCTGAGGAGGCAGGACGGGTTGATAAGAGACAGAATGGGAATAATTCTCTGGTGACAGAGCTGGACGTGTAGCAGCACTCGGCACAGTACTGCATTGCAGATGCCGAGGCGCAGAGGGGAGGTGGCTAAAGTTGGAACGAGATGAAGAGAGACAGAGAAAGCAAGAGTGAGCGAGAGAGGAAGAATGAGTGAATGAGTTGTGGTGGGGTGGGGGGTGGGCGGCTTGGGGTTTGGTTCGATCAGTATAATATCTATTTATTAGTCATCATAGTCGTTTTATTAGTATTATTTTGAAATCATGTTAAAATTCAATTGAAAAAAGAAGACTTAACAAGTTGAATAACTGTATTAAACATCAATAGCCTTTTATATGTATTTATTATAAAACATAATGTAGTTTGCATAAGGTCATTTTTAAGGATTTTCTACACCAGTACTTTATATTAAAGAGTTCACATACCTGCAGAATGACTTCAGCAGGTTAAAAATCAAGTAAGATATAATCTTGCTTGAATCCACCCCCCAAAATTAAAAAAAAACCTGTAATATTCTGGCAGCTGGGACACTAAACAAAAACGTACATAGTAATTACTTAGGTGAATTTATTTTTGTAATAAAAAATTATAAGTTATGGTATTCTTATAATTCTTGTCTGTATTTTTAAATCTGTGAAAATGGGAAAATCAAACAGTACAATTTTGTAAAACTACATTTTTTTGCAGTGTAGTTAAACCTATAAAATTAGAGACTTGAAAGTAATATATATATATATATATATATATATATATATATATATATATATTCTTAAAATAATTGATTTGATTTATTTTTAAAAGGCTCGAAAAATAAACCCATAAATACTGTATAATGTGTGTTACATTTTTATGTTTATAAACATAAAAAATTTTAAGTCTCTAATTTTATTGGTTTAACTACACTGCAAAAAACTGTAGTTTTACAAAATTCTACTGTTTGATTTTCCCATTTTCACAGATTTAAAAATACAGACAAGAATTATAAGAATACCATATCTTATAATTTGAATAACAAAAATAAAACTAGTTTTTGATCATCACTGATAATCTGAGAGTTTTGTTTCATTACATTTATTTAATTATTATTATTACTCGAAAAATCCACAATACCAAAAAACATATACTCACACTCACTTCTTTAACAACAATTAATATTTTATATTTATTTTAAACAATATCTTAAACTGAAATAAGACTATATGTCAAAGGTCAAACAGTAGTTCCTGTTGTGTAAAGTGGGCCTACAAGTTAAAGTTGAAACTTCAAAGAATAAAAAGCAACTCAAATGATTCCCCAAACTTCCATACTTGCCTTCCTTTGTATTCGTCTCTCTCCCTCTTAACTTTAGCCAGGACATTATACAGTGCCCGGATCTCTGGGGTGATGGTGTCGACCTGGACACCAACCCCTTTGGAAGGCACCCATGATGCTCCAACCGGACCCGCCAGCCAAACCTCCCGTCCGGCACCGAACCTCTGAAAGTTATTATGAGACCACAGTGACCCGGGATGGAATCTGGGTGAGGGGTTGTTGGTGCAGGTCCCAGTGTTGACATATCTCCCATTGACATTGCTGAAGTTCTTCTGCACTGGATCAATAGCTGAAGATGGACTGGTGGGGACATTTGGGGTGAGATTGGAATTAGTGTCCTTAAAACTTAAAGGGTGCAAGGTTTCTATTGCTGTCTTCTCTTTTGATTCAGGAGGAAGGGTGGTGTTGTGGAAAATGGGTGACAGCAAACTTTCAGGAACACCATTTGGGATCACATCTGGCTTCATGGGTGTCGTTTGCACCCCAGCATCCTGAGTTAAAGGCTTGTTTGGCACACACCCCTTGTCGTCCAGAGCCAGCTGCAATTGCTTTTCCAAAACTTTATTCCGGCGTTCCAGTTCGTGAACTTTGGCTAAAAAACACCTGAAACGCAAGTTCAACGTCTTGAGGACACTTATGTTGGACCCAAGATCATTGCGCAAGGCCGTGGCGGCAGGTGGAGGGGGAGACACTCGGTAAAGATAATTGCCCAGATGGGTGTAGGGTGTACCCGGAGGGGGTAAGGCACCAGAGTCCATGCCAAAGATCCCATCGTGCCCGATGCCACCCGTTTGATCACCCAGGAACATGCCCGGGTCAGGTGCGCCATACCCTCCATCCATCCAATGTGCAGAAGGCGCTGGGTCCGGTAAACCCGTCATCTGGTTCTGCTGGAACGGATACAGGTTCTCCCCCAATACAGGATTCATTCTGGAGTACGAAAATCTGAAATGCTCAAAATCCGGCATGAACTCTGATTTTGCTTTAATATCCCTTGCTTATTTGGAAAACTGATGCAGAAGAACCAGCAATGCTCTTTTCAGTATGCCAGTGTATTATTCAGTACATTATATTCTATCAAAATACCTTTTTGATGTTTGTTTTCTTAAAGATGATCAGTCGCGTCTTAAGGAGCGGAGGCGCAGCTCCGGTGCAGAATAAACACGCACGGAGCAGCTGCGGTGCGCTCATACCGATGTGTGTGTAATATAAGCGCACCATGAGTTCTTTATATCCAGTTTAGAGTATGGGAGGATTAAATTGATATTGGTTTCGTAGGTAGCACAAGGTGGGGTTTTAAAAATGGAGGGGTTGTTGTTGTTCAATGGTTGAGAATATAAATGTGAAGTAGCACACTTCGGGGGTTTACGGTAGTTCAGGTGTCAGCAAGTGCGTGCGCATGCGCAGTGATGGGAGAGTGATGTTTCTAAACTTTTACATGTTATTAAATGTGATTATATAAATTTATATTTATGTATATGATGTGCACCACAAGGTGTGATGAAGAAATATAAAATAATAATACAAAATAATTCTTTATGTGTTTAAGGTGCCACTATTTTTTAAGGAAAGATTCAGATGTGACTACACCTGAACATTTTAAATATTCATAATTTATTTATTTTTATAATTATTTATAAGTACAAATGAGTCTAATTGAAGAAACTGATGGAAGAACAAAAATGCAAAAATATAAGTTATAATTTCACTGTGCATATCAAATGTGTTTAAAACAATAAATAGACTTATATTATATTTTTTGGTGAAATTTCATATATTAACAGTATTTTCCCATGACAGCAGGGGGGAACACATCCTGACAGCTTACAATTTTACTATCAGATGTTGTTCCCCCCATATGATCCAATGTTAAAGTATGTTACCCATTTAAACCAAGGGATGATCCTCTGTATTAAGCATGTTTTGATTTATTTCCCATCCTTAAATTTGTCCATAATGGCAGGATGAATGCATCCTTATATACTGGTAACTCACAGGAATATAAGGGCAGTCATATACTTCTGAAAAGGCATGAGAGTAATTAATGAGATTTTTGAGTGCACTATACCTTTAAGAAAGAATGATGTGGTGCTTGTGTCAGACTGCAGTGCACTAAAGAGAATCTCTTATTAGTGATAGACTACACCTAGAGGTTTGTCTATGAACTGCAATGCAGCAAAGACATCTTATTTTTATATATTGCAGACTCACATTGCATGTCACAGGACATCACACAAAACAAATAGAACCAAGTAAATAAAACTGAAAACATGTAAATTCATATTTCAAATACCAGGTTTTATTCAGAATGGAAGACACTAGATCTAATATCAGACATTAGTACAGAATTTTAGAATATCCGCAACTGTCAAATCAGCAAGAAATATGTGAAAAAAACACAAATAACACATTTTTCATCATAGATCAGATAATATTATTTAAAAGTAGTTGGTAACAAGCAATGTGTAGCACCAGGTTACAAAACAATTTGAAATGCCATTACAGTTTTATTTCAAAATTGAAATTTAAATACAGGCTGATACATAATTTTTAACTCATCTCACAAATTTCATTAAACTGCTTTAACATCACAATTCAGAACCAATATATTTCAAACACATTTCCAATATAAGCACCAATATCCAGTTTCAAAGAAATCACCCCTGGCTTTATACACAGCTTTACAAAGTTTTGTTCATAGCATACAATAAAATGTTCCAAACGCATTGATCTTATTTTCCATAAATGCTATTCAACAGTCGATCATAGCCATCAGAAATGTAATCAGTTACGATCCAAGTAGTGTTTGACAAGCACCAAAAATGTCTGCATTGAACAGTTGAGTAGGAATAAACCTGATGAGGTTTCAAGGTCCTGTAGGATCTGAAAATGTGTATAAAACAGTAGTGATACTGGAAAGGTTTTGTATTGTGTAC
This sequence comes from Triplophysa yarkandensis, assembly GCA_033220385.1. Taxonomy (NCBI): domain Eukaryota; kingdom Metazoa; phylum Chordata; class Actinopteri; order Cypriniformes; family Nemacheilidae; genus Triplophysa; species Triplophysa yarkandensis. Next base: position 15,679,823 of record CM065660.1, on the reverse strand, counting down.
AGTACGTCTTTGTGTACAAATAAAATCAAGTTCAATTTGATTTCACATCAACAATACCCACTAAAGCTTGATGTTAATGCTGGTTTGTCAATTTAAAACCATCAGGTGAGATACATTAACTCATGCCCTTTATAAATATTAAAATGACAAATAAGGAACTGGATGGGGGGAACTAATTAATCATCCAAAAGACTTACTGATAACATATCACAACTGTAACGCAAGCTTTTTAAAAAATAATGCAACATATGAAATGAGTTGTAAAAACACACTGCACATAATCAAAAAACATAAGAATATAAAAATGATGAACAATACTACAAAAAAAATCTTCATTACTGAACACATAAATTAAGTTACTGTTGTAATTACCCCTCCTTCATTTTCACCTGTCATCCCTTCTTTTTGAAATCAGACTGATGGAGGGATGTGAAGATGGAACAAAGGAGGACAAGCACCAGAATAAAGAAATATTTCAAGGATGAATACGAGTACAGAACAACCAGGAACATTTATGGCACAATTTTTACAACAAATCGTTTAGAAGCACTTCTACTTCATAACCGTTAAACACACCAAACTGTTAAAGAAGTAAAAACACAATATATAAGCATAGTTTTACTGAGATGAAATGACAAAATCATTGGTGTAAAGTAGCACCCATGTATAAAGTGCTTTCCTGGAACCGCAATTTCTACATAAACAAGGGATAAGGGGAAATTATGTTTTGGAAATATAATATGCCATAAATGCTGTTTAGTAAGCTTAACTCGTATTACACCTGAAATACTAATTTAAGCAGAGAATAGATCTATATTAGTGTCTATGGAGAGCATTAAAACACTCTTAACCATCGCTTGCTTCTCCCTAAATCCCTCTTTCTAAAATTTTGTTACATGTTTATTTTTTCTTCCTCTCTTGTGAACATCTTGGGCAGTACCTATTGGATGAAAACAAAGAAATAAAATAACCGAATAACAAAACAAGGTTAAAAAACAGAACACAACCACATTAGAACTAACCATTTTCCTCTGGGTTTGGTGGTCAGTCCAACACAGGCAAAGTGGAACCACTCGATAGAACACTAAAGAGATAAACAAACAAACTCCATTTAACAATCACTACCAGCTATTATATATTGCTAAAAAACATTAACATTTGTTAAACAAGTAATTACGTCTGTATTGTCGCAGCCAATCATTTCTCCGTATGAGACCTGATGACACAGGCAATATGTGGGTTCATTGGGGTCCACGGGCATGTCCAAGACATCTGAGGGATGCACGTTCCCAAAGTTCACAGCCGGAGTGGAAAACTCAGCGCTAGAAGAAAAAAAAACACAGGAATTCTGAATTTTCCCATGCAAAGTTTTTAGGAAGTTGTGTTGACTGAGACAGGGAAGGGGATACAATTATTTTTAAGAAAAGAGATGGGAAATAGGACAGAGTGGACTCTAAGGCTAATAGCTGAGTCATGACTTGAAGAACAGTTTAAAAGTATTTTAAAACAATTAACTGGAAAACATGCTAGACATATATATTTTCTCCTTTGTACAGAAATCCAGGCAACATCAAATATGTATTTAAACTTTTATGACAATAATAATATAAATCTATTTAAACGTGAGAAAAAGCTGTATTTAGGTAAAAGGTTACTAGAAAACCAAATATGCAATGTAAAATAACAACAACAATCTAAATTTAGTGTGGAAAATACAACATGCCATTTAAGTTAAATTAAAACTCAGCTATTGTTTCTCACCCTTGTGAGAGTTTGACCTTCTTCTGTCCACTCTTTGAGCTGCAGTCATCATCAGAGCTCTTGACCTTTGACCTGGTGCGCGTGACTTCCTTCTTCTTGGGCCCACGAGTGTCACCTTTAAATATAAAACATTCATTCAATCAATCAATGTTACTAATGGTGTTCAGGGTTCATCAAAAAGGTGTTTATGTTCCTAAAGCAAAACTATTTAATCTATTCCAGGCACAAAACTCACTCTTGTTCCCCTTACTGGAGGTCGAGTCGTAATCTGTGCTTTCTATCTGTTTCTCCTTCAGGTCAGCTTCAAAACGTGCCAGGTCTGTATCCAACCTTCGTATATGCTTATCCACCTGAAATGCACATGAGTTAATGATATGTCAGTCAAAATTTGGAAAGGCACGTCTGACATAAATATTTGTGTATATATGACTATAACTAGAAAATCTGAACACACCACACCATTTCTCAGGTCCTTACACTGGCTTCCAGTACCATGTGAATTAACTTTAAAGTACTTCTTCTATTTATAAATCACTCAATGGTCTAGAAATAAATATTTTACAGATTTGCTCACTGAATATAAAACTAACAGAGCACTCGGATCTTCAAAATCAAGTCGGTTAGAAATAAAAAAGGGTACACAAAGCAAGGGGAATCCGCCTTTAGCTATTATGAGGCCCACAGCTGGAACCAGCTTCGAGAAGAGATCAGATGCTCTAAAACATTAGACACATTTAATCTAGACTCAAAACTCATCTGCTTGGTTGTGCATTTATAACACGAGCACTGCGCTTTCGTCCAAACTGACTACTTTATATTTTATGTATAAAAATTGAATTGAATTTTTTTGTCTTATTGTCGTGATTTTTTTTCATTTTCCTGTAATTTAAAGCACTTTGAATTGAACCTGTGTATGAAATGTGCTACATAAATAAACTTGCCTTGTGTACAAAGGAAAAGCATATTCCACATAAAAAAGTAAACAAAAATAGATATGATATGAAAGGGTAAGAAATCTCTGTCTCGTACGTTCTCTGCATCAGTTCCTCGATGGTGGAACGATCTGCCTCTGGCTTCACGCTCGTCGGACTCGGTCTCTATCTTCCAAAAACACCTAAAAACTCATCTTTTCCGCCTACACCTAACTCACTAGGAGTACCTTCTTTTCTTACCTACTCACTTTATTAAAAAAACAAACAAAAAAAAAACAACTTTTGTAACTTCTCTCTCTGTGTAACTTGGTAACATTGTTGTAGCACTTGTTCGCCTATTGTTGTATCGGCTATTTACCGCTTCATTATCTCCTCGACTATTGTAAGTCGCTTTGGATAAAAGCGTCTGCTAAATGCCTAAATGTAAATGTAAATGTAATGTAGATATGTCCAAGTGTGAGTACTCAAAGGCTGGCATTGTATTATTATGTCATGTTGACCGTAATACGGTTTAAAATGACAAACACAAAAAATGCAAATCCAGACGAACCATCTCATAAGTCTGCATCGCAAGTTGGACCTTGTCATCTCCGAATTCTTTACATTTGCCATAAGACTGCTGGATCTGTCTTAACAGCGAAAGCTTCTGTTCAGAGGAGAAAGTCCGAGCATTGGCTGTGTATTCCCGAGCCAGAGAATCAATCTGTCCTTTTAGATCTAGGGGAAAAGAAAAAGGTAAATATTTGGCAGGAATGTTTTTGCCAATCATGACATTGAGATGGATGGGTCGAGATTTGGGGACAAACCTTCTGTTCTCTGGTCCAGATCCCGCATCAGCTGGAAGTTCCTCTGTAGTTCAAATGGGAGATTCTCTATACCTAAAAAATGTATATATATAAATAAACAGTTAGCACTGTATAATTGTAAGCATTGTATTAAAAAGTTAGCTAGAATAAACAACCATCTCCATATATTATATAAAACAAGTCAATAAACCTCATGTGTGATGATTTAAATGATTAAAGGTTACAGATGTTTATAACATATTGACCACCATTCAAAACCAGCATCCGGTTCATCTAACGTTACAGTTTTAACCGTTAGCATTGAAGCTCAGTATTAAATGTATCTCTAATTCATCTTTGTATCCGTTTAAAATGTTTCTGTATAGGATAATAACATAAGTGATGAGAAACATGAGAGCGAGAGATGTGTGTTTCACCATATTTAGAATAAAAAGACAACATTCTTACTGTCCAGATAATGCTCAAGATACATCCCAGCCGCCATCTTGACAAACACAAACAAAGCTGCTTCCGGTGTTGCCGGAAGTCCTCAGAGGGAGGAGGTGTGGGGGCGTTGGAGGGGGGGGGGTGAGTTGGGGGTCTCTGTTGACCCCTTTCATGTTTGTTGTGGACTTTGAAATGGGATGTTAAAACAGAATATAACTCTTTAGATGTTCTGTGGTTTTCAGGGATTTACAATAAACTATTATTAAAATGTAAATAAAAATATTATATATTATTATGTAAAAAATGATTAAGTGTTATTAAGTGAAATAAAATGATTAAGTATGATTATGTATAATGCAATTAAGTATGATTTAGTAATATTAAATAATTAAGTATGATTAAGTGATTTTTTTTTCAAGTTTGATTAAGTAAACTACATTTATTAAGTATGATTGATTAAAACAAAATTATTAAGTATGATTAAGTAAAACAAAATTATCAAGTATGATTAAGTAAAATAAAATTATTAAATATGATTAAGTTAAACAAAATTATCAAGTATGATTTAGTGAAATAAATTATTAAATATAATTGAGTAAAACAAAATTATCAAGTATGAATAAGTGAAATAAAATTAGAAAATATGATTAAGTAAAACAAAATTATCAAGTATGATTAAGTAAAATAAAATTATTAAATATGATTAAGTAAAACAAAATGATCAAGTATGATTAAGTGAAATAAAATTATAAAATATGATTAAGTAAAACAAAATGATCAAGTATGATTAAGTAAAATAAAATTATTAAATATGATTAAGTAAAACAAAATTATTAAGTATGATTAAGTGAAATAAAATTATTAAATATGATTAAGTAAAACAAAATTATCAAGTATGATTAAGTGAAATAAAATGATTAAATATAATTGAGTAAAACAAAATTATCAAGTATGATTAAGTGAAATAAAATTATTTAATATAATTAAGTAAAACAAAATTATCAAGTATGATTAAGTAAAATGAAATGATTAAATATGATTAAGTAGAACAAAATTATCAAGTATGATTAAGTAATATAAAATTATTAAATATAATTGAGTAAAACAAAATTATCAAGTATGATTAAGTGAAATAAAATTATTTAATATGATTAAGTAAAACGAAATTATTAAGTATGACTTAGTGAAATAAAATTATTAAATATAATTAAGTAAAACAAAATTATCAAGTATGATTAAGTAAAATGAAATTATTAAATCTGATTAAGTAAAACAAAATTATCAAGTATGATTAAGTAAAATAAAATTATTAAATATGATGAAGTAAAACAAAATTTTTAAGTATGATTTAGTAGAATACAATTTTTAGTATGATTACGTAAAATAGATTATTAAGTATGATTTAGTAAAATAAAATTATAAAGCATTGTTGAGTATACAAAAAAATTTATTATGATTAAATAAAAAAAATTTAAGTATTTTTAAGTTAAAAAAAATTATTAAGTATTAATAAGTTAAACAAAATTATTAAGTATGATTAGGGAAATTAAGCGTAGTTGGTTTAATTATAGAAAATGTGTAGTGTGCATGTTTTTTTTTAAATATAACACTTTTGATGTGTTTGCTGTGTGGTTTTCAAGGATAAAATACACAGCATGTTCAAAAGTATTTTGAGTACTACAGTTAAATATAAAAAAATTAGGGATTATTTACATACATTTATCAGATTTATCATGAGAAAAACATATAATATCATACAATAAAGAAACTCTTGACATTTTCTGTGGTTATTAGGGATGAAAAACAAACCTTTACTGAAAATATACGAAAGTGAAAAGTAGGAGAATTATGAATTATTATTTGCAGTTGATTTTACAATGGGAAATGTATTTTAATGTTGCTTTTCTGTAAAAGCTACTACTATTTATCCCATTTTTTTCCTCAAATATTCCATGGATAAACTTAAGGTGTTTTGTAGATACCATCGTAAAGTCCTGCAAAACAGTTGGCCTAAACCAACATACTATAATCCAGTGGTCTCCAACGTGGTGCCCGTGGGCACCTGGTAGTCCGAATGATCTTTCTGAGATGCCCGCCATGCACAGGGCTCAACAATAAGAGCTGCAAATGAATTTTCCCCATTGATATTGGAATACAAAGGTACCATTTTTATTCTCTTTCACTCACAAAATAAAAACATTGAAGTAGACATTCTGTACACATTAATTAAAATTAGAAAAATTGTGGTCCTTGTGAATAATGTTACCAGCTTGGCTGAAATGGTTCCTTTTATATTAAAAACAATTTATGTCTGAAAAGTTGGTATTTATATTAATGAAGATTTTTTCTTATACCCTACAAGTTGCCCTCAGTATGATGTCATCTCCTTATGAAGCCCTTGCTTACAAAAAGGTTGTCTGCTATAATCCAACATGGTAATGTTGAAGATCCTACTGTGAAGTTATCACAAGCAGGGGGCAGCACAGTCTAAAGTCTTTATAATATTTGGTATGAAGACCTGGAGATTGAACCCTTGGGAGTGCCAGTCTGTAGCCAATCTCTCTCTCTCTCTCAGTTCAGTCATTATCTCAATAAACACATTACCGATGTGAGGCCGGCAGCCAGACAACCATACGAGAGTTAAGATGTGACAGTTTTGTGCAGAATGGAGAGGACACTCAATCTCATTTAACCAAGAGTTGGCACAATGTTTCACCCCACAGGACAGCCAAAAGAACATCATTTCTGCTGCTTACCCAGCTGAGACGCATGTCTAAACAGGCTTCCGCTTTATTTTAAAACCTGTCCATTGCTGTCCTACTCGCATATGTGAGGCTGGATGCTCTGGTTGGCACGCCACTGTGAATCAGATGTGCTGCATTTCTTAAACTCTGGTAGATGAGCATAATTGAGATGATCACTTGCCAAAGACAATCTCAGAGGTGCTAATTGCATGCAAATGTATGTTTGCATTATGTTCTTTTAAAGCAAGTTTTTCAACGTGCATTTGGTTCAAGCAAGCTTAAAATAAACGCGGCTCTGGATGTCATTGGTGTATTTTAGTCTGGCTTAGTCTGTGCTCCCTTTTTAGGGAGTGATGTCAGTGGTCTCCCTCAAGAAGAAATGACTGTGGCAGTACTAATAAGCATTTGTGTTCCCTTGGGTTTATTAAGCAAGGAGAACACAAGAACTATATTCTAGACGTCGTAATCGGAATGCCCACGGCACTCATTATGGGTAGCATGCCATCATATTATTTAAGTGACTTGGTTTATACTGTTATTACTGCTGGGGCCTATCAGGGGATACGAGACGTTGTTTTCAGGAAATACATATTATGATCTGAATAATGTGTTTTGTCTAACTGGATTTTCCAAAATGATGCCACAAGCAGTCAATCATTGAATTGATCCATAAAATGTCTCTTTATAGATTGACTACAAATCTAAATCATCCAAAATATCTTAAAGCATTTTTTTATTTCAAATGATATTTTTTGATTAAAAGAATATTTCAGATTTAGCTGATCTATTCCTCTGAGCTAAAGTATTGAATATTTTGGTAAAATGCTTTTGTGATTTTTTTATTTTGAAAAGGTGACCACAATGCATTACCATCATAACCAGTTAACCCTAAAATGAAATACATTTTTAAATGAAAATATTAAAATAATTGAGGATCAAATCTTTAGGTTTATGTAATGAAATGTAAATAAAATTTAATTGTGATATTTTATTTACTTATATTCACACAAAATGTAAACAGTATATTTAAAAAGGTAAAAATTTAAATGTACAATATTTCTGAGTATACGAATATTGACAATAATCATGACGTTAAACCCATGATTATTGATAGTGCGTAATTCTACGCATGAGACTATATTTCAAAAATTTAAACATTGACAATGGTTCCAACTTTCTCTAGCCTCATTCCCACATTTATTTTTAAAAACAAAAGATTAAAGAAGAATTATAGCATTATTTGTTTCTTTAAATAAAAGGAATCAGATAGTGTGATAATATTGTATTGCGATTCTTCAAGCCATGTTAACTATGCAATAATCTGATATCCCTTTTAACAAAACCTTTTATGTTTTTGTTAGGGTACATGCAGATGGTCATATGTGCATGGTCAATGATCCACTTGGAAAACATTTCAAGCGAATAAAATGCTTTTATTAGTCTAACATGGAATTATTGATCGTGGCCAGTAAAGCTGGGCCAGAACAGAGCTCTCTGTCTGAATGAAAGCTTTGTCGGTGGAACATCAGGCTGATGTTCTCGCACTGCAAATGTAGAGAGAAGAAACAGGATTTACAGCACCGTATTGCCATTTGCAATGGGGATTGTCGAGAGCATTTTTGCACATCATCAAGCCTTCTATAACACGTTAGAAGGTCAGTAGATGTTTAATGTTATTTATAGTTATGCATTTAATATAACAGCATGTGATAACGGCTGGTTATACCATCAGTCAATCTAGCAAAAGGCCATTGAATGTACATCTATCCAGTATATAGTTAAAGATTCAAAGCTGCTTCTCAATCAAATTCATTTTGATTTTATTCATTTTGATTTACTAAGAAACAAGCCAAAAGTAGTCAAAGATTTATTTGCAGTGTAATTGTAAGACCCTTTTATTTAGGAAATGCTCTGTTAAACAAACTACGGAGTTTGTTAGTATGTGCGGCCTTTGGCGACACATTGCGTTTGCACAGACAGGCGGATACATTTAAATACGCCAGGGAGACATTGGAGCTCCCGACTTCGAAGTGAATTTGATTTCTGTGGCTGTTTTGAAAACGAGAGATCAGGTGAAGAAATATAGAGAGAGTGAGAAAAGCATGACTCACTCTTTCAGAGAGCCTCTTGTATCTTCAGGCAAGCTGTCGGGTGCATAAATAAATGATGATATAGTGTCCCAATGTTGGTTCTGTGATGTCAGGATGAGCCCTCTCTCTCCTCCTCTCTCGGGATCAGGTGTACGCCGTCTTGTTTCGTATCAGGGAAAGTAAAGTCATTGGGTCGTATATGAAAACACTTCGTGTTGTATTTGTGCATGCACTTCGGGTTCCTGAATACATGCAGCCGTCAGTGATGATAATATTCAGAAATATTGAAAAGTTTGTCTGGGAGAACGTAATGCAAGCCACTTGAAATCCAGAAATGCATGTCCAAACATCAACTCGGTTAACCATATAAAAAAAAAAAAAGAACATTTGATAGAACCTGATAATTCAAACTGAAAAGTGTTAAATTAGATTTTCCAAATACGTTATAGCAAATGAGGAAAGCAGTGAACCCTGGAGTTTGTTTGGACAAATCCCCTGTAATATCACCGCATGCACACATACTTCATCTTTTTCATCCTCCTCCCTTCCCTGCCTTCACTTCTGTCCTCCCTGCTCCTGCTCTGTCCTCCTTAGAATACTAATTCAGGCTGTTCATCCTCCCAGTCCTCAATCGGATTCAAAGCACACACCTCAGGTTAGCCCTCACTATTGCTCTCCAGAGAATTCTTCTCTGGTTGCACGCAGTCACAGAATTTCTTGAGAAAAGATAGGAAGAAACATTTTCTGGCTGACTCGAGGCAGGGCGAGTGCGCATGTACCATCCGGACACTGTGGTTATAGTCAAGGTTACGGATCTCCACGGACACACCAGACACGATGAGCAAACAAGATGAGGATTTTCCGAACTCTTCGATTTTAGCATGAGAAGCATAGGACTGATGAGGGGGGTGAAGAGAGATTAAGAGAGATAAATAGATGTCTGTGCATGCTTTGAAGAGTCCAAGCGCAACAGGAAAACCCAGAGAGGGGGGGGGGTGAAAGCATCGTGTAGGGAGACGGATGAGCTGCATCGTCTACCAGAGAGAGAGACACTTAGTAAAATATGTATTCCAGGAACTTCAGGGAATCTTAAAACTTCTCACAATCTGTATGGGCACAGGCGACTTTGTGTGCTTCCCATCATTGACATGTTTTCAATGTCATCATGAGGCCCTAACCAATAGTATCGATTGCCAGAAGATGTGCCATCACACAGGAGGCCAGATTTCACAGACTCGATCTCACCGTTTCACAGACACACTGACTTAGTGACTGACTAAACTCAGATATCTCTCCAGTGAGAGCATGTGGAGAGAGGGGGGGTGTCTGTGAGGCAAAGAGGGAGGGTGGATGACGGCGAGAGCGTGCCGGAGCCACACACACACACACACACACACACACCCGCTCGTGCACAGCTTCACTGAGACAGGAGGGGAGAGTCAGACGTGAAGAAGATGATGCGGAGTGAGAAAGCAAGAAAGAATGTCTACTGAGCCGGTGGCTCGTCCTTGTTCACGAACCAGCCCTCGCTGAGACACCATGGGCTGCATCGGCTCCCGCACCATCAGTAAGACCTTCCTTTGATATCATCTCTTTTGCAGGTCGAGAGGAGCCGGGGTAGCGACAGCCGATGCTTACACACATCCCCCCTCATAGAGGGAATGTGTGCGTTTCTATGGAAACCTTTTGGTTAAGGGCTGTTTGTCCTCCAAGGGTTGACATCCAGGGTAGAAGTGGTGCCTCTGAATGTTATGGCTCTGACAATCTTGAGATGTCTCCGTGCACATGCAGGTGAAGGTGTTGGGCTGTGGGGTGAAGAAGACACATCTTTGAGAGAGAGAGAGAGAGAGAGAGAAAGAGAGAGAGATGTGTGTATTATTGGCTCTCCTGAATCATCTCACCCTAGTCTCCTGCTGGGTCATCTCAGGAGCTGTTTGCGTATAAAAAGCATCAGTTCAGAGGTCAGGTGCAAAATCCATCCGTGCAATTACGCGCAAACATGGAGGTCAAATTGTGCACAGTCAACGGTGCCGGCACCTGTTCCCACACCGATGACAAATCTCGGGTATTCTGGCGCTATTACCAGCCAACCATGAGATGACAGCAGATTGGCTGCCTCTGAGAAAAATCACAAGTGTTTCTCTTAAATGCTTTTTTTAGGGTTTGTATGTGTTTGGATACTAAAAATAGTAGTTTTGCATGGGTCGAGAGAGAGCCCTTACAATGCCTGTGCTGAATACATGAACGATGCTGTATTTGACCTTTGCTTGTCATTGAGCTATAACGTCATAGAAACAGTGTGGGTCTAAAGCCGAGGTTTCCTTTGGGCGATTCCAGCGTTCTGTACGTGACATTTTGCGTCATTAACGTGACATTAAAAGGCTCTTAGAATATAATCGGAACCGGTAAACAGAATCAACTGTTTGTATTATACCAAACCCTTGTTTATAGTGTTTAAACATCAGAAAATATCTGTATATGCACAAGTTTTCTGTTTTAAAAAGGTAAATAAATCTGCGTTATGGATGTGACAAAAAAAGGACACTGCATTTGGAAGACAAAAAGCTTCAAAGATTTCTGCGAATTACAATGTGCAAATTCAAACCAATAATTCCCAACAATTGCAAAAGCGATAGCTCTTTATAAAAGATAAACTAATTACTATATTTTAATTTAATTTATCCGTTTATGAGTAAAATGTAGCATTATGTATGTGACAATCCTGAAAATAGCCCTACCTTAACTATGAATAATAATGCACTAAAAATAAAAACCAAGCTCTAAAAATTTAAAGAGTGACCCTGCATGGGCATCTGAACCAATAAATGTTGACATATGTGTTATAAGTATTGTAAAAACCTTTGGTAAAAAACAAATTTTCACGGAATCGCCCCTTTGCATTAAAAGTCGCCCCAGCAAAAAGTGTCAAAGGGGGCATATTGGCTAATTAGGGAAGCCCATTTTCATGTGGCACCTCAATAGGGCAAACATCTCCCACAGAAATTGATGATTATCCAGTGATTTATGCTGAAAAAACTGAAGTTATTAAGCTGAGACCGGTTGGATACCTCAGAGGGGCTCTGGGGAGGAGCGTGGATGGCATATTTAGTGTGTAAGTGTGTCTATAAATAGCATCTACAGTGACCGAAAAGAAGAGGAGAGAGGATGAAGACACATGCAAATAATTTGGGTCAAGTGCCTGATGTTGGTCTGCAATAGCTCGCACCTTCACTTGAAGAGAGCTGGGTAAATATATGACCCGTTGGATGCTCTTAATGGCTAAATCCAAGGAACTGGTATTGATTTGGGTTATTCTTGACTCTCAGGCTCACAAAGTGAATTGTGGCTATTGCTAGAAATAGGTACATTCTTCGGTCAGCATTGATCACACTTAACGAATCCCTAGCAGTTCAAAGCACACAAAGCGTTTAAGTAAAATGTCCCATATTGACGTGACATGACATACAGCCAAGTATGGAGATCCATACTCAGAATTAGTGCTCTGCATTTAACCCATCCAAAGTGCACACACACAGAAGTGAACACACACCATTCTTGAACTCACACAGCAGTGAACACACAACCAACTGTGAACACACACTCTGAGAAGTGGGCAGACATTTAGGTTGTGGCGACCAGGGAGCAGTTAGGGTTCGGAGCCTTGCTCAAGGGTCCCTAAGACACGATATTGCTGGTCAGAGACTTGAACCCACAACCCTGGGGTTAGGAGTCAAAGTTTCTAACCAGTAGGCCATGACTTCCCCCAAAATATTCCACCCCAGATGGGACTTGAACCCACGAAATATCCATTAGGCCATTGTTATCCATTGTTTGACTTTTCTAGTCAAAACAATTCCTCTGACTTATTGTTTGACTTTCTGTCTTCCACAGAAGACATTTTGAAGAAAGTTGGGAACTGAGAAAGCAGCCGTACCCGTTCACTTGTATTGTATAGAGCGATGCAAGTAATTAGGTTACCAACATTCTTTAAAATATCTTCTGTTCTGCGTAAGAAGGAAACTCATACAGGTGGGCAAGAGGGTGAGTAAATTATGATAAAATTTTCCTATTTGGGTGAACTCTCACTTTAAAGCTGCTCTCTGAATGTGACTGGGGCTCTTATCACAGAATAATGTAATTTTGGAGTTAAATGTTTTTTTGCAGCCACAACCTTTAAAGGCCACTACTAAAATACCAGAATCTTGAATCTGGTGGCAGACCGCAAAGGGCGAACGCAATAAACTAATTATACTAAAACAGAAATACTCGCAGGTTTCATTAACTGGACATAAAACAAGACTTCACGGGCTTTCCTCATTAAAGTTGTTATGCTTGCGATGTTGTCGAGCATGTCACTGATAGCATGTTGGGTATAATTATACTCTTCTGTACAACACTCGGTATTAAGGATCAAACTGACAGTAAACACTGATCCCAAAGCCAAGATATTACATTTGACTTATATTTTAGTCTGTATAAAACTGACTTGTTTAAGCTTATAATTGATGACAAATTACCTGTTTATAATTTTTCTGCTTGTATAAAAGCATTTGCTAAATACATAAGTGAAAATTTGAACAAGCACATATACAAGTACATTCAACAGTTGAAAACAACAAATAAAAATATGTATAGATATGTATATGTGTGTTTTGGAGAGGGCATCAGGTTTGCGACTCTGATCTTGGCACTAACGCCAGTGTTTGCGTCGGGCTGCTCTGTGGGTATTTGTTCTGAACGATTGTGATACTCAGGGATGCCTCTTTGTATTGATTTAATTCCGAGCTCTGAAAGAAGGACATGCCGGCTGACATGCAGATGGTCTCTGTTATTCTCCTGTCCCTGTGTGTGTTCCTTTGCATGTGATTTCATGATCCCGTGGTGACAGACACGGTCCAAGGTGACTGGCTTACTGTGATTGAGAGATTATTTAAGTCTTGGAGGAGGAGGGGACCAGAAAGCAGAGAGAGTGAGGGAGAGCTAGAAAGAGACAGAGAGAGAGAGAGAGAGAGAGAGAGAGAGAGACTGCAAAGAATGAGTCAGACGAGAAGAGAAAACGAGGGACAAAGAGAGGTACAGGAAGTGACAGACAGGAAGTTCTCAAACGTCTTTTGGTGAATTTGGACCTGACAACGGGGGCCAAATTTACTTTTAGCAAGTGTGCACCTTTGGTCTCGTTCCTACAGGATTTTGAGATCCAGTTTCATTCGCCAAGTCATTCAGACGGATTCTTCTGGTCAGAACGTGCTTAACATCACTGTCAACATCATAAGACCTTGCAAACAACATTTATTTTCTCTATTATATGTGACATGTTCTGTTGGTGGTATGGAAGTCCTTTGTTTATCTAAAGCCAATTCTTTGATTCATGTCCATAATTTTTATTGTTTTCCCCCATGGTCAGTTTGTTTGATGATGTTGTCTTGTCTGTGACTGTGCTCCTTCTGTTTCTTTGTCACCCTGTGCTCATCTTCTGACTGTGCCCTCTCTCTCTCTCTCTCTCTCTCTCTCTCTCTCTCTCTCTCTCTCTCTCTCTCTCTCTCTCTCTCTCTCTCTCTCTCTCTCTCTCTCTCTCTCTCTCTCTCTCTCTCTCTCTCTCTCTCTCTCTCTCTCTCTCTCTCTCTCTCTCTCTCTCTCTCTCTCTCTGTGTACATTAAGTGTGCTTTCTCTCTGTTGCTCTCTGGTGTGTTGTGCTCTCACTTAAGTCTATGATCTCTCTTCTTTTCTTTGCCTTTGTTCTTTCTTTATGACTGTGCTCCAACTGTGTGATTTTATGTTTGATTTAATGATTGTTGTGTCTGCCTGTTATTTGGCGCTCTTATATTACTTTATTCACATAACCTATTGCCATTGGACTTCTTGTGACTCTCTGCTGTCTCTCTCTTTCACTCTACTTTCCTTGGGCTCTTTGTTGGGTTTCTCTCCAGCTGTGCTCCGCCTGTGTTTCTTTGCTCCGTCTCACTTACTGTTCTCTCTTTTTCACTTTTTTTTCTCTCTCTCTCTCTCTCTCTCTCTCTCTCTCTCTCTCTCTCTCTCTCTCTCTCTCTCTCTCTCTCTCTCTCTCTCTCATTCTCTCTGTCTTCCTTTCCTCACTCCGTCCTCTCCATGTTTTTGGCTCAGTACTGGAGGTGAGTCAGCCTCTTGGACTTCACTCCCAATCAGTCACCGTGAGCATCCCGATGTGTCACAGGTCCAGCAAAACATTGCTCTACAGATAAATCTCTCTTTTACATACACACTTGTTGGGTTTCTTGTTTTTATGGGGACATTTGGTGACATTTGGAACCAAACATACATACATAAACTTTAAATCTTGAAGAAATTTCAGGCTGTGAGATCTTTCAAGCCAGATTGTCTCATGGTCCAGCTGTTCTTCTATGCAACTCTTGGCAGGTGCTCTGCATATTATCGCTGTGATCCAAACGGATAACATCAGGCTTGTGTTGGTTGCCTAAGAAACGTCCTTCTGCTTTTGGTCTTAACCTCTGTGTTGTGCATACATCTGTGTCACACGTATATATGTTTATGTTCTTCGACTGCTCTTTTTCAGTCTCATTCTTTTACCTTCAGGCTCTAGCCTTCATAATGCTCTGTGTCAGGCTCAGATAAAATGTGGATGTGCAGAGAGCGTTGGCCATGTGATGCTTATGGTACTTGGAAAGTGATGGCTTATCCTTCCTGTCACCTGAGATTTTCTGAATGTTTTTTCTCCAAAACATCATGGAGTCGGTCATCCGTCTTCTGGCATGATTCTTCTCCTGTCTGTCTCCTTGTAATTGATTATACGGTAGACCTGTTTTACCCTAAATCACTTTATCGGTCCTTCTTACTTTGCTCCTCATTGTCCCTTATTGCTCTCCACCAGAGCTCTGATGCTCTCCTCCATCTCTCCAGAGTAAGTTAGGTTGATTGAGGAAATGGCACTTAGGCCCAAAGGCTCTTCTGTACTTACAGAGAGAAAGAGAGAGAGAGACCAGCAATTAAAAGCCACATGCTCACACACACATGCATTAATGGGCTTTGAGATTTAGATCAGTCTTGAGTTAGAAAGGATCCAGATAGAACCAGAACATTTTGTTTTGATGCGATTAACCACATCACAATACTTTTAGTCTATTGCAGGAACGGTTCAGGACTGCCATAAATGAGCTCAGTGAATCAAGCCTGCGCTGGACTCAATTTCAATGATATTAAATGGAACTAAATTGAATACAGTGAGACGGGGGAAGACAGTGCATGCACTTCGATTAGATGTTGACCGGGGATTGGGAATCCAATGATTGTCACTCAGGTGCTTGACTTTTCAAATGTTTAGAACTTTTACAGAACAAAGAAAAGAAGATAGTAACCGTGGTAACCATTAACTAGGTTTGGTGTTAATAGAAAAGAGGTGAATAGGTCCCAGCGTTCTTTGCTTCCGTACATTCTTCAAAATATATATATAATAGAAAATCATACAGGATTGAAGTGACAAAAGGGTGAGTAAAAGATGAGGAAATGTTTTTGATATTGTTTTCTGTTTGTGATAGACTGGGCGCTTCTCCAGGGTGTTTCGTTTTTATTTGGCCAGAGATAGTTGGAATGTGATCCCTAGGATATGATGTTAGAGGTAGAAAGAACAAAAAAAATTCTTTACATTTCTGTGACATTTTATGCACATCACTCACAATGTTTGAAAAATGGTGTCTCATGTCAAGTATAGTTTGTCATATTTAATGAATCGCTATACATGCAACATCAACATTTATTTAAGAATCAAAATTATGTTACAAATGAAGAATAAGCAAGCCCAATAAAAAAACACCTTTTTGACCTTTATGGCCACAATATCCTCTTCACAATTTTTTCTTCTCTTAAAAACCTCTTGAGTTGGGTTGATAATATTCAGCACATCTTGGAAGCCTGTTCTTGAAATGCACAATTATTTGTATAGTTGCATCACAGAGTACAATTTAATGTTTTATTACCATGTTATAGGAGCGGTGTGATATCAAAGCATGATGCAACAAATCTCTTTCCCAGATTTGGAATGGATAATTAATCTAATTTTAGGTCTTTGTGTGAATGTCAGCAGAAAATCTCCAGAAGCACTGTCAGTTTTACTTTTCCTGTGCTGTAAAGGTCGCATATCCCACACACCTTTTCCTGCATCTCTAATGCTCTCTCTCTCTCTCTCTCTCTCTCTCTCTCTCTCTCTCTCTCTCTCTCTCTCTCTCTCTCTCTCTCTCTCTCTCTCTCTCTCTCTCTCTCTCTCTCTGTATAGCGGCGGATGCAGTTCCCGTTCGGAAAGATGGGGAGCAGGTGAGTGCAACGACAGCACTTTGCATATTTAAAATTTGCTTGGCACCAAACTTACTGTATACCCCATGTTGCTCCGATGGCTTAAGCTCTGATGGCTTTGAGCGTATGAAATGACGTCTTTAGTCAAGATGTTACTTGTGTGACATCTGCATTTGTGTCCAAAGCTGTTACATCAACTACTTCTTTGCTTCGCTGCTGACATTTCTACCTCATGGCACTTTAATGAAGTCTTTAGCTAACATGAAGCCCCCTGGTGTGCCAGAGGTGTCTTTATACAGAAGAGCTAGGTCTTATCTGTGCCGGCTCATAATTCTGCTGTCTCATCTTAAAAGGCATTAATGATCAGAAGGTTTAGGGTTAGTGGACAAAAGCGGCTTAAATTCAAGTCCTCTGTGGTTGCATACGGACCTATTGATTGAAGTTTGGAATTGTATACCTTATACAAAGGTTACATTTAAATTAAGCAAATCTTTAAATATCACAGAAGAATGAATGTATTTTTAAACTTTATTTTTAAGATTGTGGTCTGAATGATTCTCAGACAAAAAATGGATTTTCCTAAAGTTTTTCCCTCTACCAGGTTTTGTGTAAATGACATTCAGCATCATCTCAACCCATTTAGTAGTTTTCCCCGTTTTTAACCCGTTTTTATTTATTTCCTATATTCATACTTTCATATTGAAAATATTGCATAACACTTCAGACGACAGAAGAAAGCAACATTATTTGAACTATTTGAATCATGGGGGTTTAATAGTATTTTATGGAACAATATATCTACAATACAAATAATTGTATACAATCAATTTTTTGTTTTATAAAAAGGTATTTCATGTTATTTCCCTTATTAAACGAAGGGTTTGGATGTGTGCTTTTGGTAAACTTCTTTTAAATAAAAAAATAAGAATAGGAAAGTTAACTTTTACATATTAGGAAGAGGGCCTATTTAGTCCCAAGTGCTATTAGTACACTAACAAGTGCACTACTAGTACATTAATATCAAAAAACTTATTAAATAAAGTATACTTTTATATATACTTGATCTTTACTTAAGTATACTTGTAAAAAATTTCCATCAAGTATAACAACAAGTAACCTGTGCTTTCATACATAATTCATTTAGAGATAAACTTTTCTGAATTTCTTTCTTAATTTTAATGTTAAAATTATTAAAAAATGTTATTAAAACAAATGAAATGAAAAATAATATAATATATGTTATCTTAATTAAAGTAACATTTCTTATATTCTAATTGGGTATCATGAACCCCTAGAACACACTTATAGTGAATGCCACCTGTAGGTGCAGCTTCTGTGCCATCTTTGCAGTGAATCCATTCCATCCAGAACCTTGATGGTTCAATGTGTGTCTGAGAAAGATTTTATATTAGATTTTTCTCCAAGGCCACAGGAGCTGGACCCCAGAGCCCGGCCATTACCGCTACAGGATTGCCGTATAACGTGTTTCTCTCCTGGGAAGACACAGGATCATTCGTCATCCCGATTCTCCACATGTAATTCCTGTCCAGTGGGCAACATCTCCTGGCTCCCTGTTTAACTCATCCACAAATGAACTTGGCTCAGAATCGACCATTTTAGATTCTGATATCTTTCCAAAAGACAAATGGCATTTTTCATATCTCAGTGCTGAATTAAAGCCAGGGGTGATGCCATCTCTCTGTATCTGTAGCTGGAGAGACTTCCGGAGAAATCAAGTGCATTGCAGTCTTTTGTCTTTATGTGTATGTATTAGAGATACTTGTGAGATACAATTTTTTTGTGAGTCACCCACAAAGTGAAACCTTGCTGAAAAGACAAATGTGTTAAAGACAGATTTTCAGTATAAGATGCTGGTTTGCTTGTATATTTTAAACCCATGCTGGTCTTTTATCCAAGATTTGATCATGCAAAGATAACTTGTAACTGAAGGCAGCTGGAAAACATATATAACACAACTTGGAAAATGTTCATGACAAAAACACCAATTACTGTTAATTCAATACTATTCATTTACACACAGCGGCTTTCGGCCCCACAGAAAAATTCCAAAAGCACCAGAAATACCTTTCGAGTCCTGCTTAAAAGTTTATTCACAATGAGCTACAAAGACTAAGTCGGAATTAAATCCAATCGATTGACCCCAAAAACCACCCAACTACGACGCCAGTCTGTTCATAGTTTCCTCAGGGCAAAATATTTGCCCCTCTTCAACGCCCCTCTCTGACACTGACCTCTATTTGACCTTTAATATCGATCTCCATCTTCATGAACAATGAGCGGCTCTTGCTGTCCGTTCTGGCAACAGTTTTTGTCTCGCTGTGCTGGGCACAGTGTAAATGCGATCGATCGCTCACTGCAAGTTTGTTTGGGTTGGATAAGATTACTTCTTGTGCTACTCATCAGAGTCGCCCCTTTTATTCCTGCCGTATGTTTTTGTGATCTGTAGAGACACAACACAGATATATTGGGAAAGACTTAATTCATGAATATTTAACACTATTTTTTATGTTATTTTATATATATATATATATATATATATATATATATATATATATATATATATATATATATAGAGAGAGAGAGAGAGAGAGAGAGAGAGAGAGAGAGAGAGAGAGAGAGAGAGAGAGAGATTGCAAAAGTAAATAGGTGATTCTCTAAATAAGTGAAAAAAGGAGATCACATCGTGACCAGAGAGCTTTAAGATGTAGTTTACTCTAAAATAAAAATTCTTATTTACACACTAACTTCATGACTTTCTTTCTTCCACAGACAAGACTTAAAGAAAAACCAAAAAAGACCAAAACATTTTAACCATTCCACTACTGTAAAGGCACAAAACCAGACCACCAAAGTGCCAGTTACCAGACCAGACCACACCGTACCAACTTTATTCTTAAGCACTTTACAAAAACCGAAGTTGACCAAAGTGTTGTAAAGAAAAAATAGACAAAGTAAAAAATTAAATCAAGTAGACATCTTAGGAAGAGTCAAAAGCCAAAAAGCCTGCTTAAAATCCAAAGGCAAATGCGCAATTGAAAGAATCTTGATTTGCCAACCGCTTTGATCTGACTGTCCAATTTAAGCTCATGGTCCACTTTAACTCCTAGGCTTTTGATGCTAGGTTTAATATAGGATGCCAAGGAGCCCAGACCTACAGACGGGGTTCCAGTGGTGCCTCAAAAAAACATTACTTCTGTATTTTATCAACAACACTTTTAAAGCCATCCAGGATCCATCCATATTTTTTACCAACAATTTTCAAAATATCTTCTCACCTATCTTTTCATCTTGAAGTGAACTATCTCTTAAAAACATATCTTGGTCCACGTAACGGTCCGTAAGAAATATAACAGCTTCCTCTCTTGTCAAGTTGTCTTTGGGTCTGTTGTTTTTAAAGATTTGGTGTCTTGGCTTGTAAGTCCACCTTCTGTTGTTCTCTCCGTCCAAATCATTCCTTCCCTCCTCTTCCTTTCTTTCATGCCTCCACATTTCGCTGTATCTTCTCCATCTATTCTTTAACTTTGATCTGCTTTACCTTTAGCATGGTCATGAAATTTTTTCTGGGATGGAATCAACGTAAGTCTGGTATTGACCTTTTCTCCTTCATACTGTCGCTCTCTTGTTCTCATTCCTATTTCTGGTTTGCTGGTGGTCTTGTGTGTGTTTCTTAATCGCTATGAACATCTGTTTTCTGACGAAGTCACAGCATGTGTTTAAAAATACGAATATATTTTGAAGAGAAATGTCATAACAGGATGATGAATAAAACAAATATGTAACAGCCATATGGTAATGATGTTATTTTTATTGGAGTCCACATATTGGATACAGACTCAATGGTACACAAGTTTATATTAACTTAACCTGGAAGTCACCTTCTCAAGTTATAAGAAATGTCTGCAGCGTTTTCTCTTGGGGTTCGCTTTCGCCGACAGCTGTCTTCGTCCACATCATATTATCTGAGAGATTTTGTGACTTGTGGGCGGCACTGAATGTTCAAAAGATGATATCACGGTGTGGTTCACAGTGACATCTGCTCTTCCACGAAATAAAACAAGACTTCAGAGTTGAATTCCCTGAGAGTGGATCTACTAGCTACACTTTCTCAAAATTAATGTTCTTTCTATCTTTCTTTCTTTCTTTCTTTTTTCTTTCTTTCTTTCTTTCTTTCTTTCTTTCTTCAGCTGTCTATGGAGGACACCACCTCATCTTGCCTAGTCTGAAGCGCAACTCCAACGCCTACGGGATCGGAGCTCTGGCTAAGTCCTCTCTGTCAGGTGTGTCAGGTGTGTGTCTGTCCCGGTACCTGGTAACCGACCCCATGTTGGCTCCAGAGGAGGAGATGGCGATTGGAGCCAACATGGCTGCCCATGTGGGTGCCCCCTCCCCTACCAGTTTCACCACGTGCCTTCATTTATTAGTGCATGTCAATGACCTCAGCGGCCATTGATGAAATCCCCTAGTCAGATCCAGCCAGAGTTCACAATAGCTGACGTAAGTGCACTATCCATCTCCACAAGCTTGCCGCTGGGAAGCGTGGCCGGTGAACAATGTCATGTAGTGTGTGGTGTGGTCGTGTGTAGTGATCCCTTGTGCGTCGATGCTGTGTTGTCATGTTGTTTTGATGATTACAGCTCATTGTCCCAACCGGTGGACATGTAGGTATCTGAATATCTTTTGTCCTTTATTCTATCTGTTGTTTTTCTCTTGCTTTTCTTAAACGCTTTAAAATGGGGTGAAGTGCCCAGGTGACACCGTTCGATTGGTTTTCCCTGAAACGAATTGGAATGATTTATCAAAGCGGGCAGTCGCTTCAACAAATGGGAGTTTTATCATTGTCAAGGTCTTGAAGGGATATTCTGTCAACCCTAATGCTTGATTTTCCACCCACATCCATTTTTAGTTGTTAGCGTTTTGATTATTAGATCTTTAGAGTTCCATAGAAAAATCCATTTTAGACATTAGCGTGAACTACATATGAACTAGCTTAGACTAATGCATTTCTCTTTCCAATGAGATATTTGCATACTAATTGTTTCAAAGGAATGCTTAGACATTTCTCTGCATGCTCTAATTATTCATACAAGCATAAAAGCTAATGAATCTCGTGTAATTCATTACTCATGTGAATAATGAGTTCGCATTATGAAGATGGCCACCAATCAGTTCTGCCTCACTGCCCCATGGCGATCGATCAAGTCAACGGGCCATCTCCAAGCTCCTTCATTCATAACCCCTCATTCATGTTGGCGCCAGTTTATAACGTCAACTATCTTCACGCACAAATCGCACTTAAGACACAACTTGGCCAAATTAAAGAGGCATATCCCATTTTGCACTGCCTGGCTGCCTTCATACCTCCCATTTCTGCAGCTTCATATCTGCAGGTAGTAACCCTTGTTTCTTTTATTTTAGGGGTAACTAGATCGATGAAGGATAAAGTGACCAAGCCCACCGCCATGGCTCAGGGTCGAGTGGCACACATGATTGAATGGCAGAGCTGGGGAAAACCGTCAGCGGGGCCTGAAGGAGGAGCGGGTCGTTCCAACCTGGTCCGTGAGAGGGAAAGACGGCTAGAAAATGACGCTTATAGTGATTTGAGTGATGGGGAGAAAGAGGCGAGAATGGCAGCGGGTGAGATGATTGAAGCGGTGTCGTTGCTTAAACAATGTCAATAAGATGCATTCATCACCTTTGGGCTTTTTGTGCCTTTTGCAGAAGCATTGAAATTGGAAATCAACACAATGTATGTCTCATTCATAATGTTAGAACAAACAAACATTGACATTTTGTTAAATTGAATGCAGCTGTACCGAACAAAAATCATTAAAGTTGTTCTTGGATCTCCAGATGAAATACAGGAATGGAAAAACACACTCATAAGGCTTTGTTCAAAAGCAAGGCTGATTATTTTCATGCAATGCTTAAAGTAAATGTATCCTGTAATGACAAGGTTAACATGGAATAGATATTACAGAATAAACATTATCTATTTCTATTGCACATTTTTAAAATTTTACCAAGTTGCTCTGTAGAAAATCCACAGATAGATGAGACTTAAGGAACAGAAAATGTAAATTATGATTAGATAAAATACAAAGAATACATAAGATTTAAGCACATTTACCAATAACACCGCATCACGTTTGTACATCAATGTATTTTTCAGTAAATTTTTGTTTTCACCCTAAGAAAAAAAATAATTCATTTAACAACAAATTTTTTTTATTGGTTTAAATGCATCAATGTACAGCACTGTGTAAAGTTTCAGGCACGTCAGTAAATTCTTTGGTTCAATGGTTTGATTCAGTACAATCTGCATTAGTTTGTCATTAGAAAATATGACTTGACATTTCTAAACAATTATTTAGTCATTATTTGAATCCAGTAAGAATTTTACTACGCAGAGCTGTGAAGAGACTTTTCACAGAGCTGTAGCTTTGCAGGTTGATATTTTTAAAGCGAGCTTAAAGACATTAATACAGGTCTTCTGAACTTAGTCTGTTTAAGTTTTTTTTCTCTCTTTTGACACAATACTCAAAAAGTTGTTAATGTATATTAATAACTGACTTCAAAATATTTTGGGGTGAAAAGGTGCACATGCCTTGCACATCCATTTGCACAGCACTGATTCCTTAGACAACTTACCAAATTAAAATTATAATAAAAATCAAACCTGAGTTTCAGTTAAAAAGTGTTTGAATGTCCTAATTTTGATAAGGATTTAATGATTTTTATAATAAAATAATAATGAAATTGACTATTACTCTTTCAAAAGTTCCGCTTGGTAAAATCCAGTACACTTCAACATATATAGTTGGAGTATTTATGCACAATTAAAGTATATAAGGATATATATATATATATATATATATATATATATATATATATATATAAATATATGAAAATATTTTAATTACATAAGCTTGAAATAGAGCTATTTTAAAATATTTTAGTATTTTTTTCACTAGGGCATTTCATCCTGTTTGGTTTATTCCAACTTTGTATTTTGTAGGTATACTGCAACAGTTTGCCATATCCGAGGCCACACTGTTAGCATGGAACTCAATGGATGGAGAGAGTTTCTGTGTAGACTCAAACCAAGGCAGTGTTGCTCACCTCAGTGAAGTCAACCAGGAGAGCATCACCAGCAGAGGTGAACACTACAAATGATATTCATTCATGTTGTTTAAAGAGATTATAAGAACTCATTTTAGATTGAAACTATAATCCATTTTAGTTTCAGAGAACATCCTGCGTTTTATTTCTGGTATCTGATTTGTCTTTGGATGAATAGATTGTGACATAGCTTAGATGTTACAATTACTCCCAAGGGGATTTTATGATTCTTTTATAGTTACACTCTGTTGTTTTTCATTCAGTATTTGTGTCTTGGGATACTTTAAGATATTAAACGAGACCCCAAATGTTCTGTAGACAACCTGACCTCGCTAGAAAATGTAACCAGTCATGAGGTGTTTATGAATTTGTATGATAAAAGCTTTACACCAAACCTTAGTGATAGTTCCGCTTAAATTAAATCGTGCTTTCATTTATTCACCCTTATGAAAGTGTCAAACCTGTGTGATGCCGAACACAACGTAAGATATTTTAAAGAATGTGGGCAACTAACACCCTTTCACATGCAAGGGTTTTGTCTTCATGCATTAGAAGTGAATTACCAGCATTTTTCGAAATATCTTATGTTGTGCCACGTCATACAGCTTTCAAATGACAAGAGAGTGAGTAAATGATGATAGAATTTTCATCTGTGGTTGAACAATCACTTTAAACGCTTTTTAGCCTGCATCTCTTGACATCTATGTCAAACCACGCTTCTGTATTTTACTGATGCGGTTGCTTTAATATTTCTGTGGTTTTGATTTATTTTGTTTACCCAGTGTTGACAGATGTGCCTTCCAGACCATTTGACAGGTCTGGAGCACATAGCCACCACTTTATTTAGTGTGTCAGAGACTCCACAATGACAGCTGTGGAGCCAAAGGCGGCGGGGAAGAATTGTGGAATCGAGGTTCTTCAGAGGTTGAGTCAGAACTTATACAAGCCGAGGGTTTAAGCGAGGTTGTTAAAGCATAAGACCAAATGGTTTTCTTTGAGATTGTGGCCTGATTATGTCGATGTCATGAGGATTTAGTGTATCAGAGGATGAAAGCTATGCATTCAGGGTACGATTGTGGGGGCTAAGGCAATTTTGACGAAAGTGGATCTTGAAAGATCGATAGATTAGAATAAAGACATCTTCAAGGAACCCTACACCTTAAAATAAAACATTCAGTTGTAATATACTCAAAATTCACTATTGATCTAATCCTTTTCATGTTTTTCACCATCGTTCAGACCAGCCATTGCATCATTCTTCTGCTGAAGTATGGCCACACACGTACGTCTCCCAAGGCCTTTACTGCCTCTCCTCCTCTGATGCATGGGAGCCAATCAGCAACGAGCCATCGGGCATGGCTTCTCCCGCCGCCGGCTCCTACATCATGGCGGGCGGGGCTTCAGGTGAAGGTTACGACAGCTCCGCCCACTACCTGACACAGCAACCGCTGACGATGCAGCAGCAGAACCAACTGCAGCAGCTGCAACAGTATCAGCAGTACCAGCAGCAACAGCTCCTGCAATACCAACAGGTGTCAAATATAACTTTGTACTGTAATGACATGAAACAAGACAGAATGGTTAACAACATTTACATTGTTTTGGCTTTTTTAGTTTTTTGGGCAATGGTGATTTACAGACAATGGTGTCATGGACACCCAAGTTTGCCAAAGTTGAGATTTAATCTTACAAAAGAAAAGTACACTTGTAGTTTACATTTTATATGTATGTACACCAAAGTCTATGTGACACATATTGACCGATAAGTGTAATGATGTATGCAAAGTATACTCCAATCAAGACACTTTTCAATGTTTTTTACAGTAAACCATTTACATTCAAAATAAATGAGTAAAATTCGCTTTTCAATTAAGTAAAAATTTTCTTTACATTTTGTGTAAAGAAAATCTGAAATCAAATATCAGAATTTAAACTATCAGAAACCAAAATATTGGTGTACATAAATAAATACTTTTTTCATTAAATAAATGTTAAAAATATTTGAAAATTTTAGAGAAATTAACTGTTGGATTTTTTATCAATTATTTTAATATTTCACACTGAAACTAAACTACTAAAGCTAATATAAAATCTTTATGTTTTTGTGATATTTACTTAAATATAGTTGTGTTTGATACAGTAGTCTAATAAATATATACAAACTGAAACGTACAAGGATACTCGCAGTCTACAAACTACTTAAATTGTACAGTTTAGTAAAGTTTTCCTTCATAAACTAAATGTGCTGGAGGTATTAAAGAAGTGCTTTAAACTATCAGTCATACTCTTTAAAAATAATTCCCTTAGAGTGTACTTAAAGTTTACATTAATGAAAGTGGTAAACTTAAAGTGTGCTTAAAGAAACTAAAAAGGGCACCAATTTAGTCTCAAGTAGTTGTGAAAAGGAAACTGTTTATGATTTTATATTGATATTAGTTCATTATATAAAGTTTACTTAAATATCCTTATGAAAGCATATACAATGAACTTATATTATGCTGTGTTTAAGGCAATTAATATCTTATGAATATTAAATAATATCTATAACTGAAGAAT
The DNA here is from genome assembly GCA_033220385.1 of Triplophysa yarkandensis. Taxonomy (NCBI): domain Eukaryota; kingdom Metazoa; phylum Chordata; class Actinopteri; order Cypriniformes; family Nemacheilidae; genus Triplophysa; species Triplophysa yarkandensis. The sequence goes on along the minus strand of CM065660.1, from coordinate 15,653,088 downwards.
AATTGTTTGTGAAGTTTCACCCTGCCTATACTGCACATTTGACCTTCACTTCCCGAAACAAAAAAATTATTGTTATTTTTGCCTTTGTCTTTCAAAGTCCTATGAACATCGACTACACAGCGCCTCCCATTCCTTACAAGCCACGCCCAACAGCACTATCCATAGTTTGGGCCCGCCCACTCACCCAAGACTCGCTGACCTGTGGGCAGCAGCTCAGGTGGAGCCCCATCAAGTGGAAATGATGGGACTTATGGGTGCAACCATGGCAGAAATGGGAATGGGGGACGCTTACGCCGAAGAATCTGCCACGGAGACGGAATGCATTCCTGAGCAGAGAGAGGAAGAGGAACTAAAGGTTTGATGTATTATTGTATGCAGTAGTGGTGTATATACTGTATATATGGACCAGAATGTCTTGTGGGTGAACTGTTTTGAGTTAGACAAGTTTGAAACCATCTTTAAGTAAACTTCACCCAAAAATTTAAACTGTGTCATCATTTACTTCCCCTCTTATCATTTCAGAACTGTACGAGTTTCTTTATTCCAGAGAAAACAAAAGATGATATTTTGAAGATGGTTGATAACTGACCAGCAGTGGCACCGATTCACTTCTATTGTATGGACACAAAACCAATGCAAGTGAATGTGCCAGTTCCCAACATTCTTCCAAATATCTTCTTTTGTGTTGTGAAGCAAAAAGAAAGTCATACAGGTTCAAAATGAGGTGAATGATTATTTTCTCATTTCCTCCAGGACGATGACATAACATTAACGCTCGAACCCGAGCAGGCATCGGTCACCCCCTCCCGGACCCCTCCACCACAGAGAGAAGAATCAACCACACCTAGGGGCGTCAGCCCGGGACAAGCACCAGCAGAGCGAGTGGCTGAGCACATGACCTATGAGGTCACATCCTGCGTCGTCCAATCACTGGAGGAGAAGGAGGTGGAGGATGGGGCTGTTGTTGTTGTGGCAACCAACTGACAGCTTAGATTTACTGAGAGCAAGCAAAGGATGCAAACAAAAACCAAACTGTCTGTGAAAAAACCAACCAGTTACCCTATTCTATAAGCCCTTTTGCCCCGGATATGTACACCCGTCACGACTGGTGGAAGAACTTTGCTGTGATGGAAACAGATTTCTTCTTTATTTAACAGTGATGGAGCACAAGATGGATGAATTGGCTTTGGAATCGCTGAGGCCTATAAAGAGACTGTGTGTCAGCGCAAAACCCACCTCATGCATAACGTGCGGAAGTTAAAGCTGGAGAGAAAGAGAGAGACAGGCAGAGGCCAAGGACACTTGCAAATGAAATCAAAGAGTGCAATACTGAGAAATCAATTCAACCAAAAGAAAGTGCATGCGTTTTTTTTATTTTATTTAAGTATTTAAGTGACTGAACTAACACACATATAGTAATAATAAAAATAATAATGATGATAATAATACAATAATATTGATTTTTTTAATAAAACAAAAATCCAATGAAACAGTACCTATTTGTATGTATATATAACATGTATGTACTGTATGTATGTATGTTAGTACGAATGTACGAATGTGTCTTTAAAGGTATATTCTGAAAAACATATTATGACTTTTTGCCGTTTGGCAAAGCTGTTGTGTGATGTGTCCCCTGTGTACCTCCAACAAACACACAAACAAACACGCACATACACCATGAAAACCGATGTTTGCTCTTAATACTGTATATCCAAGCACAATACTGCCCAATTGAAAACAGTGCTGCCCAACATCTCGTTCCTAAGACTTATGCACTACTACGAACATCAACGAATGTATTCCCCATCTTCATAAACGTCAGCCCTGTCTTCATTTTCATCATCGATGTGCGTGTTTATACGCCTGCCTGAGCTGCTCGATATTGATTTGCACTGAAAAACAAGAAACTAAGGCAAACCGAAGAGTCGTCATCATTCCATGAGGTTCTGTGGATCTTTACATGCAAAAGAGGATCACCTATAGATGCTTGGATCTAACACTACAGAGGAAGCGGAATACTGAAGACTGAAAAAAGTGGAAGGGGATTGTGATAGACTCATGAACTAATCTTTGGGTCCAGATATGCATTTCCTTCAAGCCCTGTAACTGACACAAACTTTGACTTACCTCACTGAAATCACATGGTAATAGGGTAGCTGACATGTTTTGTCACGACTGACCATATGACTGTGGGAAGATGAGAAGATGCTCTTCTGGTTAATGCTTGCAGGCTTTCCACTAATTATTTCATACGCTGTAATTTTCATATCTGCTGCAAAAGAAGTGCCCTCAATAGCATCCATTTCTCTAATATTTGTCATTATCAATAAATATATATGTTCCAAAATATAAACTTGACTGTCAAGTGTTATGGATGTGGCAACAGTAAAGATCCAGAACGCATTTGATTTTCATATATTCTGGATGAACCTGAGAGTTTTGCTTTTAGAAAGTAAGTTCGACAATATTTTTCTATTCAAACAAAGTTGTCATTCTTTGTGATACTTCTAACACTGTGAGAATTTACCGGGCCCATCTGCTGGAGGGGGAGAGATAGAGTTATTTTTTACCGGTCCAATGCGCTTGGAAGGATGATGATTGAATTACAAACCCTTTTAAAAGGAGAAAAAAACAAATAAGTTCTTATCAGTTCACCCGCTGAAACCTCCCAAAGTAGACGAGCGCTCATTTTTATCAAGCACTGTCAAAAATACACTCTTTCCTAAATAAACTCAAAGGGTCTCGAATAACACAGATAACATATCCAAAGGACGCAAAAGCAAACATCTAAAAGGTCATCAAAACTTTGATGGGAAAACATAAATAGAAAGTTAACTTAATAAATCAGGAGATTCTGGATAAAGAGATTTAAAGTAGATAGGTAGCAATCTTGGAGTTTCCTTTACCAGTCATTGTAATCTCATTTAAATATCGTGCTGTAAATAAAATCCTTATTGTGAATCAATGTCTCATTTGTGTTCAGCTACACATATAGACAGTTTAAGGATACAGATATACCTAACATTCACTGAATAAATTTAAAGGAACTAGATACACACAAGAGACAGAAAATAAATTGCAGAGTATATGGTTGACCATTTTAATACACAAATACTATTTAACTAAGCGTTCTATAGTTTATCATAGTATCAGTAATGATATAACATTTAGTTTATATATAATATAATAAATAATTGTATCCATCATTAAAAGGTAAATCACACATTTATAATACAACAACTAAAGACAAAACATAACTTGACTCCTGTTGACTAAAATATGACTATAATACTTAAAACAATCTATGTTATTTTAAACTGTGGTTGTACAAAATGGACAGACTCAACTACTGGAATAAATTATGATGTAAAATAACAAATTAAATAAATATAAATAAATCTAACTCTAATAAATCTCAGAATCTTGTTTTAAAAAAAGGAGCATCAAAGTTTGATTTTAAGTATTAATTTTCACTGCAATGTTAATCTTTGACTTTGCTTAAATTCATTTAAGCTATATTTTAAAGATATCAAGACTATATTTTCACATATAGTTCTTTAATTTTTTTGTAATGATTTTATGTAGAAAATAGTAATCTCGAGTAGTTTTCACAGACTGGGTCCATACCTAACCATGGCTCGAAATAAACGATGTTCTGAACATTTCCACAGTTTTTGCCAACATCCCATTACACAAAAACAGATACAAATAAATAAAATAAATAAGAATGACGGAGGCAAACAAACATAACTCAAGCTTCATTGAATTGACAATATATGACATCATTCCACATAGATTGTTCATAAGCAGCCGCCTTTTTTAAAGACATGAGAGACACCTGAGAGTAATTCTGGAAGATAAGATGAACCTAAGGGACAGATTTTGATGAAAGACAACACACACCCTGAATTACAAACACAAAAGGCAGAAAAGTAAAGGCTGTTTTAGTATGTATGTATTTTAGAAATAATCATATTAGACTCTGAGAAAGTTTACATTGTGCCATCTGCTGGACTACTTTTTGTGTGAAGTTTAACAAAAACCATTAAATCCAGTAAGAAAAAAATACATACAGCTTTAAAACACCTGACAGATGAGGTTATGATGACAGAATATTCACTTGATATTTATACTGGCCCTATAGATGAAAAATATATCAAAATTGCAATTGTTAATTTTTTAGATCCCAAGATCTGTGTGTGACATTAAACAGGGACTTTAAGATAATATAATATTTTAAAAAAATATATATTTTTTTATATTGGGTAGATCTAATAAGCAGCAACCATTCATAAAAAACTTCACAACATTTGACAGTCATTGTAAGATAAAGAAGAAACCAAAAACAGAATGGGACATTGTAAAACTTGAAACAAACCACATGAATAAAAAACAAAATTTTTATATAAAAATCGAAAAGGAAAAAACAACAATGACCACACGATTAAAGAAAAACAAAACTCGTTGTACTAAAGCTGCTCTTCATCCTCATCCTCCTTGATTTCCGGTAAAGGCTGAAGGATTGAGAGAGGGATGGGTGAAAGGGCGGAGGGCGGCAGGACGGGGCTGCTATCGGGACTTCCTGTCTCACTGTCACTACTTCCTGTCCCAATACTGCTCCTGCTGCTGCTTCCTGTTGCCGTGCTACTGCTGTTCTTCACTATTACCTCCCGCGTCACGCCCTCAATCCACACCTCCATCTCCTCCTCCTGGTTCTCCGCTGGCACTGGAGGGCTCGGAGAATAAGGGACCACGGGTGCGGAGAGGGGTGAGGAGGGGGCTGTTGTGGAGCTGGGAGAGGATGGAGGTGAGGAGGCCTGAGGAGGCTTCGCAGGCTTCCGGGCGGTGTCCCGAAAACTGGCCAGAGGTGGGCGTAAGCGCACGCCGCTGCGGGTTGAGCCCTCTATGGCTTTTTGAAGCTTATTAATAAACACAGAAAATTATGAATGTATACATTTATGATTAGAAAATAATGATGGATTGATGGATGGATGGATGGGTGCATTACCTCTTTCAGTGCTACAACTCCCACCAGTTTGCCAGTATTGGTAACATAGGCATGACTCAGCCCCAGTAAAGAGAACAGAGTATGAGTCTGGAAATAAAGATGATTCATTTACAGTTTCATTGCCTTTTCTAATTCTGAATCGCTGTGAGTCACACTAATAACTATCATCTCACTTTATGTAGTGATGTTCTCTCTACCAGCTGGAAGGGAGAGGGATCTATTCTGATCTGATCGATTTCAAGAGGTTTGTCCATCTCTGTTTCCTCCCAAGCTTTGATCTATGAAAACCAATCGCGTTAGAGACACGTCGCACAAAAAAAGGCAAGATCCTAATGAATTAAATGTCACGCTAATGTCAAGTCTAATTGAAAGATAATGTTTTGAATAGTTGCTGTACCTCTTCTGGTGTCATTGTATCTGTTAGAGGTGGAGGATTAGACTCCTGAAGAAAAAAAATGAGAAGATAAGTCATGATTAGACTAAATCATTTCAACTTTTCAAATTGTTAAATAGAAAGTGGGCTTTGTACAATACATTAAACTGAAGGCCATTTGTTTCATCGCACATGCCCTTGAGAAACAATGATGAATATTAATGCAAACCATTTCCTTTTCTCATTTCATCGACCATCTATTAAAATTTTATAAATGCCGGTAAATCCTTCGGTACACCCAAATTCGTTGAAAACACACTACACACACACACACACACACACACACACACACACACACACACACACACACACACACACACACACACACACACACACACACACACACACACACACACACACACACACACACACTGTAATGTTCATCACTAGGATGACTTTTCATTTCCTCAGATGACTTTCTGTGAGCCAGTGACACTTTCTAGCCTCTAATCCAGTCTCCTTATCCTAACGCGTGCAGAAAACCCTTCTGTACATTTTCCTTTGAGCCATGGAGAGAGTTTTGATGGCTTAGTGTACCAAAAGTCTGTTTTTATATTTCTAATCAATGTAAACCGCAACACATTTTCAGAAGGGATCATGAACACAAACAATGTACCTGTGGCTGACCTTCTGTGTGTTTGTCTGAAGAGGATGAAAAGACATTTCGTAATATTCTCCCAAAAGTCTGGGATGGAGCCTTATCTGAAGGGGAGAACCAGGCAGACCCCAAAATAAGAAAAGTGGATTTAAGCATCATTTTGACTACCTCTGAGGTTTATTACGTTGGAAGGGTTATTTTGGAAAATTGTCTCACCAGGAGATGTGTGATTCGTTGAGGGGACTGATGGTTTAGGCGGTGACACAGGACCGTTTCTTTCCTCTTGAACTGGAAAAGTCTAAAGATGCAAAATGTAAAATGTTCTTCAGTGTGTTTTACATTCATCTAAATTAATCTGTTTTACAAAGCATTTTGATAACTTTGGACATGCAAATCCCATTCACTCACTTATTTATGTGTCAACTGATTTATTTATTTTTTCAAATGTATTATTTATTAACTTTAACAATTTTTTCCATATATATATATATATATATATATATATATATATATATATATATATATATATATAGATATATACTTTTTTGGACCAGACAGACATATCTGCTTTAGACAATCCACCACAAGTCCAACCTCTTTCTGCATCCCTTTGTCTGATTCATTTTCATCATCATCACTCTCCTCTCCATCCTCATCCACAAAGGCAAATGATTCCCAGCTGACTTTGGCACATGGCACCTGACCTTGCGAGCCCCGTCCTCTCATCAAGATCCGCCTCTCTGCCGACAGCCACCAATCACAGAGGGCGAGAAGCTCCGATCTGTCAATGCTGCCCAATAGAATCATAGAGTCTGTTGAAGGTGAAGCAGTTCCAAAGTTACAGGTTACAAACAGATACAAATGGGAATTTAAATCATGCTAGACACAGTGCTGTTGTTAAGCATGGTGAACTAGATCCTACAGCATCCTAACCAAGAATCTCTGAATTAAAACACACTACAAGCGGGAACAATACAATCGAAATATTGAAAAGAACACACAAATAATTGTTTTCTACTCTTTAGGGTTAAATAATATATATTTTTAACTGAGAGGTTTAATTAACCTTAAAGAACGTACAAGTCTTTACGAGCTGTTTTTACCTTTAGAGTCAACCAATGGGAAGGTTTTTAAAGAAGCTGAATCCAGTAGTTGCAGAACTTCTCTGTATGTAGAATGGGAACATAAAAATTTGACTTTCCTCACCATGATGTCCTCCACAAAGATGTTATATTGGCTGCAAAAACACAAAATACAAACAATAAGACCTTAATGCTACATTTGCGTCTGTGGTTATATGTGACCCTGCCTGTAAGAACCAGGTTTAAGTCGGAAAATCTGATTCTGAGAAAACGAGCATTAAAATTTGATTGATGATAAAGTTTGTACTCAGTTAACATTAAAGATATTAATGTGATATTCTCAAAGAATAACAATGTTTGAAAACGTTTTATGTATAAAAATGTAAATTAAAAAAGGACTTTGGCAGGGTTTTCATAGCCAGGTTTACATTTTATTTTGATTTTTTATTCTAAGCGACTTATACCCCATTATACTATATATTCAGTTGATGTATAATGTTTGCTACTGTGCATATTTTACGTGATATTGTGTTACGATACATGTGTTACACAATATTCAACTTTATGTTTGTTTCATATTTTGTAAATAACAATGTCCATACAGTTCAAGGCATTAAATATGCATCCACAGGTCTAGGCCACAAAGGGTCAATAATGGAGAAGGTAGCGCCCTTGATAAAGATACAATAAATGTCTCAAATGAAATGTGTGTGGAGTGGATCACAGTTAGTTGGAAGAGAGCCAAAGCTTCATGTTCCACCCTTGTCGACAAGTGTATTTGCTAATAGCTCCTACTGCTAATAAATCTCAAGCGCTTTGAGGTGCCATCAGCATGAAAGGAGGGGGAGCTCGGCTCCATGGAGCGGCAAGCCGCTTTATGACATAATGCAACGTGGCATCACACCGGTGGTTTCTGCTGTGTCTGCACACCTTATATGGCCAAATCCCAGCTCTGGGAGATACGGCAGCTTCTTGACCTGGATGATGGAATCGTACAGGGAAGGTTGCAGGCCCTGGGCGACCATGTTAGCCAGAATGACGGCAACCATCATGGGAAGGATGTGTGATATCTGACCGGTCAGCTCGAAACAGATCACTGCGGTGGAAACGGTGTGGGTGACCGCACCTGTCAGAGCTGCGGCGCCTTGAGGAGAAAGACAGAGATGGACCAATCACGTTTCGAAGAAATTAAGTGGTGTAAGGGCAGGGTCACGGCTGGCGTGACAGGTTGAGAAGTGACGTGATAAAAGCATGTGGACAGAAATCAAACAGACGAGGACTTGAAAGAAAGAGAAGGGACAGGGAGTGACATCATCAGTGTGGCATAAGCAAGCATTAGGTAACTGATTTGTAGGCCAGCTTGGGTTGGGTGAAATTTTGTGAAATTTTGAACAATAGTCACAAAAGCTACATTTTAGAATAGCTTTGGTTTGAAAATACTAGGCTGCGCTGGATTGGAAGAGAGGGGGGGAGGAAAGAATGACTGACCAATGACAGCGTACCCTCCGGGGATGATGCGGTACAGTATTCCATCAAACATGATGCCGTGAGGAAAGAGAGTGGCCATGATCTCACCCACTAAACGACCAAATGCGGCGCCTAAAAATGGAACAGCATAGAGATAATGAACCAACTACATTACAGCAGGCTATTTTCAAATATGCATTATGTTACAAATGAATGTAAAGGAATTAATGTAAGTCACGAAAATAGCAAGACCTACCCAAAACAAAGACAGGCATGAAGGCTCCAGATGGGATGGGCATCGTTGTTGACACTGCAGACATCCAGAACTATGAGATGGATAATAATATTTTCATACGATTGCCTTAAATATGAAACTAACAACTATATTATACACAGAATCAATAATAAATTGTAGCAATTTTGCAGATGATGAGACATTGTGTGAGGAGAGTTTAGGAGTTTAGTGTCAACTGAGCTCCTATAGACAAGTTTGACATGACAACTTATTCCATAAGTCATTGCATAGTACTTTATTATAATTTCTTTAAACTAAAGATAACGGAATTATTACATTTTGTAGAAATTTCAGATGCCCCATGATATCAAAATGTATTTTCATGAAAGGCAGGGTCAAAAATTCATTGAAAAAACTGAGAAAACTGACTCGCAGCAATCAAGCAGCCAATCAGAAGTAAGGGGCGTGTCTTTTTTCCGATGTGGAAAAGAACATAAGCCGAGGGTAACTGATGACATATCAGAGGGGTGGAGCAATCAATAAAGGGGAGAGACCTTTTTGGTGTAGGGTCTTTGTTGTTTTGGAGAGTTTGAAATATCAACATTGACTAACAGAAATCATGGACCATGCCTTTAAGCTTCTATTTTTGTGTTCTCTTCTGATCCTGATGATCATACCCTCAAGGCCTTCATAACATTTTTAAACTACAAAGCTGTACAGTAAACAAATGATTTCTGAGTTATGTCACTGATATAATGTAGCTCATTTTATAAAGCACTAGACTAATATATAATATAAAAAACGTTAACAGTTAAATAGCCTTTAGAGTTAATCTCTAGAGAGATTAATAATAAAGATCCGGAGGACAAACTTCTGGGAGTTAAAGTGAAGAAGTGAATGAAAAACGACCAACCTTCATGATGAAGAAGAGAATCAGAATGACGAAGACACTGACATCAGGGTGAAACCAAACAGCGGAGCGCCCAAGACCAGGTGGAGGAGGCGTACCCCATATTTTAGTCCAGGTGAAGTTATCAAACAGAGAGTTGATGCACTCCCTGGGCATCAGCTGTAAAACATTACAACACTTGTTACACATTTGTATGCATGAAAAACCAAATGTTGGATCATCCTGCGATATTTACATTGCATTTATGCATCAGGCACATGCTTTTATCTAAATTGACTTACAGTCTGCATTTTCCCAGTCTCTGTGAATCAACCCCATGCTTTACCAGCTTCAGGAACATTTTGTATCAAAACCATCAAAATTGGGTATGATAACAATTGTTAACAGATGTTTCCAGTCTGACCTCTCCAGCCATAAATTGTCCGAAGCCTGGAGGGAATGTCAGTGTCGTAATCACTAAGGTCACAACAGCCGGAAAGATCAGTCGGCTGGGGAGATAAAATATGATGTTTGGATTACGATTAGCAAATTAAATTGACAGATAGCACCTCAAATCACATCCCCATTAACTGCTTAAAATAAAAGCACATCCATCTGTTCTTACTGTTTTGTTAGGAAGCGAGTGAATACGTTTGGTCTCCTCATGAACAGGACGACCTGGCGATTCAGATAAACAAAGAAAGCTCCAAGAAAGCCACAAGATATCCTGGGTGAAAACAGGAATGAAGACAAATATCACATTTTTAAATAGTCACACAAAAAGCCCAATCTCAATGAAGGAATATAGGTATGTACAGTATTTAAAACAAAAATAGCACCTCTAACATACTTAAAATGGAACATTGGAATAACTGTCTTCATCAAAGTGTGTTAGTAAAATCCAAGATAATGAGAACGCAGTTATTCTTTGGTTATCATCTACATAAGGTATAAGAATCAAGACTGCGTGTGTGTCAAAGGTTACAGTATAGCACACACAGCTTCAGGACTGTGCCCTCACCACGGACGGCACGCTCTCGGCCCGCGCTCTCACCCAATAATTGCGAACGCTGGGAGCTCCTGCAGATCGAAGGGAAAATCCATGCGGAAGTTGGTACGGAAGAGAGCAGTGATGGTGACTGAGGGAGAGAAATGGGGAAAGTTGGAGGTAAATTAGAGGAAGAGAACGCCGCCTGTTCTCGATGATGCCCATTTTTAAAATGTGTTTTCTAGATTATGTTCTCACCTGCATCTTTATTGAACACAGACAGCACTCTGAATATGAAAGCACTGAACGTGGCAGCAAAGTAACCTCTCCAGTAGTTTCTTACTGCAAAATAGGTTGATGTGACCTCAATGCTGAACAACACACCTGTTACAAAACAAAATCTACATTACTATAATAGCTTGATGAAATGAATTTTAAATGGCTTATTTTTTATAAAAATAAATTGTGTTTACACTGCAAAATAATGGGAAGACATATTTATAAAAAGATAAATGGACTTCTAAAGATAATTGCACGAGACAATTTTACATAAGCTTTGTTTTATCATATCCGAACACTTATTCCCAACTTTTCCAATGTGGTTAAAAAAGACGTTTTATTAATTTTAAATGGTGTGTTTTACCTCCAAGAGGGGTCCCAAAACAGCATCCAACCCCAACCGCACAACCCACTGTGAGGATGTCCGTATAACAATATGGACTCTACTGACACAGAACCAACAAAAAAAGATGAAAGTGGACACCGTTGAAAACACAAGTGGGTAATGAAGGGAAAAAAATAATAAAATTATGAATGATGACATAATAAAAAGTAACATAATAAAAACACCTCCTCTCCCGCTGTGATAAATGAGCGTACGGTGGTTTATTTATGTAGTTGCCAGATATGCATTTTAGAATCTACGTGTACTTCCGCTTACCTGATAGACTCCGGAGAAGAAGGCCATAAACCTGCTGAGCACAGCGGCACAGATACTGGCTATGTGGACAAAAGGACCCTGATACACACAATTAAAACATTTAGCATTGTAGGGGTCAACATTACTTATTTAAAGTGCAATTTGAAATAGTTCTGCATCCATTCAAATGCAGAAATGGCAAAATTACCTCTTTTCCAACAGGCAACCCACTGCCCAGGCCAGCAGTAAGTCCAACAACTTTGGCAATAAATGCTTTGAGTGTCAAATACTCCTTCAGCACAACACCTCTGAGGATGGTTTTCAGCTCTGGAATACCAGAGCCTGAGAAAAAATAAAACATTATATTATTATAAAGAGTGTAGTCAGGTAAGTACAGCAACCAGCAGGTGGGGTCTCTATCATTCTACAGGTCAATTTTTAAAGTCATTTATGTCATATATGAACAATGTGAATCTACACAACAGGGATTCAAAATTAACCCAAGAGTGGCAGAAATTCCGTGTGTTACTTCTCCTTTTAATCAGTATAGTAATAAAAGTATGATAGTAATAAAAGCAATGAAAGATTATTGTCACAAATGTGCAAGATAAAAGATAAGCAATTGTGCAGTAAAATTTGTTGAACTTAAAGCTGATGGGGTACAAAAGGAAAGTACAGTATAAAGAACAGAGGTGAAGAAAAAGCTGGGAGTACACACCAATGGCCTGAGGTGCGAGCAGGTGGCAGAAGAGAGAGGCAAAAAGGATGAGTGCCATAGGATAGAATACCCACACCAGGTACTGCAGTGGGATGTTTCCCTTCAACTCCGCATAAAACCATTTATAAGCTGAAAAACAGGAATAGGTTCAGCAGTGAACCCTCACTTCTCTGTGCACTGAAATGTTTTACGGGAACAAGTATCACCAGGGTATGGAGTCAAAACAGGGCCATAGATATATATGGCTCTGTATTGACTCCATACAAGGGTATCTTTGACATATTTTGTTTACATTACTCAATTTTGGGCATTCTTTTTTACATATACTTCTTAGGACGGATAGTAGCGGAATTGATATTTTCTTGTGAAATGCCCTGACCACAGTAAAAAGTAGCAAATGTGGAATTCTGGATAATGTAGTACCTTGAAGACTCTTTGCACTAGCGTAATCCATGGTCCAGCTCACTAAAGCCATTGTAATACCCAGGAGCACCAGAAAGATCCAATCCTCTCCCAATTTGGAGACGAGGAACTTCTGTACCCGAGCCACACAATCTGAGAAAACAGTCACTTCGTTTTAGGTCTCTGCATGTTTAATCTGTGATTGTGTATTCCACTATTACAGTCACCCTGACCTCTGCATTTGGAATAGGAGCGTCGTTTATTAAAGGAGGATGTGTGGCCCTGTTCTTGCTCCTCTTTGTCATTACTCCCTATCTCTAGTTCCAGACGATGTTGACTGTGATGTCGACTTCGGCTGCGACTGCGCCCATGGTAACTGTGGTGATGCCCATGGTGGTGTCCGTGGTGGTGATGTCCACCATGTTTTTTCCTCTGTCTCTCTGTAAGTAGGCGGGTGGCCTCTCTACGCTGGGACCCTCCGGTGTTTTCCTTGTACTCTCCATATAGCTGATCACAGAAAAAATACCCTTTGACCAAAAAGTGCAGGTAGTAGAGTAAATCATAAATATTGCACAACAGTACACCGTAAAAAAATGTTTCATGTGGCTTAGAAACTAACACAAATAAGCAATTATATTTACTTAAAAATGTTTTGTAATGACAAAAAGTATTTATTAAGCGAATATGCATTTGTAAATTCACCATTAGTTTTGTCAATTCTAATAGAAATATTTGAGTAAATCAGATGTACTTTTTCAGATGCACTTACATACACACAAAATGTAAACATTATTTACTTCATTTCAAAGCTTTTAAATTTACTCAAGTGTTGAGTGTAATTGTTTCGGGCAGAAAACAACTTTTTTTAAGTGTAAAATGACAATATCACAACATGCAGGCTTTTCACGTGATGACAGAACCATTCCTTAAAAAATTATTTTCATTGAGTACATTTTTAAGGTTTGAACCTAAAACATTGAACTAACAGTTTGTATTCAGAAGTGGTAGAGGAAACCTATAAACTTTAAAACAGAAACTTAAAAAAAAGTGTTGCCCTATTTTTCATGAACAACACGAAGCGTGTTAGAGGTGACAGAGTAGAGTCCAAAAATAGAGGAAAATCTACATGCTTGAGAAGGTCCATCGGAGGAAGAGAGGTAGTCTACATTTAGATTTATTACCATTTGGATGAGACCCAGACATCTGGAAAATACATTTCCTGTCTCTATCCCTACATTTCACCTGCTCTTTCTTTCTTAAACACACACAAATGCTTACAAAACTGTTTTTCTTACTGAAATCTTTCAAATGAGATGAATATGTAGATTTGTGTTACTTTTATGTCTTTATTTAGCCAAATATGATACCCAACTTTTGTTTTTATTCCTGTACACAGAAGAATATCTTTTACAACTTAACTGAGCATATGAGAATCAAGTGAGCTGGCAAAGTATTTATCATCTTATCTCGAAAAATAAAATAAATTAGTATTCTGTATCTGGAGATTCTCACACACAGCGATTGTCTTTGGCTGATAAATGGAACTTATATTTTATCATTAAATGTTACTGGTGGTAACACACAGGAGATAAACTAATGTAGATGATTAATATGCATATAATTTGTCATTTATGCTTGATGAGCCTATTGTAATTTAAGTAAAATTCTTCAAGAAAATTAACTTAAAATATAGAAACGTCTGAAAATGTTCCCCAAGTTCTTTACTTTGTAACTTGCAGTCTAAGCAAAAAATAAAATCACTTAAAGCTATAATTCCTAAAAAATGTGAGTACAATTCTTTGTTGTGATGAACACAGAGAAAGATATTTAGAAGAATGCTAGTAATTGACCCATTTGACTACCACAGTAGGACAAATTGTTTTTGTTCTGTTTGTTTATAAGAATAAGTCCATATATCTTTCTCTTTGTTCAACTAAAAAAATAAAAATGAATACAGATTTTAAAAATGATGAGCGTGAGAATTTTTGTTTTTGACCAATCAAAGCAAGGCATATGAGTGCCATCTAGGGGTTGACACCTGATGCAGATGCCTTGCTCACTCAACTCTATTTATCATGTGAGATAATAGCTTTCTGCCAACACCATAAACATACATCTCACCATCAGACCCACCTCCGCTCTTTTAATATGTCAACATAAACAATGTAATGACAATGACAAGCAACAATATTAGAAAGGACACATGTGACTATCTTTGTACAGTTTAACATTAACAAAAGCTTAGCTGTCACAAGATCATAGAGTATATGTGGCAGACCATACAGCTAATATTATTGGAACTTATTATATTATCCCTCAATATTATGCATTCTATAAGATATTCATACATATAACCTGAGACTGAACTACAATGCAAGGCCAAAGAACATTTTAATAGTGTATTAAAGAAAAATACTTGATATAAATTTTGTTCGTTTTCTTTTTAAATTTTTGTCTAAGAAATGTCTGCTGATTCATTTCGAGTATACAAAAATATATAAATGAGACAGGTATACACAAACAATACCAAGCTTTGCGTAAAAAGAATCTTGCAGCTCATACTGGAATTAATAGACTGGAATCTACTTTATCTCTCTGTTTAATCTCATTTGTGTCTTTTAATAAGATATCGCAGAGATCGTCTTACATTTGAATTATTACAAATATTATTTATACACGGGGATCAGTTTAAGCGTTCCTTTGCAGTTTATTCATTTTCCGATCCCTGTATCATCATATGTTCATCTATATTTATTTTTATTGCTATTAGCAGTTTAAAGTTTTATTGAATTAAAGCGCTCGCTTTCACCATTGGAACGGAACCAGTTTTATCATGCATCTCTCTTTCTCATAACATATCACTTTTTCATTCCATGCATCTATCCAGTTACTTTCACCCGTTCCCACAGTACATGTAATCCCTCGCTTTCTCTACATCCCCCTCCCTCCCCTGTCCAATTCGGCAAGTTTGTACATCCTTGACCCCCCCCCTATTCACCCCGACTGGAGCTACCCCCTTTCTACCCGAGCTTGTAACACAATCCGGGGTGCCAATAATAGAATTTGTGCGACCCAATGTTCACAGCCACACTTCTCTACACCTCTCTCTCTTTCTGGCTGTCTGTAGGGATCTTTCCTTCTTCCAGTTTGCTCATCTGTCTGTCAAGGCCTCAAAGTTGGAAATGTGTATCCTGGCGACACTTTCATGCCTCCTGGCACAGGACAGCTAACAGTAAATGTAGTACAAAGGGAAAGCATGTTGATCCCAATCTAAGACAGCAGGAGCACATGTGCAAATGAATCCACTAGGTTTGCCAAATGATCAAATGGAGAACGTCAGAGAATTCGAAAGTTAACAACGTTCTTGTGCTATACCTCCAACCTTGCTGTCCTTTACATCAGAAGCGGTTATATAGTACATGGCATGCTGATGTTCTCCGGGCACATGCATGTGAAGGCTGTTGAGGCTGTTATGCTGTCGTCATGTGATGTTATGCAAAGTCATGTGTAATTCTGCTGAAGGTCTTCTAAAATAGACGTTCTTCAATGCTATGATGGCCTCACTTGTCAGCATATCCTGACATGCCGGGCCATTATGCTAAAGCTGTTTCTCTGAGCTGCAATGCCAGGATGACTTGTTGCTCACAACAGTGTAATGAAGTTCATTATAAACGAATAAGTAACTAATAATAAAATAAAGAAGGGTGTGAAATGACCTATGGTGCATGTGAATCAATCCATCACTTTAATATGAAACAAAGGGAATAACATATAACTCATAATGCAACTATAAACACTTAACAATGACATATATTAATGTAAAGTATATTATAGAATACACACTTTTGGTAAAATATAAAGCATGTTTTTTGCAATATATTTACACATGCTTCCTACATCACTCCAGGTTGTTTAATAAATCCACCTTGTTATGCCACCACATGATTTGCAATAGAATGACCTCATCTGATTACATGAGAAAGTAATGACACCTTACTAATCACCGTTATAAGATAGCAATCTATCACCACCTCTCTCAAACACTCAGATTCGTCCCCCCAGTCCATCACATCAGATCTTCTGATTCTAATGGAATTTATTGGTCCCTAATCCCAGGTTGAGATTTAAAAATACCAGGCGAGCAATTTATGGTGACCACTTTTTGTCGTAACTACGGCTATAAATTAATTCAGTTACTCTTATATGTAGGGTTTAAACTTGCTCATTAATATTTAAACAGCACCATTCCAAAAACTTTTCAGAGTTTAGGTGGGAAATCTGAATTATCTGGAGTGCATTGTAATGAACAAGGATAATGGCCTTTGTACATTTTGTAAGGTTAGCAGTAATATTATTTTGATGACGTTACTTTATTATGTAATCAGATGTTCTTAATCTAATGAACCTTACTGATCCCGAATCACAGGTTGAGATAAAATTCCTGGTTAACCACTTATTAAATAAATAATTTGAATGAAAATTTTGAATGAATGTAACCCTGCCTGTGAAAACCTGCAGTTTATACAGGATAAGGAAAATTCTGTAAGAATATAACATTAATATCTGTATTTATGTGCTCATTTTCCAATAATTAGCTTTTCCAATTTTAGACTTATTTACGCATTCAGGGTCATTTATAAAAACAAATGAATAATCTTGGTCATTAATATGACACAGGACATGGAATAGATATCTGATTATGAATGTTGTCAACCTTTAAACTGAACTGGATATAGACATATTTATGATTTTGTGGATTTATTATTATTAATGATGCCTTACTAACAGTTTACCAAGCAATCATAAAATTGAGTCTGAATTAAAAAAATTAAATAAAATTGTTTTGTGAATTTAGTTTTTGTTCTTTATATAGATTCATAAGGTGTAGTGCATTACAATGTTATAAATAAAGAGGTTACATTGTACCAGTCCAAAATATACAGTTCACAACTGAACTTTCAAACAATAGTACAATATCATTTAGTTAAATTATTTAAGCCACACATTACACGATTGTGTAATAAATGTTGTGGTTTCATTGAAGCATCTCATGCAACAAATTCTTTCACAAACCACAGAATCACTCATTTAATCTCTTGTATTAAAGTCACCCTCTGTTCTATCACATGGAATCAGACTTCAACAGTGACAGAACAGAAACACACATCATGCAGAGATTGAGAAACATCTGAAGATTTAAACACCAGAAGCCATTCACAAATAAAACAGAAACAGGCCGAATAAGAAATAGCAGAAGAGAAGGTGAGCGTGACTGACCAGGGTTTGCTGATATCTCAGAGCCTTTCTTTGGGACGCATCTGCGGCCATTGACACACTGTCGCTTACCCAAAAATAAACCGCCTGTCTGTCTTAGCATTCCCACCCTGGGGTGGCACGGACTGAGGGCACATACACACACAAGTTCTCTCGATGTCCCTCTCTCTCTTACACACACGGTTTTCCTGGCTTCTCTCTCCCACACACCTTCTCATGTGGTGCAACACAGCAGTCCCGTTGCCCAATGAAGTTTTGTGTGTATGTGTGTACATGCATGATCACGTGCTTTGAGCATGAACTTGTTTCTGGGTTTGTGAGTAAAAGGAGATTGAAACATGGTTGTGGATTATAAAGAGAGCAGTACATGCCAATTGAAACCCTGTCCTTCATTAGTGGGGCCGGCTTGTTGGTCCATCTGGTCGCCCCGGCAACTCACTAAGACTTTGATCACCTGTTCATTTGGGAAGGGACTGCAGCAGGAACTCCTCGGCCCCTAGTGAAACATGATGAGTGGGAAACCAAACCAACTGCAAACATCTCAGGTTTACCCTTTTCATCAGAATATCAGAGCAACATATTCCTGATAAAGATGTTTAGGGTATGCATATGTGTATCAACGTTTATCTATTTATATACATATAACAACATATTGTTGCCTATATAGCAAAGTTTGCACAGGCCATTATCCTTATCATTATGCTGCACTACAGATCATTCGGATTTGGGATATTTTCCACCTCAACTCGGAAACATTTTTGGAATGGGGCTGCTTAAATGTTACTGAATTTTAAACCTTATATCTGAGAATGAATGTATTTATTTATAGTTTAATTTGTGGTTTTCATTCTTAAAAATATATAATTGGAATGAAGCTGTTTAAATGTTAATGACAGATTTAAAACCTTATATATAAGAATGAATGTATCTATTTATAGTTTTATTTATAGTTTTCATTCTTAAAAATATATAATTGGAATGAAGCTGGAAAAATATAAATATATATGCCTTATACAAAACTAACAAAACTTACAATACATTTTCATATGTATATTTAAATATATATGAAAACTTTAAGAATGAGGACTATAAATAATTACATTCATTCTTATTCATAAGTTTTAAAAATTGTTGAACATTAAGTCAGTCCAATACAAATAAATAAATATATAAATATATATATAAATAAATAATGGAAATAATAATAAATAATTAAATATAATAAAAATAAAATACATCCTGTTAAAATTGTCTGTTGGCTCAGTCTGACGATGTTAGACATTGATTGTTAAATAAAATTGAAAGTTCTTTTATTTTTTAATAGTAATATGCCATTATATCCCTTATAATATTTAAGAGCGCTCTGCAGCGCCTGCGTTCACGTTTGTGTACGGGTTGCCAGATTGATCGCATAAACGCCCATACAATACTGCGGGGAGGCACGCAAAATTATACTAAACTATAATATCTGGCAACTTTTAAAGGTCCTTGCAGATAACAATCCAGCAAATGTAGCCAAGTTGAAGTCACAAGTTAGTATTAATATAATACTCAAAGTACAGAGACTCAAAAAGTTCTCAGAAATACGAAAAGTCTAGAAAAAATGTTTTTAATGAACAGGTGGAAAATATCACAAATTATGCTAAGTGTCTTGAACTGAGCATCTTAATTGACGTATTAAAAGCAGAAGAAAGACGTAATCACTTGTTTTTGTGAGTCACTGTTGTGATAACAGAGATTAAATGCTTTAGATGACGTATAGGACATGTTTCAGGTGGGGGCGGGG
Source organism: Triplophysa yarkandensis (assembly GCA_033220385.1). Taxonomy (NCBI): domain Eukaryota; kingdom Metazoa; phylum Chordata; class Actinopteri; order Cypriniformes; family Nemacheilidae; genus Triplophysa; species Triplophysa yarkandensis. The sequence continues at coordinate 15,633,286 of CM065660.1, read as the reverse complement.
CTTTTAGAAACAGCTGACGGACAGAGAGCAGCTATAAGTCAGATGAGCAGAAAACAGATGAAAGTCTGGGAACAGAAGTAAACAGTATGGAAAAACAACAAGTGTTGTTTACAAACACCAGATTACAATAGAACAACAGCAGAACAGAAATAAACAGATCATGAGAAACAGTTTTCATCACTTTTGGATGACATGTAAGTTGATTTGCTGATATAAAACATGTTAAAGTGCTGATACATTTTCAGAAAGATACAGCATTATATTACATATTGTAGTCAAACCCTTTATAATTCACTTTCTTACTATTACATAATAGACAATCTTATAGATGTAAAGTATTTCAATATAATGGTATATTCCAATGCAGCTTTCTACAGTATAAGTTTAAGGTTATATTGGCTGGTGTGTTTGTACCTGTGTTGGGTGTGTTGGGTGTGAGAGGATGATGTGCAAGCGTTTAATGCAGAAGAACTGGTTGAGTTGCAGTCTTTTAGTCTCTGAAAAGGGGAAGATTGCATTTCAATAAGAAAGAATGTGTTGATGGAGAACAGCCAGCTGTGGGATTAGCTCATGTGTGTTTCAAGTGTGAAGTCAATAATCATTTTATGTACATTAATATAAACACAGAACATAACATTTCAGATGTCCTTGATAAACAGTCTCGATATATACATACTGTCATACTGTTTAAATGAAACACATGAATGATGGGCTTGATAAAACGCATTCCCACCCAAATGTCTATCAACAGTGTACACTTTATATTCTCAATATACAGAATGCACATTGGTGGGATATGTATCTACAGGCCAAAAGTTTTGGGACACTTGAGAAAAGTGTTTGTGTGTATTTAAAAATACCCTTGATATGAGGTGTGCCTAAATGTCTGAAATTTGTTAAATAGATAAGCATATAATGTAGCAAAAAAACATGTTTTGATCATTACAAAACGTACGTTTTCTTTAATAAATAAAGGTTTTTGATGTGGATGACTTTGATTGAATATGGCAGATAGAACAGGCAAAAAGAGCGCAGAATAGACGGGGTCTCCTTTAACGTTCTTTAAAAAACATCTCAGGGTGAGGACTTAAGAAGCTCCTTGATGAAATAACAAGAAAATCTTTCTGCAAATTATAGTCAGAAGGTGACTACATACCATGATCTACTTTATTTTATAGTTATAATATTACTCCAATAGTTTACTTTTTTATGAGATTTGATGAGTTTAGTATTATTATAATTAATGTGGATCAAAATATGAAATGCAAAACTGAGAAAGAGTCCCAAAACTTTTGATCCAAAAAGATGTTATTCGCTCACAGACCTTATACCCATCGTCCATGTAAGCAGACCAGCACTTGAATGAATTAATACGATTAAATAAATGTTTTGATTAGTTTACAAGTGGATATATTTTTGCATGACTCTGTCATTTATTAAGTCTTTTTTCCAACAGTATGTCTAACTCATCTAACTTAACGTATCCATGTATACCAGGCAATACTCTCTGTGGTAAGTCCTTTCCTGTCGCAAGTATAAGATTTCTTGTATTTTTTTCAATGTTTGACCCTAAATGGGTTGAAACATGACGATCAGTAAAAAAAAAAGAATGTTTGAGTTATGAACCAAACTTTCAGGTCAGACACATCTATATACGTGCCACTTTACAAATAGAGAACATCAATAAAGTTTGTCTGACATATTTGATGTCATAAAGAGTGTACATTGTCTTTAGTCTCGATCACATTCTTTTTGTTTACAAACCTGGTTAGGCACGTTCTGTCTCATATGCAATTCATATCCTTCTAGAACAATGTCAACTGTCACAAAGAAATGCATTATAATAGATAAAGAAGCATCATTAGTCTTGGAGAGTGCTTTTGTCATTCACAACATCTCCATTACAAATTTTTTTTAAGTCATTTGGTTGGTAGCTATGTGAGTTTTTGTAAGACATAACAATACCTCTCTTTCTAAATTACATTACCAACATATTTGTTGTACTAAATCACTTTAAAGTGTGATGAGATATTGTTAAATCACCTTTCTGATTTTCTCCTCTCTTTCTTCTTTACAGAAGTGCTTGTGTTTGAAGTAGAACTGATCGTTGTTCCAGTTCTGTTTCTTGCAGCTTTTCTTGCCACGTTGATTATCTTGCTTGTGCTCAAATGCTCCCATAAGCCATCAAAGTCTTATCAACCCCCAAAATTGAAAAAGCATGACACAAACCACCATAACAACACACATGTGCATCGTAACAGCACCAGGCAGCACCTGCAGGGCATTGATGGTAAATGAACCATTTATACTACATACCCTTTGTTTATGAATGCACAATGTTTATTAATATAATGCTTTAATTATTAACAAACAATGTATGTGAACACCATGAATAATATATACTGTAAAAAATAGTTCATTTGGCTTGGTAAATATCACAATACATATTGTGATATTTATATCAACTTTAAATTTTCAACTTTTAAATTCAATAAAAAATATTAAAAGAATTGACTAAAAACCTACATCTAATTTATCCAAAATGCAAGTTTATGTATAAAAAAGTACTCATTTAAAAAGTATTTTTGTAAAAATAATAATTGAGTTTGATTGACTTATTTGTAAATACATGTACCCAAATTTAAAAAGCATATTTAACTAATTGAATGACTTGAAGTGTACTAATTTTGTTTAGTGTAAATCGTTTAAAAGCACACGTAATTATTTTTGAGCGTGTTTAGAAAAATGTCTGTCTCTATTTATACAAAATCAATCATTTAAACTTTTCCCCCTCATTTACTACCAAAACAGCACCACCAGAGTTCAACCCAATGGAGCATGAAACCATCCCAATGACAGCACAAAGTCACCATGACATGCAGAATGACAGGCCTGCAGTACCTCAATCCTCCACAGAGAGGCGTCATGACATGTTTCAGCAGATCACTCCACTGCCACTCACATTCTCTGTCAAACCACACAAGTCATTCACTTTGTGCAGAGCTGTCATGGACAGACAACCTGTCATTTTAAGAGTACTTAAAGGTAAATTGAAAGGATAGTGCGGTTGACATGTTCACATGATGACAGCTACAAGCCTGTGTTATTTTACTGTATCGTGAAAAAATATATTTACCAACAAATACAAATTGGAAAAATGGCCTTGTGTTATACTGACAACTTAACCTACGTGTACTGGAAGTGTTTTTTATGTTCCTGCCCCATTACCCCCTGCAGATTCAGCTGATGCCCGGGACCTTCAATCTTTTCTGGGCTTTTCCCGTTTCCTGACAGATCTAGGCCCTCATCCATCTCTGCCCAGACTCCTGGGACAGGTAACTGTCGAGATTCCTCAGATGATTGTGCTTGAAAAGCTGGAACACCAGGACCTGTTGAGCTTCCTGTGGAGGTGCAGACAAGTATGGACACATTTTTAAAGAGTCTTCCGAAAATGTATTACAAACCATGACAAATACAATTATAACGTATTATAATGTATGTTTTGAGCCTCTTTGCAGTAGGATTTATATGCGTTTGACTGATACAGATAACATGGCACCATCACATCATCAGCAGGCCCACATAGTTTCCATTAAAAACTCCCATCGTGATCATTAAATCCATTAACATTTGTGTAATGCTTTCAATAGTTTTTCAGCAAGGTTATTATTGTGTTGTCATAAATCATTGGGGTGTGATATCATGAAGGGTGTGTTGCCTATTAGTAGTCTATACTTTAAGGATAGTATTTTTGTGTACATCACAGCCGTGACAACAGTTTGTTTAAACTCAAATGGAAGTTAATATATAAAATCTTTATGGCCTTTTTCCAGGATCACTCAGGTCAGGCGCCGTGTGACATGACTGAACGACGAATCTTTACCATGGGTGCTCAGATTGGATCTGCTCTGGTCAGATATAGGTTTTATCGTTTCTTCAGAATCATAATGACATTTTCTGAGATTCCTCTTTTTAAAAGCTCAGCGTGTTGTTTTACATTGATGTTGACTCGCATACTCTTTCTGTCACTCATAGGACTATCTACATAGAAGGAAGTACATCCATGGCAAGGTCAGAGCTCGAAGTATCCTGGTTGATCGGGACCTGTCGGTCAAGCTGTGGGGGTTGGGTCCAGCATTTCGAATGGCGATGGATGCGGGTCTTCAACTAACTGGAGTTGAAGATATGGAAATGAGGAAGTGGCAAGCTCCAGAAGTTTTGGCCCGAAAACCTTTGTCACAAAGCAGCGACATGTTAGTGGCATGTGAAACATATGTATCGTTTAAATTTTGACCTGGGATATTTATGTTGCTCCTTTTCAATCCTCCATAGATGGTCGTTTGGCATTTTGCTGTATGAAATAGTTACCCTTGGTGAGTCTGTTTGTGATAGTTTATAAAAAAATTTATTTGTCTCCATTGTTAGGACAAAGTAATTTATTGATTTTTGTGATTCCAATCTCAGGAGAGGCTCCCTTTCCCAATGTTAAAGCGAGTGATCTCCTGCAGTATTTACAGAGAGAAAATAAACTGAGGAAACCACCAAACTGCTCTAAAGCACTGTAGGTTAACACACTTAAACACATACACATAAATGCTTAAAAACTCAAAAGAAATGATTTAAGAAAATATCAACATAATCCTAGAAATCAATGACTGGCAGGTCTACAACATGTATATCAATGAGGACTGGCAGGTCTACAACAATACCTATTATTTTAATAAACCGAGTATAAGTTCAACAGTTGACTCAGCTTGTTGTATCTTTAATTTGTCCATAGAATTCTAAAATATATATTTCAGACAGTGTTGAATCCTAATATAAACTGTAAAATGATTAAAATAAATAAATGTTTATGTAATAACAATCAAAATTCTACAGATATTCTATTATCGAGAGCTGCTGTCAGTGGAGACCCAATGAACGACCCTCATTGGATGAACTGGTTCGAAAGCTCCAAATGGCCGAGGGAAGAGCAAATGATCAGACCGTCATACAAGTGTCAGGGCCGCTGGACATTAAGAAATATATGGAGGAAGTGGGTTATGCAGGTTCATTTAACTACAGTGTGCTCTGATTTCTTTTGTCAATGAAGAAGCATTGTTAAAAATTGAGGCCTGATGTGTCAAGGCCTTTATGTTAGTTTTAAAGGACCATAGGTTCAACACACAGGTTTGAAGGCCATGAAGGTCAATTATTTTAATAAAAAAACAAATGAAGGAAAATACACAGAAACAAATGAAGGAAAATACATACGTATAAAAAAAATACACATGGTTGAATATGAAAAAATTATTGTTGAATTATTTATTAATTAATTATTAAAAAAGTACATTTTCTAAGGAAACAATGAAATTCTCTCAGCAAAAGTTTACATTATATGTATACTGTATATCATCCATAACTATGTTGTCCACTTTGCAGTAAAATGTGTTCTGAATCATTAGCAATAAGACGAAAATAAAAAGATTTTTTATGAAAAGAGTTTTTAAGAAAAAGAAAAATAGCACAGTAATATTATTTATTCTGAGTATTTTAATTATCAGTGCATTAAATAATTGTGACCTAACCTGATGAAAAATAATATAGTATAAGTCTCCTTGCATATTTCCAGATGTCAAGAAAAATGGATCACTATATCAAGACATTTCATGTACATAGTTGAAAAGTATTTATTAACTGGTTTTTAAAATCCAGACAGACAAAGATATTTTCATCTCTTTATTCACAAAATGATAAAACTGTACACAGTACCACTCATGATTTCGATAGACCTGCATGAAAACCCACCAAAAAATGTACAAATGTCAAAGCATCAACACTTTTGTTAACCAGACAAACGTTCTCTTTTGACCTGCAAGCACAACAATTACACCAACTGAGACACAAACATAAACTTACGTTTTTACAGTATCATGTTCTTCTAACTTTTTACACAAAGCAAAAGTATGTTTTGTGTACAATATGCACAGCAAAGGTATGTAAAGTATATTCTCAGTAAAGGAGATTTTCAGTGTAAGAGGTGGCTCGATGTGAAGCTGAAGTCACAGCACTACAGCATGAGGAATGTTCTCTTTCTTGGTCTTGGTCTTTCTTTCAGTTTTTCTTAGTGCAACACATAACGTATATGATTTACAGGACAGCTAAGCAGAAAACAGCAGTGTTTTTCAATCAATATTACACCTGGCCTTCATAAATTCTTTCACATTCAATATCTAGACAAAACAGGAGCACATAAGCAATGGCAGCAATAGTTTTTTACTCACAAAGAAATAGTTATACTTGCTCTATAAGCACAATTAAATAAATAAATAACACTACATACATAAATAAATACTGTGTTCTCTTTAAAAAGGAACTTTAGGTGTTGGAAAGTGCAGAGATACAGTTATTATGAAACCTTTTTTCGGCTGAGGCGGCCTTAATTCTCCGCCAAACTTTAAAGTGAGATGGTGCCCTGCGGACTAAGTAGTGCACCATTGCTGTACTAAAAGTCTTGCAAAGAAAATTCAGTAGCGTGTTGAATGGTTATAAACCCTGATTCCATCCTCGACATTCTATCCTCCACAATCCTAATCTTAAGCGGTGACATATTATATATCCAGACATTTTTTGGCAGTTAACTAGCGATTTAATTCTTGGCATAAGCTCAACTAGCTATTTAAGCCTTAAAAAATGAATATATTTATTAAATCTTTTATTTACTCTTCCTGATAAATGATATTAGTGATCTGAACTCAAAAATAACTATATACTGTATTGTATATATATATATATATATATATATATACACATATAATATAATATAATATTATACAAAACAATCATCAGTGCAAAAATCATTTAATCTATGGGGTGATCTGTTGCAAAGGAAACAGAGGTGAAGAGAAAACACTTTACTTTTCTTGAAGAAAAAAAGGGAGTGGTGTAAATCCCTTTCCTGTCCGATTAAATTTTTAGTACATCACATTAAAAGTTACAAAAAAAGCACAAATAGGAATATATTAGCAATACGAGGATAAAACCTGATAGAACATCTCGTAAAACAAAACCATCAATATTGCACCAATCCATCAATAAGTTAATCACAATAAAATAAAGCTCATGCAACGAGCTCCTTTTTAAAATATATCTGACCGCGGTATTTCCCCTCTCAATCTGTTTATCCTAAATAATCTACATCTAAAATATAATCTCTGGAATTATATTTCTCAATCGAAAATGTCTCGGCTTTAATCATGTTAAGCTGTATGGTTCTACATCCTTCTTTAAAAACTGAAATTACAATTCTCTTATTTGTTAGATTCTACCAATGGCTGGGTGGCCGAGCTAGGTTTCTCCTCCCCCTTTACGGCCTCTGCAGCGGTCTGCTCGGATGAGCTGGGTCCCTGGTCAGAGGATGTTTTAGAAGCTTCCACCAACGGGACCTTCTCTTTAACTGGAGAGGCTGGCAGCGCGGCCCTTCCTGACTCTACTGCGGTGTCGGTCGTCGGAGGCGGGGTTCCGCTGAAACCACGGGCGATTTCATCGAAGGTTCGCCCCTTCGTCTCGGGAACGCGGAAGTACGTGAAGATGAAGAACATGATGAGGAAGATGGTGAATATGATGAAGACATAAGGGCCGCACAGTTCCTGTGATTCATAAAACAACAAAATAAGTTTACAATATTTACAAATGTATTTATTAAAGAAGAAAAACAAAACAAATATGGCGAGAATAAAAAATGTGAACTTAAAAAAATTATATCTTTTTTATTTAATATAAATGTATTGTGTGTGAAATATATTTTATAATTTATTTGATTAATACACATATTAAACCTTATATAATATTTATACTGAATATAGTTCCTCTCCTCAAGATCAGACTCGTACCTCCAGTTTTGGGAAGCTGATTCCCACCAAAAAATTGGCAGTCCAGTTACAGCATCCAGCAACAGCCATGGCAGCAGGTCGCGGGCCCTGAGAGAACAACTCAGCCACTATGAACCACGGAATCGGTCCCGGACCCATCTCAAACATGGCCACAAAGGCAAAAATGGCAGCGATGCTGATGTATCGAAAAGCCTCAATGTCTTTCTACTCAAGAATATACAAATAAGAAAAAAAGTCATTATATACAGTGGCACAAGACATGGTGATCAGATGTGAATGTAAAATCAGAAAGCAAGACCAACCAATAAAAGAGCAATAGTCATGACCAAAGCGCTGATAGCCATTCCGCCCAAACCGATAAGATGCAAAGTTCTCCGTCCAGCTCTCTCCACCAAGAAGAGCTTGTGATAAAGGAGAATATGGAGGATGAGAAGATATCCTTAAAACTTTAACCCTCTTTTAGATTTATTTAATGAAGTACTTACAGATACTATGGTGAATACAGTGTTGACTGCACCAGCTCCAATCGTGGCGTAGATGGGCTGAGTCACTCCCGCGGATTCGAAAATACCAGTAGAGTAATAAAATACCTTGGAGAAGTGGAGAAAACCAAATGTGATTATGGAAAGTAATGATGTAATGATGTGATGATGTCAGCTGCAGTACATAATCAATAAGAATGGCCTAAACTAAATTAATGTTGGGTTGCAACTGAGAACAATTTGGATTATGAAGACCATCAAAACGCAAGTGACATCATCTCTGGAAAGATAATAATTTGCTTGAATATTTACATATTTTTGTAAAAATCATAGTCCTTTTTTAATATATGCTCAGATTTTAAAACATACTACAGTGGGTAAAATTGACATATAAGGAAAAGTTCACACGAAAATTTACATTTTATTCACTCTTATGTCATTCAAGCCACATTACTTTTTTCTTTTGCAAAATAAAGGAAAATATTTAAAAAACTGACTTCCACTGTATGGAGAAAAAAATCACCAAGACATTTTTCTAAATATCTTCTTTGGTTTCCCACAAAAGAAACATAAGTCATCTAGAGCACGTTATCAAATTATGTGATAATATAAATCAATAACAATTTTTTTTGAGAACTATCCCTTTAAGTGATAAATTCTTAAAGACTCTAAATCTACTACTGTGTGACGCAGATGTTGAGTGAATAAGGAGTAAGGTCTTTACTCACAGCGTTAATGCCCGACAGCTGCTGGGATAGCTGTAGCATTACAGCGATGAGAAGAGGTTGCCGGTAAGCGGCGATGCGGAAGAGCTCGGGAATGGTCACCTTCTTTTCCATTTTTGTCTTAATGCACTCTTCTTTCATCTCCTGCATATCCTTCCCTACATCCTCATAACCACGGAGACGCACCAGCGCTGGGGAATAAAACAGTATACGTTTGGACATCTGCAAAGCAAACCTCTTTCTTGTGACATATATAGTTGCCAGCCCCAGCTTAGGAATTCATTGGCACAAATGAAATATTGACATTTTAAATAAGAGTCGTAGGGTAAACTAGAGTAAGGTATAAACACACAGGGAGTTTACAAATATAAATATGCAACATATTACATCGACACAGAGGAAGACTTAAATCCTTAAATTTATAAAAAAAATATGTATCCTTGGAAATAAAAAGCTGTCATTATATTATCTTCAACTTAGTCTTAAAGTGATAGTCCACACAAAATTAAAATTCTAAATTCCAAATTTTGAACACAGAGCTTCCATTGAATACCATAATAGGAAAATTGACATAAAGCAGTCAAAAGTTCAGAATAAGTTTTGCTGTCCTGCATTCTTCACAATATCATATTTGAAATAACAATAATAAATAACTACAGATTTTTATATTTATGTGAGCTATCCCTTTAAGGACATATCAAACTTGCTGTTATTGTCCTTTCAAGTTCATATTTATTTATGAGAAACACACAACCAAAAATATTTGTTCTACAGTACATCATAATGTCAGTAAAAAACACATTTAATTTAAAACATATTCTACATATGCATATTTCTAAAATGAATCAGCTAGTAAATTATTTTTTATCCTGCATATGTTTTTTAATCAGGAAAATGGTTTCAAGCAGATGTTTTACCTCAATTTTTCATCAGCACTCTCAGGAGGCATAATTACTGTTAAGCACTTCATATAACCTTATGTGCAGATATCACAATTCTCACATCATGTATATAAATGATGAATTAGTTTAGTCTCTCTCTGCTGAACGAATGGTTTTAGTTGGTTTATATATATATATATATATATATATATATATATATATATATATATATATATATGTGATTATATGTTATGCCATGTATTTTTGTTACTTTGACTTTTTTGCATTTGTTCTTATAATTAAAACAACTGAAAACTGGTAATGTATACATATGTGTATTTCTATGAGCTGAATTAAGATAAATTGTATTGCTTTTTTACCTTTGCGGGCCTGCTCCTCCTGGTTGAGGTTGATGAGCAGGAAGCGAGGGCTCTCCGGACAGAACGGCAGCAGTATACATTGCACAATGGCAGGTATGATGGTCAGAGCCAAAAGCAACGGCCAGAGTTTATATGAACCCAGTATAGACTCCAGACCAAAGATCTAAAAACGACAGAAAACATCTCAGTGTTGCATTGGTTTGATTTTACCTTCTTTTTCTTTAAAAAAAAACAGTAGTGCACGCTTTACCTGAGCGATTAAAATCCCCACAACAACACCAAGCTGATGCAAGGTGCCCAACGCCCCGCGAAGGGGAGTTGGCGACACCTCCCCAACGTACATTGGGGTGAGACCAGTAAAGAGACCACAGAACAACCCGATCACAAACCGGCCAGCGATGATAATCTCAAAGGAGGAGCAAATAGTGCACAATCCCATGAGACTTCCACCAATCAGAGCCAAGATGTTCACAAGAATCATGGATTTACGTCTGTGCGGGAGAAACAGAGAGAGATCGTAATGGGAGTTAAATTGGATAAGAAACACTAATTGGGAACACAAAGGAAATGAGAATGACAGTGAAGGGAACATGGTACAAAAGGAAAGTCAGCAAGGAAACCAGAGAAGGTCAGGCTGTGGGATAAAGATGGACACAGAAAGGATAACAATATCGCTTTGTTCACATGAATGCTTCCTTTAGACATTGATTTAGACGGAGCATTCAAGCATACACGGGTCAAGTTTTGAGTCTTCTCATTATAATAAACTGCTTTTATTATTAATGAAACATTTACATTATTTACATAATTTAAGCACTGACTTATTTTGAAGTTATATTATCATGCTCACAACAAAACAATTCAAGTAAATGATGAAAAATCTGCAAGAGGACAATGGCCTTCTGTAAGCACACATCTTACTCGCTGGGTCAGGCTTCTGACATCACCGTGGCTGCCTATAAACCTACTTGGGTAATGACATGGAAACCTTGGCTAACAAGATATTCTGAGCACAGTCAAAGGTTTTGTTGTGTCGGACGTTCAATTCACTCACCTTCCAAACTTATTTGCTACAACACCGACGCTGAAGGAGCCCATCATTCCACCCACGCTAAAGATGGCAACTGCTAAACTCCACACAATGGTGCAAACGCCTGGTTTGATGGGCTCGCCGTAACGTTCCATCCACGTGTTGTTAAAAAAGGCCCGCAATTTCTATCAAAAAGAAAATCAAGTCGAGCAAGTTAATCCCAAAACATGCAATTCTATGTTGCAAAGGGACTGCTCATACAATAAAATAATTATTTTGAATTGTTTCAATATATTAAGTGTACTTCTTTTATTATTCTCATTGATGTTTATTTGAAATTTTGCAAAGTAGTCCTAATAAAAGTGTGTTTAAACGTTTGACCGGTACCTGTTCAGGTGCATTGATGACTCCCGTGTTGTAGCCAAACTGCAGGGAACCAATTACAGCCGTTGACAAGGAAAACAGCAGGTAGCATGTTACCTGTTTCTGTTAAACAAACAGACAAACAAAAATATTTCAGGCAAAATATTTCTGTCTTATTCATTATAGCGGACTTGCTTATATACATTAAAATGATTAAAAGTCGCTGCGATACAAATTAAACACCAGCCGTCTTAATCCCTCATGGATGACTTGTTCCTTTAAAGTCCTAGTTATTTGGCCCTTCCCCCATACTAATTCATCACTGTATGAGCAGGAAAATAACATTAAAGGGATAGTTACAAACCTGTATAAATATACTTTTTTACGTTGAACACACAGTTTTGAAAGAATGCCCATTGACTGCTATAGAAGGAAAAACAACGATGGTAGTCCAAAGTGTCCTACATTTTTCAAAATATCTAATTTAATGAAAAAATCAAATTTTTCGTACTATGGTAGTCAACGGGTTCCTGTAACTGTTCGGTTACAGGCATTATTCTAAATATATTTCTCTGTATTTATAATTTTTACAGATGTGGAAAAACTTCAAGATGAGGATGTGACAGAATTACAATATTTGGGTGAACTATTCTTTATTAGTAACAGCGTGCTCTGATAGTGTTGATTTTCTATAGATTTACGGAAACACGGCAGGCAAACACAGTGTGATATAAATTTGCCGTGCCGTAAAACAACGGTGTCCTAAAATGGCACTGGCTTCAGCTGTAAGACAACACCGCAAACTCGTTTTGGTTAACAAAAGACGAGCATTCTGCTGAATCCAGGTTTCTAGGGCAATAGGACACAACAGTGCTGACACTGTAAATTTAAGAAGGCTATATGATGCTGTGATGTTGACACGGGTGACCTTAAGCCCACAGCGATTGAACCGTTCAAGTTGTCCATAATACATTAACTATAAAGGGTGTATATAGTAAAACCTGCATACAGTATATCAACCTATGCTATGAGGACATGTGGTATTAGGTCATATTAGAAAAAAAAGGCAAACTTTGTCTTAATTAAAAGTCAAAAGAAAATGTAGTAAATAAAATTATCGATTTAATTTAAGATTACTTATTATTATTCTCTCTCTCTCTCTCTCTCTCTCTCTCTCTCTCTCTCTCTCTCTCATATAAACTGTACACACACACACACACACACACACACACACACACACACACACACACACATCCCCTCAAAGTCATAATGACTCAGTAAAATGAGTCATGCAAGTTTAAAACAAATGTCACTTGAACGAATAAAAGGTCCTCATATCTTTAGCTCAGTTTTTAAAAGGCAGATCTACTATTTCCTCTGAATCTGCTGATGTTGTCACCAGTGAGACAATATAAATAAACATCTATCAATGACCATCCTTCATATCCTGTTCTAAGCATCTCTACCACTCCTTCATCGTCATAGCAACCTGCCGGGGTTACAGCTGTATTGACATTCCTGTCAGAGACACCACATCAAGCAACGGCAACATGTAGGGATTACGCATGGCACATTGGATTGATTATATTGACCGACATGGCATATGTTCAGTGCTGAAACACTGACTGGCAGTAACACACAATCAACTCCTTGCATCAGTTCAAAGTCAGGCCCACATTAACACACAGAGGTAAAATAACCTCAAAGATGCAACAAGGGCCAGCATTTGCATTTACTCATATAAATTGAGTTATTGATTCATTCACACGTTCAAAAAATTACTGTAAGTTTTGCAGAACGACTGTAAAGAAGAGAGAAAAGAATAATGGAACTAACCTTCTCCCCCTCCATCCTGGCGGAGTGGACACGTCCAAGATTGATGGATTCTGTGTGAACGTGAGATTTGGCACACACTCTCCTTATCCAAGTTGCGTAGCTGTCCGAAAGTTCTTTTCCTTTAACAGCATTTAAAATGGTAAGGAATTACATTTCAAGCATTATCCAACTGTAAAACAAACAATTACATGGAGAAAGTACAACAGGTGCTTGCAATATTGCTGACTCCAGTTTTTAAGGGTTGGGATGCAGAAGAGACCCAACATCATTGATGTTCTCTTTCTAAAGGAATTGTGTTTGTATTACAGAGACACAATCACGTTTGCATATTAAAAAACACCAAATTATACATCTATTGTATATTATCAATAGCATTACACACATTATGATATACAACATTCCTATTAAAGATGCAGCTACTTTTTTTAAGCATCCAAGGGGTTCAAAGGATGCTGCATCCCACAGCATCACTGAAGATGCTACTGCACATGATGAACAATCATGCAGTTATGTGTTATTGCCAATAACACATACGAATAATCTAAACATACAAGATGCATTTACCGTTTCTGGTGTCCGGGTGACCCTCTGGTATTGAAGTCTACTGAAATGTCGTCCGTACACTGGTTTTATTCGTGGAGAGTACACGACCAAACGCACGTTTCCCTTTGACGAAATGAGCACGTAAGACCTCGTCCCCTCCCCTTTATTTATCCACGCATCACGTCTTGTGACAGCTGTTTCGTCATAGCAACTCGTGATGCTGGAATGCCTTATTCGGCCCGGCTGGGATGCGGATGCTGCGCTCGGGGTGGGACCAAGCAGCGCATCTGATACCCAGCATCCATGATGCAGTGCGCGCGTGACCTTGAGCGCGCATCAGCTGATGGATGCGAGCGGAGGATGCTGAGCCGCTGGGTACCACACTTACTCTCGAGGATGGAGAGGCGCTCGCTCGATGGCAGCAAGGCTTAGGGAGAAACCCAATGTATTTGAAAATGGAGCAGGGATGCTATTGAATGTCGTCACCCATGGAAGGACAACAGTGGGAACCTCCCACTTGAGATAACACAGGCCTCACACAGCCACGTGAGCATTACAGTATCAAATACTGCAGTGTTACAGAGGCAATACTGCAGGCCCATGACACAATACTTCAGATGATGTTAAAACACATACAGGTTGCATCAGGGGGGGGGAACTCAAGTGCTCTGTGAAGCAATTATCTTGGCTGTGATGGATTTAATGATGGTATTGATTATATAGGGGAGACCTTTTTAGTCCAGGGGGGTTTTCAAGGGGAGGTTATTTTTTAAAAGATAGATGCATTGTTGTTAAACAGCTTTAAAACAGTTAACATGACAACATTATAACTTTTCTTACAAATAAAAAACAAAGTATATAGTTGCATTAAACAGTTCAGAAGAACAAAAACAAGGTGCTTATGAAACATTCTACCCATGCACGATTGGGAAAGGTCTTAAGATATTAACAATGAAAAAAAAAACACGGTTAAAAACAATAGTCTTGAAGATGATGTAATGCACATCAGTATTTTGAGAACGGCCGGTCCATCAGTCTAGTTTAATGACTAAAAGGGAATGGCAATTAATATTTGACCTTTTTATAATTAGTTAATGGTGCTTTAATTGGATTTATTCTTTTTAGTGAAAATATAAACTACTCATAGGGAGGATAATTGTGTTTTGTCCCCAATTTGCCCAATATTTTGGGGGGTCTCAAGAACCCATGATAGGTCTTCAAGCATACTGTGATAGATTTCTATTAGTTGGACTTTACTGTCACCCAGTGGATGAATTGTATAGTTACAAATAGGCCCCCATTCAAAAATTCAGAAAAATATGTTTTTAAGTCTCAATTTATTTTAAGAGGTTTTAAAGACCGGTTTTACTTTCAAGTACATTTTTAAATATGATTACTGTATAAGAGGGTTTTAACTTTTTTTACTTCTCTACATTACAAAGCATGTGATTAATACATGTTTTTTCACCTTTTTATATTTAAGTACATATTCAAATCTAGTGCTTCTTATCTTTAAATGATATACACATTCCTTTTACTTGTAAATGTGAATAGTGCTAGATTTTAATAATACTTCAATCTTTTATTAAAGTTTAAAAACATACTTAAAAATGATTGGGGAATTTTTAATATACTTTCTAATGTTGTGCAGTCATTTTTGTCCAACGTATCTCTATTCCAAAGTGCAGATCTTTGACAAACGGACTTGAGGGAAAGTACATGTCACTTTCTTATCATAAATAGATCTTAATGAAGGCCGGTCAAACTATTACCGATGACTTTAAAAGTTCTTTTTAAATAATAATGAATAAAATCACATCCAAATGAAGCAATTAAATGTTAATATATTGTCTAATGTAAATATAATGCAGGGGAAATATTTGGATACATTTTTTACAATTACACGCACATATATAAAAACACTTGCCTGCTTTCAGCTGATGAAAAATATAAGACTGAAAGCCTGAACAAACACGCAAACTATAAAAGAAAAGTTCAGACATGCAAAGGCAAACACCTTAAACCTCA
This sequence comes from Triplophysa yarkandensis, assembly GCA_033220385.1. Lineage (NCBI taxonomy): Eukaryota > Metazoa > Chordata > Actinopteri > Cypriniformes > Nemacheilidae > Triplophysa > Triplophysa yarkandensis. Next base: position 15,617,144 of record CM065660.1, on the reverse strand, counting down.
CGAGACCTCTGCTTTTCTTTCCAGTACTACCATCTCAACTCTTGTTCTGATGCAGTGTTTTTTTTTTCTAAAAGAGAGAATTCAAGTTAAATCGCCATGTTTTGTGAAGTTGAGATTAGATAAAATGTATTTCTTTGGATAAATTTAGATTAAAGACAAGCTATTGTGTGGTGTTAAAGCCCTATTACATCAGCTTCATCAGAAACGCTCCAGCTGGTGCTGTTTTTCTGTATGTTCCCTGAATGACATTAGACACAATGCTACAGGTTATCTTCAATCTATACTTCGTTATACCTGTGAACATCATTGAGAAGACCAAAACGATGATTTCTTATCTTACCTCTTACATAATAGGAAGACTTGTGTCTGTGTTATTATACACAATAATTTCTCAAACAGGATACTGTAGAAGCGATGTTCATAAATAGTTACAAATTTGGGGTTAAAAATTTTGTTTAGTGTGTGACCAAAAAGTTCCGAATTTATCTGTAAACGTAACTCTGTTAAAATACTCCAGAGATTAAAAGCGTCAATAAGTTTAAAATCCTTTATTTACAAATAACTGTATATATGCATTTACATTTTGGCTTACAGGCATTAAGGAGGTGGCCAAACATATTGTAAATAAGTAAAAATATATACATATATTCTATATACATCAAAGATAAGAGTAAACAAAGCAAAAAACTAAATAGTGCATTAAGATAGAAATATATATACAATAAAGTTGAGGATAAATAGTTTAAAAACTGATTCATGAAGTCTGTTTTTGAACCCCTTTACACACAAATGCATGCATACATATGTACAGAACTTGCATTATTACCTATAAATTATCCTTTGAGGATAACAACATTTCAGGTCTGTGTGCAGATTTGGTCATCTAGTTGCAAAATTAAAAAAGGTAATTTAGTTTATTACAGCCATGCAGAATCAAGTAAAAGTAATGTAGAGGTGTTTTGTGTGATATAAATATTATGTTTCAATATTCATAAATATGAATCTCTTTGCCAAAACGCTATTAAATAATTTTAATGCCATTTTTACTGAGCCAACAGACCCATTGTAATAGGGTAATATAAAAATTAACAGAATGTATAGTTCTAGGGAAAGTTAATTTTCATGAAAATTATTAAAATGGACTTAATAGCGTTTTGGAAAACAGCTCTTCATTTAGACACAGAGAATATCGTCTGTTGGATACACCCCATCTGATTTGAACTACAATTTAACTTGAATTTAATACTGCACATCATAAAAACAAAACCCAATGACTAATAAAGTGCAAACAGCATCTTATATACACAGTGCCCCAATGCTCGCTATTCTGAAGGTGTGTTTTGTGTATTATGCATTATAAAATACAATCACAAGGGAGAGCTGTTCAGCTCTTTAATCCACCTTTAAGCTGCGTTGCCATGGACACCTCAAAATTTTCATTCAGCTGTTAGTTTCCTGGCATGCATGCATGTAAACCCCATGACAGCAGCCCACCTGCCCACAGACCATCATGTGTATAATAGGCAAAAATCCTCCAAAGCCATCTAAAAATGCTATCATGCATTCAGTAGTTTATGTAAGGATATCTTAGAATTTAATGCATCGAAAAATGTTACAAGACTCAAATATTGACAATTTAATTCTTAAGTCATAAGACTAAAGGAGCACCTCAGGTTAAAAACCTTCCTAAGTCCTGGCTTTGAAAAACGCATTGTACATGTAATACAAAAGCTTCTAGGCTTTTAAAACCAGTTCAGACAAAGAGAGGAAAAGCTTATATAAGTATTTCTTATTTCGCATTACATTGTATTTATATAAAAATGTATTTTAAATTTCAAGCTCAGCAGGAAAATATCCCACAATGCAAGCTGTGATCCTTTTTATTTTTCCTCCTTTCTGTAAGCACTGATGTCCTTTATTATCCATTTATTCCCAAGCTTATTAATACGCAATATGTCAGACAAACTAATAAAGTGCTTAGTTAAATGCCAAAGGCCTATGTGAACCATTCTGGAATCCTATTAGCCAACCTTTCTATTCAGAGTTCCCCTTTAGATCCATAACCATCCAGCTGTTGAGTGGCAGGTAAAGCAGAGGAAGACCATCAGAAGATTGAAACCTCATTCGCCAAATGGCATGAATCTCTTTTCAGCGCTTTTTTCTAATGACAAGGGTCGAATGGATATTTTGTGACACCCCCGTGGAGTTCAACCATGGACTCGCTCCATGTGATAACATCACCGGTCAGGTGGCTTGAGCAGGACGCTTGATTGTAGATTTCGGTAGAAGTGAGCACACGTGACCACAGCTGTAGGTCTGACATTTCGCCCACAAAAGACTGCGTGGCATCAAAGCGGCCTCCAAGAGTGTCCTGGCATTGGGTGAGAGAGGGTTTTAGGCTAATATCTGGTTTATGAGGAACAGTGGTATGAGATTCTGTGCAGTGTACCTGTTCCTGTCCAAGGATAAAGACTCCTCCTGGTTTAATTGGATGCCAAGGAGCCAGATTCTCCCCAGAGCCCCTTTTCACACCATCCTGATAAGCCTCCCACGTGCCATCACGTGTGGACCACGTCACACAGAGGTGATGCCACTTACTGTCCGTCAGAGAAAGAGGAAGAGAGACAGCCTGAAAGAGAGAACGGACTGTGTTAAATCAATGTGTTAGATTTCATTAATTTATTATTTATAAAGACAAATGTGGTTTGAATATCAACAGTGTCCTTTTTTTAAACCTCAGATGTCCAAATTCAATTTTAAACAATTGAATGTTTCAAAGTTCTCAAAAAGGTTCTGTACTTTTTGGTTAGATATTTTCAGAGCCCAGTGGCAAATAAAAAGAGTAGCTAGCAATGATATCTACTGTTGATGAAATCGTAAAAAAATTTTATGGGAAAAAAATTCCTTTTTTATAATAAATTGTGACAGTAAATTGCAGTAAACTTCATCTTTCACCCAAGCACATTATCTTAAGAAAGCCCTACTAAATTATTCAAAAACATAACCTGTATTTCTTATGCATCATTAAAAATGTTGTGTAGTATTTTCTTAAAAAATACAGCTTAGAAACAAACATTAAGTGTACATAACATAAATACGCTTTGTGGATAATTGCTAGAAAAACGTCTATAATAATAACAATTTACAATTTTTTTTACAATTTAATTATTTAACATTGTGTTCTAAAATTAATTTAAATGTTTTTAAAATGAACGGATAACATACTGGCAGCACAGTACAGCTATATTTTTCAGTTTTTTTATTTTAGGTTGTTCAGAAAATGTTCCCTTTTTTATAACTTAATCCAATTAAAATGATTTATACTATGAATAAAATGAATATAAATTAATTAGTAAAAACTTGTAAATTAAATTAAACAAAAAATTATCCGTTAGATGAAGTAATGTGTAAAATCCCCTTTTCATTGATAGGAAAGATTTGAATTTAATACACACTCTGAATTAAAATGATTGTATACAGAATTAAATAAAAATATTTTGCAGACGCTTTATCCAAGGTGACATACATTTCAGTATAATTTACATTAAATTTTGAATTTACATTTAATTACATTTAATTCTGAATAAGTGAAATCCCCGGGTCGAATCCATGGCTCTGAGCTGCAGGAAAGCATACAGTAAACCAATTACAATGTACGTTTAAAACAACCTGACATATTCATTAAAGATATCAGTACTTGGGCTCTGAATAAGTTTGAATGGAAGATTTTAGTTATGGCATCATACAGATGGTTAACTGCATGTACACTATAACTTAGTCTCAAGATCAGTCCTGCTACAGTTTCAAAAAACAACAGTAGAATGTATTTACACGTCACCCAAGATAAGCCATTAACTCATTAGGATGGATGATGCAAATGGCTTAGGTCTGACAAGAGGAAGAGACGGCTTTCCAGATTACTGCAAGGACGGGTATAAGTCTGCTGACCCCTCTGTTCTTTGTTACTCTCCATGATAACAATGAGAACTACTGATTATTATTGTAACAATATAATAATCAATTTAAACACATTTAGATTGTCTAAATGTAAGATGAAATGAATCAAGTTATGAAGTACAACCCATTCAATTCTGTGTTTTGTGTACCTTGTCATTCACAAGGAGCTCCATAGGATTGTTGCCCCACTCAATGAGTACGAACTCGTTGGCTTGTCCTGGGACAGAGTAGGAAAAAGGTGTCCCAATCCCAGGTCCAGAGCCTCCTTTGAGCCAAAGACAGACCGTCAGGGCGAAGATCTCGTTCAAAAGCGTGCGTTTGATTCGACCGTACATGTAGTTGGTGCGCATTGGGAAGCCAATCTGAAATGCGTCGGGATTCTTGGGCTTCTTACTCTGGCCTGTTAAAGGTTATGAGAGAGAATTTTAATGCAGTTATTGGTGACCCAGAACAATGAATAACATACACTTCTTTATAACCATAACTTAATTTAATTGTGGTTAAACAGGTTTCAGAACTATCAAGAAGAGGTTTTGAAGAATGTCAATAGTTAAAATGATCCAAATAGGTTTTCTGTACACACAGTTCAAGTGAATGTGGAGCCACTGTTTTCTTTTACCAACATTCTTCAAAATATCTTCTTTCATAAGTCACACAGGTTTCGCATGACCGAAGTGCAAGGAAAATCAGAATTTCAGTTTTTGAGTGAACTATCCCTTTAATGGCAATATACTCTTCAATTTTGTTGGAGACATCACCTGCTTCATGAGTCTTGTGAAGAATGCCAAGCACTGTATCCAGCCTGGTGTGGGCTCCACGGACTGGTGCTCCTGAACCAGTTGATTTGGATGGGATTTGCGGATGGTGGTTATCGCTGCCATGGTGTCCGTCGTCATGGTGACCATTGCTTTGATGCACATCATCGTGATGACCGTTTTCATGATGGCTGTCATCATGGTGGTCATCATTGCTCTTGTGGTGGATGTCATGGTGATCATCATGGCCAGTATGGTGGTTGTCATGGTTATCGCCATGGTTATCGCTGTGGTTATCGCCGTGGTGATCACCGTGACGGCCGTAGTGGTAACTGTAATGATGGTTGTAATTGTGGGTTGGGGTGGACTGATGGTCTTCGTGATGGGTTGCATGATGGGTGTCATGGTGATCATCGTGGTTGTTGCTATGGGGATTGTTGTGGTGGCTGTCTTGTCCATGATGGTTGTCATGGTGACCACTGTTATGGTTACTGTCATAGTGATGATGGAGCTGTTCCTCAAGTGCATTAATTTTGCGCTGCAGGAGATCTTTCAGTGAACTCGAGTAGGAGCTGGAGGAGTTTCTTGTCTGTGAAAAAAAGATAAAAGAAAGAGAGAAAATACATTTTGAGGGAAACCAGGTGTGCTATAGAAATGACAAAATTCATTTCTGAGTCAACAGAAAAAGCGATTCAGACAAGCATCACAACATTACAGCCCTCTTTCCTTCAAAAAGTTGCAGTAAATTCAGCTTAACACGACACGATATCAGTCTGTTCTTAATGGATCAAGGCAGATAGAACTAATTAGTGGTGGCAGAAGAACATTGCAAAGCTGTCTGTGGCACTTCCTCATAAACACAATGACTTTTCAAATATTATTATTTGTAGTTATTTTCTTTTACTTTTGTTTTTTAATAATGACTAAGATTTTTATTTAATAGATTTTATATAAATGTTATTTTTATTTTAGCATTTTTTCTATTAATTTAAAAGTTTCTAGTGTTGTATATTTTGTAATTAATTTTTATTTTTTTTATTTATTACTGTTTGATTTTATTTTAAATTTTTATATTTTTATTTTTCATTTTATTATTCCCCATAAAATGTTGTCGTTTTATTTTGCCCTATTTTAATTAATTCATTTTAAATTATCATATTATTAAATTAATACTATTAAATTAGTTTATTTTTGTCATCTTTATTTTCTCCTTTTTTACTATTGTCATTTTTATTTTTTCCATTTTTTTAATTTTGTCATTTTGTTTGTTTTTTGTTTGTAATTCTATTATATTCCTTTTCCAGCAAAATTAGTTTCTGTACACAACCTAATTTTAATGCATTGCATTTTTCAGATTCTATTTGACATTATTTAAAGACCATGCACCCACATTTCAAGAGGAGATAGGTGCCTAATTAGATAAAGTCCCTGCCAGGTAAGACTTTATTCAAAGATCTGCCATGGGAAACAGCCCAAGTGTATGTTGCCGAACGAGATATAAGATTAAGTTAATAGAGAGGCATGATCCAAAAGTAAAATGATTTTGAAAAGCACACCAATTTAACATCACCCTTAAGTTTTAAACCAGCCCACCTGAAGATTTTCCAACCTCTCCTTCAAAGACTGCAGAGTCCTTCCTGTTTGTTCAGGTGAGAAGCCTCCATGTTTTCCCTGATATGGAGATTTGCCTCTGTGGTGGTCACTGCGATGTCCATTTAAAGGGAAATGTGGATCAGCGTGGTGGCTGTCGTAGTGATGTGAGGAATGATGGGAGTTGTGGTTTGATGGGCCGTGATGGATGTCAGTATGAGGACCTCTTCCAAAGCTCTCACAGAGGGTCAGTTTTGCCGTCAGTTCCCGAATGGTCTCTCGCTGATCCAGGATGGTTTCTTTCTGTTGTACAAGGCTCTCCCTCAGGTGAAGGATGGTGGCTTTGGCCTCATCAGAAATGCCGTGTCGACTACTACTACTGGTGTGACTATTTGGCAATCCGCTTACTGGTCCATGATGTCCATTTCCATGTCCGTTGTTGTTGACCCCATGTCCGTTCCCATGTCCATTGCTACTGGGCCCGTGTCCGTTGCTGGTTGGCCCGTGTCCGTTGCTGGTTGGCCCGTGGGCAGCCCCAGTTGGTGTGAAACAGCTCGGGTCTACATCCGCAGGAATTGGGACGCATATGAGTTTCGGTTGTGTTCCCCAGTCATATTCTAAACCTGGCATGCCACAAACTGTGATGGAGGGCAATAAGGATAGAAGGAGAAGAGAAAAGAAAGAGACAGGGGAATGACACAGTCCCTGAAAAATCCCTCTACTGTACATGTGTTCTGAGAAAGGCAGCAACATAAGAGCTTGTTTTGTGGGTTTGAACATCATGAAGTTCCTCTTCTGTGGTGTGATGAGCACCATGAAAAGAAGTCATGGGAGAAGAATATACAGGTTTAAGAATCCATGATAAATGTCCCGAAAATTCATTCTTTCATTTTTTGAGTGCTGTGTTTTTTTTGAGCAGTTATAAATCCATCAGGTGTATAACAGATGTATTCCAGCGTCTGAATTCAGATTTCATCTTTACAGAAAACAGAGATGGATGACCATTCTCTGTCCTCAGGTTGATGAGGTCTTTGGCACAACGGCTCTCCAGAGTTTGGCAGGTTAAAAGTAATCCTTTTATTTTCGGATTTGGTTAGGCCATGGCGTATTCCTGCAGATTAAACAAAAGGTATATTTCAGTCATGATGAAACCACGTCCCAAAAATGCTGATAAAACTGCAATTTTATAAACCAGATGAGCAGCCAAATTATTTGATTTATTGGCTTGATATGATCGCTGTCTTTCCAAGACAATGCATGTATCTCCATATTTGGTGATTAAATTTTTTTATTATTTATCATCATTATTAAACACCCTTGATAATGTTTGCTTGGTTTTGTGCAAATCAATCTATTAAAAGTGTTTAAAATACTTGTCAAAATGTATTATATAGATTGTCAAATAGTATTGGGGTTGCAAATTTTGGGGTTGGTTTTGCCAATTTTACCTTGATATTTTCAGTTAAGTTTAAACCTAACATTAATGTATAGATAGACACAGTACATGGCACAATTTTCTTAACATGAACAATTTGTATTGTCTGGATTCAAGACGTCAAACATCATATATTTTCTATCCTGTACAAACATATGTTGAACATGTGGTTTCACTAAACAATCTGACTAGGGATCACATTAATTTTCCGGCGGAGGAAGGGGCTTCCTGCGTCTCCAAGGTTGACTGGTTTATAGGATCTAGGAAGGATTAAAGGCCGAGGTGGATTGGCTTGGTAGGTATAGGGAAGATTCTTTCGGCAGTACAGGGATGATCACATGTGATGGACCTGTGTGGTCTGGCTCTTGTAAGCCAATTCAGAAATACATAATCAGCGGACTCTTACCATAGGCGGCTTGCCTGTTCTACCCCCAATGTATTTCTCATGCTGGATGGCAATACATCTCCGACAAATAATTTGTGAGAGCTCATGTCAATCCCATGTGACAGACAGAGTGAGAATGTGAAAGATCAGGGGAATCGAACTAACATTGAGAATGACCACAAGTACAAACAATGTTATTTTTTCCAATAAACTTGTTGGAAGAAGTAACTTCGGGGTCAGAAGAAAAAAAAAACAGCTCTGAAGTAAACTATCTACTACAAGCATTGATACTTAAACCTGCTGAATCATTCACATAATGCTCATTCAGAGTCTAATTCAATAAGGAGCTCTAAGCTCTTTAAATTTGGCTGTATCATGTCACAAACAGATGTCATGGCACTCCAACTTTAGCACATGGATAGATTTTTCATCGGTTTCACTTTTATGATCAGACCACCTTCAATACAGACAGTTAAATATATGAGAAAAAGGAAAGTCCAAAATCTAAAGAATAAGAAACTGTGGGGGGAAATTAACTTCATTGTCTTTTACATTGATTTTTCAATGAATGTATCTTTTAATATTGAAAAGATTTTTTAAAGCAGCCTATCCTCTATTTTTGATTTCGCACTGTATTTAATTGTAAGTTAGTGTTGATGGAAATGTGCATGAAACTAAAGTATAAATTTTTTAAAGAAATTAACTGTACTGTTTAATTCAACATTGTAGATGTGTTACGCTCATTACACATGTTTTAAGTCATTGGCATGACCAGTCAGGCAAACTGAGATCGTTCACTATTTTCTTAGATCAACATGAGAACATTTATATCTAAAACCAAAAAAATTCAAAGAGGCTTTTGATCACACCTAAAACTTTATCATTGAACAATAATTGTAAGAAGGATAGAAGAATTTGTACCCATGTAAACAATTGGTCACTATTTTACCAAAAATCCCTCTTATTGCCATACTGACTCCATTAAGAAACATAATTTATGCAATCAAAAACACATCTTTACTTTTATCCTACTAGGTCTTCTCATAACATGGCATAGGAACCCGTCCACAGTGCTAAGCAATAGAAGTATTTATCATTTAGCAATCAAACAACAAACTGCTACTTTTTAGATTACATTAAAACACAAGAAAAGATGTAAACCATACCAGTCGATGTAAATTTGATTCATCAGCAAACAGTTTTATAGAAAGGAAAAAGTAACACATGCAGTCATGTAATTCTAAACACACTGATCAGATTGAAAGGGATTTGCTTTAGGGAGGATAATTTTAACTCTCTCCACCCTCCGTTCCCTCCCATTTCTTATGAGTCGTCTTTACATTTAACCTTTTTCAGGTGAGATTTTTTTCATATTTTTTATTATCGTATTTTTTCATCCTTAAGATGCATTTGCATCAATTTGGCATTGATAGAGCATAAGTGGGTCAGTTTTTGGAAGGTGTTTATTATTTTCTGTATTCATTTGATGGCTGAATTAGATGTAAGCATATGCAATATAATTACAATATAAATAACTCTGCAATGATGGATTTCAAAACATCATGTGTTGTGTGCCTGTGAACTAACCGACATTAAGGATATAAACTTACATTTATATTACAAATTTATTTAATATACAGGGAAGAAGCTAAAGCCTTCCAATCCTTTCTCGCTTTCAGTGACTATAAACATTTAAGACAGTCTTATACTTGACTGAACTAGAACCTACTTTGAGCATCTAAGTAAGATCTAAGTGCTTCTTACTATTTGTGCTGCCCGAAGTGCTAAATTTACTCAATCAAGTCACTGTTCACCTCATTCAGCCTGGTTATGGCATCGCTGCTGTGGGACCTGTGTGATCAAACTTGTTCACAGTCACCACCTGTGATAAAATGGGCATCGGTCCCCAAGCTATTTACACATCCTTGGCTACTGGCTCGAAAAGAAGGGGGCGGATGAGGTGTTCAGAAACACATACCTGCTATATTTTGAGAACCTGTTTGGATAGCTAGTATATGAGCAACATATGGACAAAACGCTTTAATGGAAATCCATAAATGGATTTTCATATGTTGTTAAATAGAAATGCATTTTTTTTTTACTTTTCTGGAGGACAAGAAGGTACACTTCCACTACAGTTTTGAGATGCTAACATGATTCTTACTAAAGATTTTCACAGAAAATGATTTTAAAGATTTAATGATTATGACTTTTAATGAAATCAGTATTTCAAGGAACTTACTGACAATTTTCAAAGAAAATTTTATTTAAACTAAACTGAAAAAATAAATCTAAATAAATGAATGTATTAACATGTAATATATAAGGTATAAATATAATTATACTTTATTTCAAGTATTACTTGTATGAATACAAGTATCCCCATTCTTAATATTAAGCCATTTTTTAGTAAAAATATGTTACAGATTTTATGATTTTTTCCCCAAGAAAATCTGTCTTTCAATACAAGATACTAAAAGTGTACCTGAAGTATGCTTGCAATAGTTATACAATATATTAGTTGGATTTACGCACAAATTAGTATATTAATAAAAAATGATTTACAATACAATCACATTGTATTTTATTATGTACATAAGATGTCGATTTACAGTACATTTAGCAAATGAAATGTTATTCAAATACATATATTTTTAACTAGGGAAGGACATTACAGAAAGCTCTGTCAGTAGTAATCTCTTTATCTTTCTCTACGGTGCGTCAGGACAAAGCTTAATACGTTCACACTTAGATGACTGTCTGCACATGCAATGGAATTGAGGCTTTTGGGAGGCTATTACAACATTGCAACTTCACACAGACCATCAGGAGAAATTATTGCATTGGTGTAAAACATGCAACAGCCCGAGAAGCAAAATGTAATTGCTTGAATTCATCCATAATGACTAAAGGAAAAAAACTTACGATTAGTTAAGATTACAAAGATACAAAGTACAAAGTTACGATAAGTAAGTTGTTAAAAGACTAACCATTGTTAGTCATAGTGCAATAACAGATAGGACCCAAATGTAAAAGTTGGAATATGGTATATACCTTATTTACATTAACACCTAAATATGAGATGTAAACAGGCCTCTGACAGGTAGCGCCACCTGTTGGTCAATGTTCAGAGGTTCCTTTGAGGTTAGTGAGTGCACAGACCACATAGCCATCGCCATTCTGAGCACATAAGGCTGCAGCACAGTGTCTGTCTCCCTCCATCTCCTTGCTCGTTCTCTTTTTTGTTAATCTGATAAAGCCAATGAGAATGTCCTGTGTTATGCATCAAAGATTCATTGAACAGATTGAATACGAAACACACTTTGATGGCAGTTAACACGTTTACACATTGCGGTAAAGTCAGACGCTCATCTTTAAAATGAGCAGTTCACACTCCTGTGGCAGTTTTGTATGACCTGCAATACTGACCAAGAGTGATGTCCAACCATTCTTTTCAAATATTTTATTAAAGACACAACATTGTGTATGCCTAATGCATATGTGTTGGATGTAAATTGAAACTCGGATTTGTGGACACTTGCTCACTTATGTATTCTATTTAATTTTGAAAAAAAAATCTAATCCGAATTATAAAATAAAACCAAGGGAGAAGCCAAGATATGTTGTGATAAAAAATAAAATAAAACATGTTTAATCCTTCTTTGATTTGGTCACTTTTTTCTAGGATTTGCATAAATGTTTTCTTGTCATTGTATCGAGCAGCTTCTTTAGATTTCAGCCTGAGATGCTTAAAAAATCACTTTAAAGGAGTTCCCATCTGTTCTGCGCTCATATTGGCTGTTCTTTAATATTTATCTTTATTGAGTTTTTTAATTGAGAAATGTAAGTTTTGTTTGCCAACTACATCTTCATCTATTTAACTCATCACAGACTTTAATAGTAATAATGTCATACAATGGACCTTACACGCTCTTTTAAAATGTATAGATGGTTCATTATGCCTCAGAAGAACCTTTTTGCCTAAATGGCTCCATATATAAATAGTTCATTAAAGACACTTTGAATTAATTCTTGCATTGAAGACAAAAATGGATCTTCAATAGCATCACTGTGCACTGTAAAAAAAAATTTATACAGTTTATGACAATGAATAGTACGGTATTTTTTAACAGAAATTTTCTGGCGCCCCTGCTGCCTGGGGATAACTGTTTTTTTACAACTTGCTTACAGTTTGAAAATGTTACAGTTTTTAAAATGTATTTTGATGGTTTAATCTAACTTGTGGGGGCAATTAAAGCAAAGAGTGTACAAACCTCTTATTCTTCAATACAGTCCAAGAAACTTTTTGTCACGATTGTACTCTTCCTAAATATAAATGTTTCAGAAAAGTAAAAAATTGCAAAAATTTAATTTCTTCTTTTTATCTGGATTTAGCGTGTCAAAGAAAAGCAAATCACTGTGCATACTTTGGTTTTCCTGCTGCGTATGTATTGCAAGAAATGTGAAGCGTGCAAGCTGCACACCCAAAGCATTTGAGCCTCGTGTATAGCAAATCTTTGCACATCTATGAATAAAAATAGGATATTTGTAATTATTTTAAATGAACCAAAAAGACAGGAAAATTAAACTTGACATGATGGCATTTGTAAGCTTGGCAAAGTGTTTGGTATACATGTGAATTTCTGTAAGCTAATGTGCTCCAAATATATATCAAATGTACATTCATAATAAAATGGATCCATTGGATCCTATTATAACAACTCTCATGAAAATCAACAATCATTCCAAATATTTTACATCTTAATGTCCCGATTTATTGAAATTACAAGTCAGATTTTAAAAGCTATTATGTAAAACGAAACAGGAAATTGTTCCCTAGAAAAACGATAACAGCATATGCGTTTCCAGAAGTGGGGGTAAATTTTTACAAAGTAACATTCATTTAAATAAAATCCATTCCTTTGTTCAGTATTTCATCTGTATAATTATGCTTGAAAGACTTGTGCTGTGCCACCGGTGGAAACCAATATTTAAAGTGAACCTCTCTGTTTGATATACTGACAGTGAGGTGCCTCAGGATTCCAGGCCTCATTTTCCCAGAATTACACACATACACCCCCACACACACACATGAATCCCATAACCTCAACTCGGGCTCGATGCCATGCCTTTTTAATGTCATTAACAGGTGGCTTTCTAAAATAGAATCATGAAATGCTCTCACTCGTACTCGCACACACGCGTGCATGGAGACGCAGCAAGATACAAACATTAGACTGACATGGAGACCATGTACTGAAATCTCAGACACACTCATGAAGTAACAGCTGATTGACACAGACAGACATATCCTTATGGCCGGACATGGGCATGATCTTACGGGACGCAAACACCCCTCACCCCAATGCTGAGAGGTAACAGGGTGCCAAATAGACGTTGTCTTTCTATTAAACTTTTCTTTCTGCCTCTCTGAGAAAACTGTCTGCAAAAAGCTCTACGTGCAAAGCTGTCAGGTCAGATACTTGTGTGTGCTGTTGGGATGTTTTATGTAAATTTTTACGTTATTTGTGTTTTATGCAAAATAGATTTTAATGTCAGTATGATACTGATCATGAGAGAGCACTGCATTATGCTTCAATGACGTCATGTTTTTGATTCTCCATAACTGGTGACTTGGTCCATTTAGTAATATTAGGATGTGCTGTTAGCATGACTTGTCATACACATGTGAATTAACTTCAACAAAGAAAATGTCTGAATTTAAAATGTTCACACAGAAATGTTAAAATGACATTAAAAATATGTGTATATACACTCCAAAATCACAGACAAAACTTTGAAATCACTAATTTATTTTTCCACGTTTTAGAATAATAGTCCCATAAAACCATGTGTATAACACAAATGTAACCATGGGGATTATTTTGTGACTAAAAGCATCCAAAATGAACTATTTAATATTTTAGTAGCTTTAAAGTAGTCACCCTTTGACTAGAATTTGCCAAAACTACTTTCATGCTGCTTTTTGAGGTCTTGACCTGGACAGCTTTTTAAACATTATTAAGGAATGTTCATCTATTCTAGACTCATAATGGTTGCATTTATAATATATTTTGTCAAAGTAACAAAAAAAAGATTAATATTTGTAAAAAAATGGATTGATGTCTTCAAAAGTAAGTTGAAACATTGAAACATTTGCCATCAGATTTTGAGAAACATTTTTGTCAAGTGATCCCAAACATTTGACTGGTATATTAAGTTAATCCTATTTTGTTACACATATTTTTTCATACTTTTTGCAACTTAATTTTGTTTTTGTTTTCAAAACTTTAGTTAAATTCAAATTACAGTTCAAACTTTTTTCTGTGCCTGAATTATTTTATTAAAAGTTGAAATTTTAGTCTTGTTTAATTTGCAGTTAAAATGGCCAAACACCAAGCAGAACACAAATTGCTTTTGAATAATGATTGGAGTAACCAACCACATTTTATTTAGGTTGTTGGGGGCCATGCATAAGACATCCATAAAATCCAATCATAAACCACCAGGGGAAAGGGGTCACTTGAATTCAAATTATTGTATACAATCTTTTTGGAAAAATAATCATTAAAAACGAATAATTCGTAATCAGATTCCTTTCCTTAAAAAATAAACATACACAGAATCGGTCACAAACACTCTCTCAAAAAATCTAAATGATAAATTGGGTCAATGGGAAGCATCTCTGGACAGTCCATGAGCCAACCATTTTACGAATACATTTCTTTACATTTTCCTAAAATGTTCTGATATTTAACTTCATCATGTTCTTGATTTTTAGAGTAACCAGCCAGATTTCATCATTACCTCCTTCATCAAGCATTCGTGTCTACATGGTTTTAAAATGTTGAGTGGACGGACAACAACTCTCAAACTTTAATTTTCATCCCGCACCTCCCAGCTTCCATCAGCTGTTCATTCTGATCTTAACAAGAGCATCATTAACATACCCTGCCAGTTCCTTTGGGAGTATGCAAAGCATTCATCCTCTATCCTCTGTAATAAAAACAGTTTAGACTGATCTTGCCAGATCAATCTAACACCCTACTCCTGCATTAACTATTGGTTTGCAATCTTATAATCATCTCAAGGACTTAGATGCCCATTCAAAATAAGCCCTTGACTGTCATTCAATAATCTGGATTCAGTGAAGTTGCAAATCAAATCGATCATGTGGTCCACATTTGTCGTTCAGGATGAAGAGGTAGCGCACCAACCTGCTGGGATGGATGGGTTAATGGGACGTGGCGGAAGGCGCAAACGTCGAAACCGAACACTTTCCGGTTCTGGTGATGTCATCAGTGAAAGCCAGGAGGGCAAGATCAAACTCACATTTTTCGTTGCCGTGACGGGCATCATGCTTGCCGTGCTGGGGGTGGGCACTGAATTTTGGGTTGAGCTTGCCCCATCAAAGAGCTTTTACAACAATGAGACATGTCTGGCTGCACATTATGGTTTGTGGAAATGCTGTATAAAGACCTTCTGGGTGTCAGATATCAACCCAACTTGGGAAAGTTGTGGGCCTTTGGACTTACAAACACAGGGAGGTAAGATCATTTCCCTACAGATCCTGAAAAGTACTAGGCACACATAGCTTATAATGTAAACCGTTCCTGTTATAGAACCCAACTGCACCTTTTTTAAGTTCTACACCACTGGAGAGAACATTCTCCTATTTCAGAAAACGCCAGAAAAGAGTGAGTCATCTTCTCAATTCCGGTCTATGTTTACATTTTCCCCTCACACCACTAATTTGTTTTGTTCTCATCACCCTTAGATCTGACTGTGGCGTCGACCATGTTTGCCATCTTTGGTATTTTCCTGATGGCGATGGGTGCCATCTGTATCATTATGGCAATAAGCAAAGGAGTTCTCTTCTTCTTGAAGCCAGCTTCTGTTTGCTTCATTCTATCAGGTAAATTCATAACATCTACAAATTACAAAAGCACTGTGTAGAAATGTGCATGTTAAACAATTAAAAAAGCACCTCATCCGTCAAGTTACAAGACCACTTTTTACAATGGACCTTCTTGTGTTCCAACAAGAAAATTTATGTAATTCTTATGAAAATGTGTCACCATGTATCATGAGAAATAGGCCAGTTGCCCTTCAGAGCCATTTTTACATACAAATTATACACTTTTTAAAACTAGAGGTCATACTTTAGATCAGGTTGAAAAAGCAGATTTTGTATTGTGCTACATATAAAGTTGTTCCCAAAAAGAATGTCCAACTTTGAACAATTGACAAAAAACTATTAAAAATATCTTCACGTTGGATATTTTCGCTTGGGTTATAAATTGAAGCTCAAATTCCAAAAAGGTACCAATTTTTTTGTTTTGTTTATTTGAATAAAACATAATTTTGTTTTATTTTATACTTTTTGTGATTAATTTTTTTCATGGTTTAGTCTAAATCTGAGGTAGCATTCAAATCAAACGTATTCAAATTGTAAGAATTGGCCTTCACTTTTGCCCTATACTGTATTTTATATCTAAAAACAACAGGCAAAAATGTGCACCATGGCACTAAAACAGATCTCATAAGCTCAACATAAAATATCCCAAGTCATGGCCTAGTGGTTAGAGAGTTTGGATTTGGGGACCTTTGAGCAAGGCACCAAACCCCCAACTTCTCCCCGGGTGCCGCAGCATAAATAGCTGCCCACGGCTCCGGGTGTGTGTTCACGGTTGGTGTGTGTGTTCACTGGGATGGGTTAAATGCATAGCACGACTTCTGAGTATAGGTCACCATACTTGGCTCTAAGTCAAGTCACTACACATCAAAATATTGCAGAGTATTTGCACAGCAAATTTAGCATGTGTCAACATTAGTGAACCAAACCAAGCACTCACTATAAACACTCTATTATATACAAAAGATGTAGAAAACGTATGTACAAAATCTTCCCTCTCTGTCTCCCATCAGGTTTGTTAATCTTCATCTGTCTCATTGTTTTCAACCAATCTGTGGTTTCATTTTTGTCAAGCGACCAATCAATACCTCTCCATCATCAAATGTCATGGTCAATAACATGTATGGGCTGTGCCGGGGCCCTGGTTATTGTCGCTGGGGCCTTGTTTTGGATCCTCACTCTTCCATACAGCCCTTGGGAAAAGTGCCTTCCCAAAAAGAACAGTGACATCTAGCAGCATGGGCAACTTAACCAGTTTTCAACTGTCCGATACTGTGGAACAGATACAGTAACAGTATTCCCACCCGATTTGGAGATTCTGGGATACCAAAGGATTCAAGCATCACTTATCTACTGCTAAATATCTCACAATCTGTATCTTAAAAACGATGTATTTGTTGTTGTTTGGCCCACTTTAACATTGGCACTGAAAGATATAGGTAATAGAACAGGAGGTGGGCCAGGCATGTTGGCAGAAAACACATGCCAGTATATGACTGAACGGTTGAGTGATGCATCTGAACCTTAAATATAAATCCTAACATGGATAATGGGGTTTAAATTATATAAGCTATGTTTTTAACAAATCTTGTAATGTTTTGCCAAACTTGTTGCATTGAAGGTTGCTTTAAACATCCTTCAGCTAACCTATTTAAAAAAGAAGGAATTGTAATAATTGTCAAGAAGTGGCTTAAAGGTTATACAACTCTTCATATGAAAACCTGTGGTTAAGAAAACTAGAAAATGGCCCTCAACAGGGCGGTCAAGAGTCAAAGACAGGTTGCAGGCAGAAAATGAGTACAAAAAGGATAGTGGAAGCCCTTTCTAAAAGGTAAAAAATAAATTTAAAAAGGTAAAAAAGTTTTCCAATGCTTTGTTGTTGTCAAGGATAAATTCATCTCCCATATGAAACCATTTAGATTTTCCCAAAGCTTTGAATCACATGCAATTTTCCCCAACCCAATTCCTTAATCCCTGAATTCTTTCAAAGAGAAAGGTGTCATGTCCTAGTTTGAGCAACTCGGGACTGATTCTGTAACATTTGTTGAAAACCAATATGATTTATATTTAGGATTGTTAAAAACCCAAGAATACGGATGATAAAATTCCTCCCTAAGCCCCTAACTTGTCCTCACTGGAGTTTTTAAAAGTGTTTATATAGACTCTCAGTAATCGGCATCACCTGTCTTGAATTTACCCATACCCTGCCATCAATTCACGAATTAGTGGTTGACATTCCAAACAATTATAGGAAAAAGGGAGATACAGAGAAATGTAAATAAAAATAGAAACATGCATGTCCAATTGAAAGCAATATTAGGAATATATATATATATATATATATATATATATTACTAATACAATTCATTTACTTTTAATTGATAAGTCTAATTATTTATTTGATTTCTATGGAAATGTAAACAAGTTATCCTTATAACTGTATGTTTTGCCATTGTTGCTGTGGATTTAAAAAGTCTTACTGTGCATACTCATTTTGAAGAAATGCATTTCATTTTCTGTGTGATATAAATGACAGCAACTGAAAAGTGTATCCGTGTATTCTTGTTAGTCATCGAATCATTTGCATATTCCTGTCATCTACCATTGACTTCAGAGCACCATACAGTACATGTGGGATCTACACACGCCTCCTACACGCGCCTAAGTATTTTTCAAATATAAAAAAAGATGTTTTGTTGCTTGTTTCCATCATGATGGATTACAGCGCGTGCCAACCAATTGTGCGAATGTGATTTTTCCTCACTTTTTGAACAAATGCAAGTGAAAAATCTCACAATAAATCAATGCAGCAACACGTCATTGTGTTTTGACCTCTTTCCAGATTCCCATCTCGCTGTCAATCCCACTCGCCTCATTTCCTCCCTACTGCTTTCCTCTAAATTTAGAGCGTGGCCAATCGTGCTCCAGAAGACGCAAGCGATACAAATACGGATTAGAAGTGTGCTTTCCTTCTCTTACAAGACAGTGAAACCTCCTGTGGCTTGTGTTTATATCTCCTCGCCGTGAGATAGTGACCATCCTGTGGGTGCATTGCTACAGCTGATTTTTTTAAAGCTAAATTTTGATTGACACTTGGCAAGGGTAGCTTTACTTTGGTTACATATCGGGTGTCTTTACCTTGTGACCTAAATAATTATGCCAACCGCATAGCAACTGAATCTTCTGATGAGTGGCAGACATAGTCTTGTTTATGTTCGGCCTATCTTTAAATCTGCCCTTGTTGCTTTGACATGAACGCTGGTCATTACACAAACTCGCACACGCACATTCAGTTGGCTCATGCTCACTGATCGTATTCCAGTGCACGAGACACCTGATCTGAAACCAAACCATAATAAAGCAGGTTAACCATTTTAGAAGGTGCCAGTCCGACTGTGTGGGATTTCCATTTTGTTTGCTTTTGTGCCGCAGTACAAATTTTTTTGAGTTGTGTGTTGATTATGTATCAATTTAGTCTTAGCTCTTTCTTCAGAAATTGCATGAAGTCAAAACGAATAAAATGAGACAACTTTTAAAATATTGTGATGTATGTAAAATGTATGATATAATAATCTGGATTAGGGTCATAGTAATGAGAATTGTTTGAGTTCATATTGAGATCTTAAGAATGATTAACTTGATTGAAGATTCTGTTATAAAAAATTTGTGAGATTTGTGGTTCCATTTGTCTCACGAGAAACACAGAAATCTTCAGCTAAAGTTTCATTTGCTGCTACCTGATGAATTGATGAATTAAAAAAATCGAAACTGTTTTTTTATGCCAGTTAATAAAGATTTGACCAAGACACCACAGAGAAAAGGAAAGATTCACACACACACGCACGAACACATGCACACACACATGTAAAAGCAAACACACACACGGCCCCACAATCCGCATTTTTGTTAAAAGCAAGTGTGTCACTTTCAGTCATGCCCTTCCCTTGAGCGAGGCGTGGGCATTAAAGCATTGTTCTCTGTATAATTACAGTGTTTGTGTGTGCACACGCATGCATGTCAGAAGCTTCACTCCTGTATTCATTCTCGCTCTCCTGGATATGATCTTCTCAAGGCTAGTGCAAGGTGTTGGACATTTTAAAACATCCTTTTCATGCAAAAGCCGGCATAAGATTATGAATCAAGCCTTATTTTGCTAAATGCAACATTGCATCTATCGTTTGTAAAGATATCAATCCCAGAATACAATGCAATGTTGATTTTAAATGCTCCGGATTTGCTATCAACATCGCATTTTTTCAATGCAATATACGAACCTAGAGTTCCACTTTTTTAAATGCTAATAAATGTTTCTGAAACAAAATCAGTCAGATGTATCAATCAAGTTAATAAACTAAGCCTGTTAAATTGTGATGTAGAGAGTCTCAAAGCATAACAAAAGAGAAAATGTAAAAAGGTGTGAATGTGTGAAATGAATGCAGATTATAGGCCACATTTTCTGAGTTTGAAGGGAACTAATAAGAATGTATAATATATTTGGCAAATTCCTATTTGTATCCATATTTGGCAAATCTGAGATTGGCAAAAAAATTTAATCTATTAAGATTAAGATCATACATGGGGAGATTTCTGGCTTTTTGCACAAGATAAATATCTGAGATGTTTGAGATACATATCAGTTTAAGTAAAAATAATATTTAAGAGATCTCAGTTTTTTTTCTTATGAGCCGATGCATGTCTTTGTCGTACATTGTTTAAAAACGTGTACATTTATATGCATATGAAATGTCGACCTTTCCTCAGACCCACCTCTTGTCATCCTAAATCTTCTCGCATGACCGCAAAGACGTAATGCACACAGGCCGGAAGACAGAGCGTTATGAAGATATCATATATTGGATATGAACCATGCATACAAAGTTACAAAGAAACATGAAAATAAAACACTGCAGTCAAAACTGCTAACAGTTTGTACATTGATCTCAGTTTTACACATTCATAGAATATATCATATTTTATTTTACCAAAAAAGTTGTATCACACGCACACACACATACATACTCACAATTATATTTATATATGTATATATGTATATATATATATATATATATATATATATATATATATACACACATATTTATAATAGACTATATATTTAATAGATTTTTTTGTCTTTTCTGGTGAGGTTTTTAAGGTATAGATATTGCTCCCCTGAAGTGAATGCCTTTCACTTCTGTTCTCTCTTTCTTGTTCTCTTTTTATCTTCCAGTCCCAAATGAGTCTTGGTTCATTATTATCGTTATTCCATTGTAACAATATTAAGATTGTTAATATGATAAATCAAATATATTCGTATGAAGGCTTAACTACTTGTACACTTACAATTACAATGAAAAAATCCACAGGTCTAAATAAATATTATCAGTCTTTGTCGAAACTAAAAAATCTAAGAAGTCAAGCTCTCGCAAAGTGACACATGCGTGACACCGAATGACATCATGAAGAGTAGTGTCAACATGTGCGAGAAAAAATCACAGTTTGAGTTTATCAAAGGAAATAAGTTACATGAATAAAAATGTGCGAAAAAAAGACCTCGGTAAAAATGTATAAGTTAACCCAGCGATAACAACTATACCATAATAAAAAACAACAACTATATTGGAATGCTGAATAAGTTACAGGCATAACCTGATGATAAAGCACTGGAATTAAAAGAGTTTGAAGAACCGAAATATCACCATCACACACATCGAGTATTTCAACATGAATCAATAAGAAGTGCGGATGGAATTCTATTACTCGAGTCACCATGTTCAAAAACAGAAATGGAGAGAAAAAAAGAGGATGTATTGCCTTCTCGTTTGCTCCCGATTTGTCTTGCGGACCTTGTTTGTTTCTCAGCCCTTTCTTGCTGTTTCTTTTTTATTCTTGCTCCATCCCCCAACCAATAATCATTTGTTTCTCCTTCAATCGCTACCCCCTAGAACTTTCCATTACACAGGTGTCGTTCTCCTGTTGAGTGTGTTAGTATTTGAGCTGTCTCCTTTGCCCAGACGATCCAAGGTTCCCATCCCTCGATCCCTCTCCATGTTGGCGGAGGATCCGGCTGACATGGGTGCCTGCTGAGGGCCGGAGGAAGACGAGGTATTGAGGGTGGCGTTGGCCGACGCAGCCAGGTTAGACTTGGAGAGGGAAGGCAGTGTACCCGTCATGAGCCCTCCTCCCCCTCCCTCCTTTGTTGGAAAGTAATTGTGGAGCTGATAGAGCGTGGCGCGATCGACCGTGCCGTACATGGGTGGCTTACCTTCCCTGCCCAGCGTGTACATGGAAATATCTCCCATCCCTCCTCCGGAGTGCGTGTGCGGGTTGGGAAGCGTGGCTACGGAGAATGGCGGCGGGCCGGCAGCCAGTGGGGGGCCGAAGTTTTTGGGAGCGATGCCCGAGGTGGGGGACTGCTCACGCGAGCGGGTGGGCTCCGCGGTGGAGCGGGAGCTGGAGCGGGACGAACGCCGGCGGAAGCGGTATCCCGGCAGTCGCAGCACAGCGGAAGTCGTGCTGCGGAAGAGGTCAGTGCGTGAGCGGCAGCGCAGTTCTTTGTTGCGCTCGATGTAAATGTTGACGGCCAGAACGCCCACCACCTCCGCCAGGATGAACGACAGGCCCCCGAAGTAGAATGACCAGCCGTAGGAGTAGTGCCACTTTTTGTCTTCGTCTTTTTTGGGTGAGATGTCGCTGAGCGCTGCAGAGATGTACACAATGACGCCAATGATGTTGCTCAGGCCTGCACCGATTTGAGACAAAGCTTCACTCATTAGTCAGGTTGACATAAGGACGTGTTTAAACATTCTGGGGGGAATTCATTAAAATAAGTGCGCCTGGTAATTTGTGTTCCCTTTCAGTGTTGTTTTAGCACCTGATTTATTTCACAAAGTATGCAAATCAGTGCAGCAAACACGCCCAAAAATCTGGGATAAATGTAAATTTGCACACCTCCGGGCACTTGAACCTGCTGATGAAACGTATGCTGGGCTGAAATGTGTGTTATAATGACTGGTAAAAAATATTTTCAAACTCGTTTAAAGAGTGTTAACCAGACAAAAGGACTCTAATTTGCATAAAAAGAGAAATCGACGATTTAACATGTTGCAAAAATTGGCAACACCATTCCATGAATTCCCCCTTTTTTAGTGCCGCATTTATATTTATCATGATCTAAAGAATGAACAAACGTTACCTGCCACCACAAACAAAATGCCTGCTCCCAAAATGATGTGTCTTTTGGTCTTATAGAACCGACTAGATGCCACACATACTCCACCTAGCAGCAATAATATGGCACTGAGGATAGGAAATATACTGGAGGCCCTGACTACACCTAAAACAAAACAATAATTTACAACATTGAATGTTTTCATACAACTGTATTGACAAAAAGCATCTCATACACATTTCTGACTCACGTAAAAGGTACTCGGCAGCATCCTGGTCATAATCAGCATCTTCTGGGAAGTGATTTATCTGGGAGCACACACCTCTTTTCAATCCTAAAAGAGAAAGATTGATTTCATAAAAGTATTGCATAATGCTTAAAACTATTAAATATAGCATATTTTTTCAGTTTCTTTTCTCTTATTTCTCTGAAAAATTAGTTTCTACTATTCCACTTCTCTTATTTCATGCAAAAGAGCAAAAGCAAAAAGTGTTTGTTATTAGAGTTTATTCGAGCTCAGACAGTCTGTGGGGTATTTTGTTTGAAATGGATTCCAAGTAGATGTCAATTGCTATGAGTCATCACAGGTCAAATGTATCAAGCAGTGCTCTCTTGTGATATAAACCACTCGTTTTAGACATACCGGCACCGAATATGCCCAGCGCTTCATAATTCTGTTTCATAATATAGGATGTCATTTTACATCACATTTAACAATCCAAAACAAATTTGATGTTTTATGGGACATTTCTAAAGTCATGTTATAAAAAATGATATGGATATGAATTTATTTAAAAAACAAATAAGGGATCCTGCTATATTTTCACCAAAGACGAATTGAGGGATATCACAAACACCATTTTTTTACTTTCCAACATGGCCACGTCTCGTCTTTAATAATTTCACACAATTCTTCACTAAAATGACCAACAATGGACTGTTTTTCAGCATCACAGTATCTTACAATAATGAGGCGTTTTGTTATCTTGTGATGATCTTTACTTTCTGTATCTAAAAATGACTATGCTTAAATGATGGCACACGTTTTCCTTTAAGGATAAGCGATTCGCACGATACAAAGGAGAGGACTAAATTGAGCGATATGATAAGGCGAAATGACTTTGTTTTTGTCTGGTTTGATTATGCCGCAAATGAAATGAGAGCGCCGCACGGCACCTTTGACTTCTAATGACTCATCACGTAATCATAGACATTGACATGTACTCCTCTAGGTTTCTAATGCAAATGGAAAATACAGCTCATGTTTGTTTAAAAACGGTCTCTTGAGAACTGGCTTGATCAGGAGAGGTATTGTTGAATAATAGGTAAAAAATTGCTTTTTTACCTATT
Organism: Triplophysa yarkandensis; assembly: GCA_033220385.1. Classification (NCBI taxonomy): domain Eukaryota; kingdom Metazoa; phylum Chordata; class Actinopteri; order Cypriniformes; family Nemacheilidae; genus Triplophysa; species Triplophysa yarkandensis. The sequence continues at coordinate 15,592,589 of CM065660.1, read as the reverse complement.
TAACAATACTTTTGCTAACTTTAAAGAAGCCTTCAAGATAGCCAATGAAATCAGTTTGAGTTAAGAGTTTCAACTGCATGTCCTAGTTTTGTTTCTTCTTAAGCATGTTATATATTGTACAACTAGTGTGTAAAGGCTTATTATAAGATTTTGATTAACACCCTAATTAAAAAGATTTATTTATATTATAAAATAAATGATCAAATCTGATTTTATAAACCTGACTGCATTACGTCACAGCAATTAAAAATTATTTTAGGCCAGGTAAAAATATCGTTGTGGACTTGAAAAATCTCATAGCGACCATCTTATATTAGGTCATGCAAAATGGCCACATCACAATACATTCACGAATTGCCTAAGCAACTGTATATGAATTGAGAATGATGTATTACTAAAGTAAATGACGAAAACAAAAACTCATTTGTTGTAATGTAAAAGGTTGTGTTTTTAACTTGATTTATTTGTTTCGTCTGATCGGTTTATAAGATTTAAATGCAACACAAGAAGTGCGAATGATGCAAGCTATACTGGCAAATTATTGATTTTACACATACTAACCATACTTTAATAAATATTTCTACAAACAAAAGAAATAATTCTTTGAAAATAATAATTAATTGTGTACTTACTAATAAATTATTACAAATAAATAACCGCATTCATGTCATTCTTGGTGTTCTAAACGAATCCTTAACGTATTTTATTGCACCACTTTTGTTTTAATATTTATTAATATTATAAATCCATATTTTCTTCGAGATTTAAATGTGTGTGAGTTCCTTGCAAAAGCTGCACAGGTGGGGACCTCCTTCATGCATCAGTTCCTCCTCCCATACATACATGTTCTCGTCCTGTCCCTCCACCCCCACACACAAACGCAAACACAAAAGTTCACTTACCTTCCAGGCAGCAAATCCTCCAGAGGCCGGAGTGGGTGAGGGCTCCAGGATCCTTCTTGTCCTTGTTATGAGGGTCATCCTGAGAGGAGTTGGCAGTGCTGTTGCAGATAAAGGCCCGAGCGTACAGCCAGTAGTCCGTGCCAATGGCTACGGTCATCAAGGCGAAGGCTGCGAATGCTCCAACAGTGGTGAGAAGCACCTGAATTCCCCGCTCACACCACACCATGGCTGGAAGAGAGGTAAATGCACATGTTAAAAAGTTCAAAGAGAGAGTTTACACACCCCTTTGACATTTTAAACCTCTATGACATTGTTTCTTCTGTAGAACACAAAAGAAGATAGCTTGAAAAATGTTGGTAATTGTCACTTATTCACATGCATTGGTTTTGTGTCCCCGCAGTAGAGGTGAATAGGTGCCACTGCTGTAAGTGACCAATGCTGTTAGTCAGTTGGTTTCCAACCTTTTTAAAAATATCTTCTTTTGTGTTTTACAAAGAAAATGAAAGCCATACAGGTTTGAAATGAATTTGTATTGTTGAATAAACAATCACTTTAAGTTAAAGGTTTGTACAACTCAATCTAGATTCTTTAAAAAAAAATGTTTTCTTTAAAAAAAATTAAAGTTAATGGTGACTAGAGGTTTTTAAGCTTTTGAAAATATTATTTAATATATTAATACTATTAATTGTTATTAATTATTATGAATTAACTTTTAATAGAGAATTAATTAATTATTATAACTCTAAATGTTAATTTTTTTTTTAAATAATTTTTATTATTATTAGTATTATTATTTTATTTTTTATAATTATTAAAATTATATTAAGAAAATAAATTATTATTATCATCACTGTTAAATGGTATTCCATATATTTTGATGATCCTTCCAGTATAAAGAAACATATAGATCATCCTATATACTGTGGGAAAAAGCAGTCAGATGAGGTCTGAAGGTGATTTTAATTTTTTACTACACTATTTCTTCAAATAAGGGTGTCAAGAGAGTGTGAACAAAAACTGAAGGGTGCAATTAGTAAACAGCATTGAGAGAATATAACAAATATAAATAAAAAAGTGGGAAAAAATTTAATTGGAGCTCAAGCATACAGGAAGAGTTTGAAAGATGACACTGAGTCTGTCTTACATATCAAGTGTGAAAAGATACAAAGAACAAAGTCATCAGTGCACTCAAAAATAGGTTAGTAAGATCATGAACAGAGCTCAGAGAATCACTACCCCAATACTATATTGAAGAGGAATGCCAGGTTGTTCCTGAAAATATTCACTATTTATACAGTATATGAGCTAAGGGCAAATGCAAATATCATTACAAAATGCAGAGGTCAAAAGGTCAAATCTCAAAGGCCAAATTAGCAATTCTGACACAGTCCCATTGAGAATGTAGCTGCCAGGCGGGGAAATTCAGGATTTGATGTTATTTTGTATTTCATTGTATGGGAAGAGCTTTCATGGTCATAATTCAAGCATGCCAATCTAGAAAAAATATATATTAAGGGCTATGTTAATGTCTATTGAATACATCGAAAAATAAATAAATAAAATAACATGGCTGAAACGGAACCAGTCAGGCAGAACAATACAACAGGACTTAAATAAATGTATGCAATCAATACTTTATGATCAATACATATGCCTATAGACAAATAACTGATATCAATAATAAAACGAATAAAATCATTCAAAACTAGCAATATTTTGAGAGCAAGCCCATGCGGCTTGTCCCTGTTTTATTTTTCAAGTCAAAATAATTAAATAACTCCCGGGGTAATGTATACATTTGTAATGTTTTCAATATAATCTTTATCTTTGGAAAGATTAGTTATCTACTATTAAAAAATAGCCGATAGAAATGAAAAACCGCAAAATGGAACAAAACCAAAGCTACATGCATGGTATGAAACAAAGCTGAAGAGTTTCAGAACACATTTTCAAGAAAGTTCACTCATAAGGCGGCATGACATTAAAGATGCAAAGCATCTATAGACGATGTTGACATATAGCGGGACATACAGACTCACATGTTGGCAGCCATTAATGATATCCGATTACCTGGAGGAATGTGTCGTCCCTTCCCCTCCATCCCTGCAGCTCTCTGGTCCTTGTCACAGAAGATTGTACCGACCAGACCGTCCAGGCAGCATCCATCGACTGTTATCCCTGTCTCTTTCTTTCACCCCTGCTCTCTCTCGCTCTCTTTCGTTCTCTCTCTCTCTCCCGTCTCCTGCCTGTGGGTGGGTGTAGATTTTCTAGGTTTTGCTTCCTTTCTCCTCTTAGAGAGATTTTATGACATGAATCCGAATGCTTCTCCTGTTAAGAAAGAAACTATGAGGGAAAGGGCGGACAACGTGTTTAAAGAACGAATCTTATAAAGGAGTACAACTAACAGCGAACCTAGATGATGACCATCGTTACTAGATGGTCGACCATACTTCGGCGGGAAGTGGCAGGGATATATAAAGAAGAAAAGAGAATGGAGAAAAAGCAAAACGGAGCGTGCGCCGGTCCGTCGCCATGGCAACAGCACATTCTGAAGTCGAGAACAGAACAGGATGGTGTGTGTGAGTTGGGGGGAGGGGGGTGGTGTTAGTGAGTGAGGTGGCGATGGTGATGTGGGGGATTCATCACGGCGTACCTACTGATTTGAGGAACCGTCGGCTGTCACGAACGCTAAAGATCCACCTGGCGGGTGGCTTCGATCAGCACTTCTCTTTTGACTATATGGTAATGCAGTAATGACATGCACAACAAGGACAGCTGATCTGTTCCCCATGACAAGCTTCGACTCTAATAGTCGGTTAGTGGAGTTCTGGAGACTCGTCACTCTCGCTCGTTCTCAGAAACAGAAGCACAAACGGTGAGACAAAGTCAGACAAACAAACGGAGGAGGTTACATCATACAGCATTAAGAACGAATACAAGTGAAAATAAACTTGAAAGTAAAAACGAAAGAGATCTCACAGATGCAAAACCGCGGATAAGGTGTTTGCATCAATAAATCATCAATAAATCAAAATTAAATAAACGTAATTTTATCACAACATAATTACAATAGTTAAATACATTACATAATAACGTAGTATTATTTTACACCTTAAAATACTGTACAGTGTGTTCGTGTCGTTCAACTGGTAGAGAACTGTGCAAAGGTCATGGGTTCGGACCCCAGGGAACACACATGCATTGAATGCACTCTGGAATGCATTGAAGTCGCTTTGGATGACGAATGAATCAATGTAATGTACAATATTAACATTATATATATATATATATATATATAATATACCTACATGCCTCCAGGCAGCACAAAGCAAGCCAAATCTGTCGGTCACACATTGGTAGATTATATATACGATAAATATGAATGAACTTCTCAAGGTAGGAACGGCCTTGCTTATCCGGCTCGAGCATTCATATAGAATGGCAACACAACGTCCTGTCTGATAGACCAAGAGAAGATTCAATCACAGAAATGCAGTATGCACAAACCACTTCCTATTTCTCGTGCATGTATTAATTCTTTGTAATGTCTTGTTAATGGCATGCATTATTGTCTATGTGATGTCTGCATTCCATCATAATCACATCCTGCAGACTGCCCATCTGCAATACATCTCAGAGACGTCTGATGGACCATTAGAAGATGTCTCCAAGATGGTTATAGATGCATACAGAAAAGATGTGTCACACAGCACATGTTTCCCAGATATTTAGCAGACATCATACAGACATATGCATGCATGCATGCCAATGCATTTTCAATGCAAATGGAAATGTCAAGTTTTTCCATGTTGGGTTTGAGGAAAGGTCAGACCGGTGCCAACGCAACACGTAGCTATTCTGCAGCGCGGATCGAAGATTTGCAGGTGTGAAAGAGAGATGACATAACAGAAAACCAATGATGGATCTCGGTTATGAAGATGATTGACAGATGTCTCTCCCGAGGGTGTTACGCGCGCACATAAACCTCCAGGACGCGGACACGCGCATCTCCACCGAGCCCGCACCTGCTGTCTTGAAGATGCACGAAATGCACAATATGCATAATGATTGTGTGTGTTCATAGTGTGCAAATATGAAAGCAAACACGTATGTTAAGATGCAAAACAGATCGAACCACAAGTCCACCGACCCAACATCAAACACATGCATTCCTTATTTTTTATAAAAAAATGTAAATGCACACTGTGATTCATTTTTTTTCTTGTCTTACCTGACAGTTTAAGCCCTTATTCCTGTTGCTTTTGCTCGTAATTATGGGAGATGCTTCTGGAGAGGCGGGGGATGAGGGGGAGGCTGGAGATTCAGATGAATAAGGGATGGGGATGCAGGAGACAGAACTTAACATTGAGCAAAACATCAATCACAGATCACACTAACTTAACAAGCATGCACGTGTTCTTACAGAGAGCCAAGAATTCAATGGGTACACTTCATCTTTCTGAATTCTTCCGACAGACACTCTCCGTTTGGTCATTTTATTGAATGTGCAGAGGTTTGTCCTACATAGAGCCTTTTAAAAAGATCTAAATTTGTTAATGAGGGCAATGAGTATTGGACACCATATACACTATAGTGCCAAAAGTGTTCCCTCGCCCATCCATATTATCCGAATCGGGTGATTCAATCTCACTCGGAATGCTTCAAGACATTTTGGACAATTCCATGCTTTCAACTTTTTGGGAACCGTTTGGAGATGGCCCGTTCCTCTTCCAACATGACATCAGTGCACAAAGTAAGATCAGTAAAGACATGGATGACAGAGTCTGGTGTGGATGAAGTTGACTGTCCTGATCTCATCCTGATAGAACTTCTTTGAGATGAATTAGAGCGGAGAGTCAGGCCTTCTCATCCAACATCAGTGACCTCACAAATGCGCTTTTAGAAGAATGGTCAAGAATTCCCATAATCACACTCCTAAACCTTGTGGACAGCCTTCCCAGAAGAGTTGAAGATGTTAAAGCTGACATCATATTAAATCCTATGGATTAGGAATAGGATGTCACTTAAGTTCATATGCAAGTCAATGCATGTCCTTTGGGCAATATAGAGTATGACTAGCGTGGTCAGAACAACCCAAAAATGATGGACCTCGAGTTATATATGCCAGAAATTGTCTCAATGCAGACATTGATGTCTAGGGAACAGGGTGACCATTGGCCAGATCATTTTTGTATGTAGGAGATACAGCAACATTGTCCAAACTTTTTGTTCCATACCCACCAAGACAGGTTTAGTTTATTTCAAGATCAACTCAAATATTCTCAAAGGGGATTTATTAAAGCTTCCACCTATTTACTTGTCACATGAATAAAATATTAGGTTTTTATAATGTATTAAATAATACATACTGAAACCAAGTGCTTATATTTTTCAATATATGAAATGGCAGCAATTTGTTATGTATTAGTCAATATATATTCATACCACCGTATATGCTTTAGGGCTGTTTTGACCAATTAGTTATTATTTGATTATTTAATTGAAAAATAAAGGTTTGTATTTTGATAGTATTTGTATGTGCACTGTGACTAAACGCATGCACATACAGCCATATAATAAACCAAAAAATATTTAAATGATTGGTGAATCTAAGTAAATGTATGTAATTATGAATGTGTGTGTGTGTGTGTGTGTGTGTGTGTGTGTGTGTGTGTGTGTGTGTGTGTGTGTGTGTGTGTGTGTGTGTGTGTGTGTGTGTGTGTGTGCGCGTGTGTTAAAACCGACCTCGTTTTAGTTATTTAAAATATTTGCATATATTTGTGACCCTGCCTATGAAAACCAGACTAAAGTTGGAATATCTAATTCTGAGAAAATAAGCATCGAAATGTAATTTCAGCTAATCATTTTAATACAATTTGAGAATGTTCTTTACATTAAGTGGAAAAATGTTGTGTAGAAAAATGAATCACAAACAAAGAATTAAGTTAGGCAGGGTCACATATATAAGAAAATATTTTCTTTGAATTTCTTTGTGAAATCTCAAAATCATTGACATTGCTAGACATAAACTGAACTGAAGTATTATTTGTGTCATTCTCTACAACAGCCAAATGACCGTGCAACCTACAATGCGTAAAATCTAAACATGTCAGCATATACCAACATATTAAGTTGTCAGATGATGAGACATTTGTAAAATGACATCCAGTGCTGGGGCACAAAAAAGTCATAGTGCAATAATAAATCTAATATCATCTTTTTAATATCAGATCATTGTGTCCATATCATATGACGTGATGTTCTGTGTCTATTTTAATGCCTTGACTAATTCTAAGATATTCAATTTCATGTGTTCATGTTCTCACATATGGTTCACTGTGGTTTTCCTCTCAGGGAGAGAGAGAGAATGAGACACATCGGCCACTGTTCGCCCACACATCTTCAGGTAGAAAAGAAGTGCTGATTATCACCACTCAGCTCTAACATCCACAATACACCAACACACATGTATATTAAACACCATCTGTGTGTATTCATGTAGATGTTTATCAAAAACTGATTTTAAAGTACAGACACAGGGAACATTTTCTAACAAGGAATGGTGCATTATTTGATTTATTTCACAGGATTATTTTGCAAGGTCCTTAAATTAACCAGAAAAACCAATCCTGTGAAAAACAAGTCCCAGACATAAGCATGTTCTCAGAGGTCCTCATTACTAACACACTGACCCATTCATTCACGCACTCCTCCGGCTTTTACTCAGCCTTTCACAACTCTCTCTCTCACCCAACAATTCCTGCCCCCAGAGGTTTGGTAATATTTCGCCTCTCATTACTCATGTTTCAAAATGATTGTATCAGAACACAACAAAGCCATTCTACAAAAACATATATGAGGTAATATGACTGTATATTTTATACTGTAAGACCATGGATACCTAATGTATAATCTAGTGTCCCATTTTATTCAACATTTAGAAAACCAATCAAGTGCTCAATGTTGGGACAATGCATGTAACATTTGTACGTCATATTAATGCTAGTGTATGTACCATGCAGTGTATTAAACAGATTTATGCAGGTATTTTGTTTTCAATTTTTATTAAGCAAATACCAGATTACAAAGAAGTAATGCCACCCATTAGATAAATAATAATCATTATAATAAACTGTCATCATCATCTTAAGTATCAGGCACACTTGCTTTGGCATCATGAAATCAAAAGAGAGAGAGAGAGAGAGAGAGAGAGAGAGACAGAGAGAGAGAGAGACAGAGAGAGAGAGAGAGAGAGAGAGAGAGAGAGAGAGAGAGAGAGAGAGAGAGAGAGAGAGAGAGAGAGAGAGAGAGAGAGAGAGAGAGAGAGAGAGAGAGAGAGAGAGAGAGAGAGAGAGAGAGAGAGAGAGAGGTGTAAAAGTGAAAAACAAATGGCGAATAAGTGAGGTAACTTTAGCCTAATGAAACTCACAGCTTAAAATCAAGTCAGAACAGCCCACAGGGAAAAACAAAAGAATGAAAAAGGGTAAAATGATGAAAAAATGTCATGCAAAATGGTACATACATATTTATAAGCCATACCTCTCAGTTCAGAACGCAATACAACAAATGTCAACCGGAACCATGAGAGCAGAAAGCCTTTCTATGCCATTTTTAATAAAAGGTACGAAACGAAAACAGATCACATTTTTGACTAAATGCATACCTCCAGCTATACTTAAACGAATAAATATTTCCTTTATCTTTTCATTTCCCATATAATGTATTATATAACAACTACATTTCTGCATATTCGGCCTGCAATATGGCTATAGTATAAATGGTTATTCTATGCATTTCTTTACTATCCAGCAGGAGCCAGTCCTGGTTTTCAACTAAACATCTGTCATAATCCTATAGAATATTTACATACGACAAAGTTGCGGAACTCCGGCCTGTGCTTTTTTTAAATGAGCATTTTGAATACGCATTTTAGAGGGTGATTGTTGAATTCATACATTCACAGTTATCAAATAAGAATTCTTTACACTTGGTTAAGGATCATTTTTTGACGTGCGATCCATTTAACTGCATTGCTGGTTCTGCAGGTATGGAAGTGCTGATTCATGATTCAGTCTCCTGCCTCATTGGAGGCAATGAATTGAATACAGATTTCATGTAGTCTGTGTGGCAGACTCACACAAGGTACTTCACAGTTCAGATATTTGATGTAGTATTCATATCATACCGTTAGATGGCGCTAAACACTAAGGACAAAAAACTCATTTCAAATCTCATTTACTTTCTGCCAAACAAGAGAATGATATCAGCAGACAAGAACATTGCTATGCATATTGCATTGTGCTATATTTTGCTTCTGTAAATTATGTTTCTCATATACTCATTTCTCAAAAGCATTAGGTTACAATTTACGGGGACATCAAGCCATATGGGTAGTTTTGGAAACATATTGTGCCCGATTTATAGTTCTTTTTTTGCGGCCCGCACCCGTCTTTGTTTGAATTCATTACAGACATGTGAAATATTTTCAATCTGATATTTGTAAGTCATACATTTTTATATATATAAACAGTACGGTTAAGATTCATAATAGCATTAAATGAAGATAATCGCTGCATTTTTAAGATGATGATTGAACAGTTGAGTATCCTTACATAGAATAGATCTCCTGCATTCATAGGAGCCGAAGTACTGACGCCTCCATTACAAAAGCTACAAATCTTACGAACGCTTCGTTGTTGTGTCGTGCTACACATCTTTTTTCGTGGTGTTGTTCTTTGAAAAGATTTTTTCCATGAGAGAGAACACGATAACACAAGGCATATTGAGGGCCACAAGGCCAAGCGTACGACATTGAGATGGTAAGAACTATCAGCCAGTGTTTCAGACCCTCATAGAAATCTAAAAACATTACAAATTGTTAGGAAAAGACAAAACAGTCACAGATCCCCTTTAGTGTTCAATACCCGGATGCCAAATGTAGGTAAATAGGCTATGCTTGACTACACTACGTAACTATACAACCCTTGGGTATGGGTCTCTTATTTATGTACACAATTTACAGTTCATGTCGACTAAAAGAAATACGCCACATTCGTGTCTTTTTGCATTTAAGTACAAACAAGACAAAATGCTATAAATAGTCTTGTCTCATGGAGTTAAAGGTGTAAACATGTCATTATGATATCAGATACGGAGGAAAACGAATTGTTAGGTGTGCAATAAGATTGCTGCAAAGATTAGTACACTTTTTATATAAATTTGTATTTATAACATTTACAATTGTTCTCAAGTCATTTTGTATTTTTTCTCTTCTACTATCCCGACCTTTTTTCCTCTCAATACATTCTGTATATAAATAATCTATTTCCTCACATTGTATCTCGCTCACCAATCTGTTAAAATACCAGATCCCGGCACAGAACTGTAAGTGAGGGACTTTCTTTCCAACATCTTAAACTTTTTAGCACCTTTGCTTCTATGATCTCATTAAAGCCCTCCTCCTACTTTAAACAAATATTTCTGTTTAGGTATTTTCTACTTTCCTCTAACAAGGGGAGGCGCTCATGCGCATGTGGGCATGGTAGCGAGGGGGTGGCACCGCGGGTGGGGGCGAGGCCATAGGGAGCGATTGAGGGACGGGACCACCAGAATGGGAGGAGTGGAGGGTGTGAGGATAAGAAGAAGAGGAGGAAGAGGAGGCGGGTGGGAGGTGATAGCTGGCAGCGGAGGATGGCCCTGATGAAGAGGCCGGATTGGAGGGGCCGCCGCCCTTTGGAGGAGGCAGAGGGGTCTGGTTGAGTTGAATGGAGATGTCGCTGGACACCTCAGAAGCGCTGCGTCCACGCTGAGGAGGCGGCCACGACTCGGGGTGAAGATATTGGCCACTGTAGTCGCTGCACTCGGACAGACGGGGACGATAGAGTGCTGGATGTGGCCTGTACATTTCCTCCTCTGCGTAGCGTTTCATGAAGAGATAGACAGACATGACCCCAGCACCCTGACAAAAACAAAAGTGTCATAATTTTAAATTTTGTTTTATCAGATACTGAAGATTAGAAAAGATGTGTAGGGGAATATTACACATAAGTAGTAGCCCACACAAAAATGTTATTTCTGCCATGAGTTACTCTACCTAAAGTTGTTCCAAACCTGTATAAATGTCTTTGTTTGGTTGCGCAGAAAAAAGATATTCGGAAGAATGTCTGCAATTAAGATTTCTAGGGCACTGCGATTGTACACTGAAAAAATTGGTTGATAGTTTGACTTCTTTTCATATACGTCCCTTCCAAGACAAGTGGTTTTAACTTTATTAAGAATAGTCATGTAAAAACAATCTTATTTAACCACATAGAATCGATTTACATGATAAAATTAAATTATTCAACCTCTTATTTTTAGTGTAGAAATATTTTGTTCTGTTTATGCATTTGATGGATTTAGGAAGGCTAACAATTCCGGCGCACCTTTGACTACGGTAGTCAATGGTATCCCACAAATTTCAGTCGTTCACATTCTACCAAATATATTTCTGTGTGCTCAACATAACAAATACATTTTCACTGAGGATGATTAATTCATGACAGAATTTTCATATTTGTGTGGTTGCAGAAATTTCAAGCCCACGGGCAGCTAAAGTTGCCTTGGGCTCTACTTATTCTTTTCTGTAAATATTTTTTTGCATGTAAAATGTAGATGAAAAAACTACTGATACACAACCTTTTGAAAACTTGCTAGATAATATGTCATGTGGGAGTACAGTATCAAAATGACTTTGGTTCTTACTAAAAACTAGTTACCAAGAAATTGTTGTATCTTTGATTTTGGCTGGTTTCTGTGTTCATCTATGCATAAATGTGCAGGCAATTTCAAATGCATCTCTATTATACAAAAAGAATAATAAAGGGTAACCACTGACTAGACCAGATAAGTGTGTTCTTATTTATAAAACGATAATTCATATGAGCTCTACAAACCCTATATCAAAAGTATATTTGCAAATTCCAGATCAAGAGCCTTCAAAACTCTTCTAGAGTAATACATTCATATACATGACGTAGCTGTATGTTAAGGTTACTGCAGATATTAAATGCTGACCTTCACAAATAGCAGAACTGAAAGTTGCAAATTAGCATAAATGCTGCAAAACCCAAAGTGCATAGCCGTCAAACCCGAAGGAAGCTTCGGTCGGCTAAAATGAATGCATGCTGATAGGAGCAGACCTGGTTCAGAAGCTAACAACAGCAAAACACTGATGCATTTTAATGACCACAGCCCTTACACACACACACACGCACGCACACAGACACACACGCGCACACACACACACACACACACACACACACACACACACACACACACACACACACACACACACACACACACACACACACACACACACACACACACACATACACAGGGGGTTTGGGGGGTTGCTTTGGCTGACCTCTTTAAGCAGAAAGGAGCTGGCAGCGAAGGCGAATGACCAGCCATAGTGATAGTGGAAAAACTGCTCTGCTTCTCGCGGTCTGTTCATCACTTCATCATTTATACTCGAGATATACAACACCAGACCAACCACTAAACTCAAACCTGAAAGAGACACAGAAATACATTAAACATGCATGACGGGGTTTTAAAGTGATAGTTTCAGTCAAAAATGAATATGTTGTCATCCTTTACTCATTTTCATTTTTTACAAATCTGTATGACACTCTTTTCACGAACAATTTTAAAGAAGATATTTTGAAGAATGATGGTAACTGACACCCTTTCAATTGATTCTGTGTCCATAAAGTAAAAGTCTATAGGTGCCACTGCTGTTTGGTTAGCAATTTTTTCTTAAATATCTTCTAAAAAAGAAAGGAAGTCATACAAGGTTGAAGTGTCATTTTTGGAACAACTATGCCTACCCTCGGCAAGCGGTAGGATTTGAGATGATACTGAATTTATCTCTGTAGCACTCAAGTACTCAACCTGTATAAAGGTCTTTGTTCGGTTAAACACAAAGAAAGATATATTTAAGAATGTCAGCGAGATTTCTTGGGCACCATTAAATATCATATACAAATATCTGTTCAAATCTGTTTATGGATTTGAAGGATTGAAGGATTTAAGAATGCAAATACTTCTGGGGCATCTTTGATACATTTCCGTCGCTGAACATTTTTCCAAATAACCTTTTGTGTTCAAAATAACAAATACATTCTTACAGATTGGAAGAATCTGAGGTTGATCATTTCATTATCTATTCCTGCGTGGTTCACCCAAAAATTAAAATAAAAATCTCTACTCAGTTTTAAATCTGTATCCCATTCTTTTCCCATGGATTGCAAAATAAGGTATTTTGAAGAATGCTGTAACAATTCCCCATTGACTTGCAATGGTTTTGTGTCCATCCAATAGATGTGAATGAGTGCCACCGCTTGTCTCTTACCATCTTTCTTTAAACTATCTTTTGGTTTAAAAAAGGTTTAAAATGACAGAATGTAAATTTTTAAATCAACTATGCTGAGATACCCTCAGCAGCTGCAGGATTTGAAATGTCATTTATTTCTGTACATATAATGCCATATTATTATATTACATATAATAAGAGTTTATTTTCTTATGTAGAAAGAAACATGTACAGTAAGCATTTACATAAAAGGTTGATGTCGCAGTGTTTTAATACACAGCCTGTTCAATCAAAACTGTTTTCCATCGAAAGCTCTCTGCAGAAAGAGAACGTTAAACCAGTGAGCGAACAGCAAACCTGTCCGGGAGACATTAACATTTACGGTGTGTTCACGTTCTCTGTGGTTATGATTGAGAAAGCCCCACTGCCATAATTGCAGGCCGAGGGAGAAAGAAAGAAGACAAAAGGAAACCCTCTGGCGTAATCAAACACATTATCTCGGTCTGTCACTGCCAGCTGTCTACACTTAGAATATCAACAAGGGACGTTCTTACATTTCTCCATGTTGGGTTAACAAAATGCAAAACGAGGTGTGCGTGTCACACTAGGGCTAATATTTGTCTGTAAACCAGCTTGGATGTGAGATCTTAATAGTTTGTGTTCTCCAGTCGAAAACAATAAAGTGAGCTGTGTATGAATATTCAATAATGGTCCATTGGAAGACCTCAGGAGTTACAGATCTGCTCTGATGGTAGTTATCATACCAGATATGTTATTGAATCTAATGCAAGAGTGATCTCTACCACAGCAAAATCCTAGTATTCAAAGTCGGGTTTACAGTTTTTTTGCACATGAGAGGCACTTTGTCCCGCGCTGTTGTGATGTTGTGTTTGATTAATAATTCTGTAGTACAAAATGCCGAGCAAAACGTAACATTAGCACCTGATGCGGTGCTACACAGCAGAGATTTGGATAGATGCCCGGCTACCCCAACAATCTGCTGTCGCGCTTTCTCCAGCATTACAGAATCCTTTATTATTAAACCGCAGTAGTGCGCATGGAGCAACTGCAGCAGATGCAACACCTGCATCATTGTTGACTTGGCTCCAGGAGAAATGATTGGAGGACATTCCAAGTCCTGCTTTTGTGTCTTTGTTCATTTATTGAAATCTAATGAAGACAGTGAGACAAACAGCAACTTAAGAGCAACCCAATGACATTGTAATTTGCAAGTGTAATGGGTTTCATTCTAGTGTAAATGGTATAAGAAGTGCAAATTAAGTACTGCTATTCAGCGATACTTCAAGAAAGAAATCGTGTTCGAGATGCATAGCAGAGATTTTATTAAATGGTTTCTGATTTTATGTTTTTTCTTTAATAATTAGAATAACTTAAAAAATAAAGTTCAGCTTACTGACAGAGTAAAAACTTAATTTTGGAAGAAGTACACAGACAATTTAAAATATAAGCCAGATATAACCCCTTTGATTATTTCAGACAATACTTACAATTTTAAAAATATTTCCACCAAATACAAACATTTTTTTTTTTTTGCATAAAATGAAAACTAGAGAAAACAGTTGAAAACAACAGACCTCAAATACTGGAAATAAAATAAATAGATATTTTAATAAATTTCACTTTTAAGCAGTAAAAATTTAATATCTGTTCATGTATTTTGAAAATCTTTGAAAATTACGAAATTATTTTTGGTTCGTTCTGTAAACTTCTAACAGTTTTTCCAACAACTTTCAAATAAAAAGTATTTTTTCTATGTGTGTTTATTTGCAGAAAACTGAAGAAAGAGGTCAAAATAACAGAAAAGATTTTCTGAATTTTTAAAGCCTCAAATATTTTAAATAAAACTAGTTTAAATTAAGCAATACAACAATAATATCTGTACATGTATTTAGAAAAGTTCAAATATTTTATCTATATTATAACTTTTATTTTAATCTAATCATTACTCTTTTATTTTAATGTGTCTTGTGTCTTGTCTTTCACATTGCTGTTGGATGACTTTAAGTCACCCCTCGGCTGTGATTTTGTTGACATTAAACAAACACTGGCCTGAAACAACCAGTTTTATATGCTGATAAAATAAAATTTTGTATGGTCACTTATTATTTCTGTGGCTTTACTAAGCTATCAGTGCCAACTGTTGGTATGATAGACAAAAATAAGAAACATGCATTTTTGTATCAGCATGTGAGGTTACATCTCAGAAAGACTTTGTATATTGCCAGTATATTGTGCTTTTTATGCATAGACTTTCTATTCACCACCATTCCATTCCAAGAATAAGTGATAATAGATGTATGTGTCCCAGGATTGTTCAAGGCATTCTAAACATTCATGAGAATTGTGTCCCTGCAGGCTGATTCATTCAGCTATCACCGGCAACTGATACAATCAACTGATACCGTTCTGCTGCACAGACCCTATTCACAGCGCGCTTCTACCAGCAAACCTTCAGAGAATTACATTAACATTTCAACTGAATTAATATTTCAAGTCCCAATATTCCTTAGATGGCTTTAATGTTATATTTGGATTATTTAAATTATCGCTCTGGCGTGTTTAATATCCATGTGAGATTATGTTCTCATGCAAATTTGTAAAAACTTTGACTTTATTGACAATCTTGTTCTATAATTAAAATTGAAATGACAGAGTTTAGATGGTGACTAGATCAGAGATCATTCTTATTAATTACCGCCTAAGAGGGAAAACAGAGGCACTCAATGGTTACTTTGTATAACAACATTACCATGGATGGATATCGGGAACACCGTTCATTAAATATGCAAACCTCTCAGCGGGATTCTCAGCATGATTTCAGACGCAAGCACGCAGAATTATCAGACGGTGGGTTTACCACTGAAACTGAATATCATCAAACAGCGCATGTGTAGAAATACTTCTAAAGTAACTGGAATGAGATGAGGGAGATGTTTACCAGATAAGATAAAGAAGATTCCAGAGACAAAGGCCAGGATGGTGCGCTGGGGACGAATGTGACCAATGTTACTTATGACAAAGGCCGTGAAGACAAAGAGAAGCGAGACCATGGGGAAAGGGGTTGCCGTCCTGACCATTTCTAACAGAGGATATAAAAATATAAGAATAATTATTACGTTTATTACCGGATCACACAATATAGTAGTGTGAATGTCATATAAATGTCATATAACAATATTATTAAAATATTTTATAATAAAAAACTCATTTGTAATGTCAGGATGCTTGTACTTTAGATGTAAATAAAAAAATAATGCAGGAAAGATTTACAGAGTCGGAATGATGCAATAATTTTTCACAAAAATGTCAATGTTTAATGTCATTAAAAGGTTTTTTGCAACACAAAAAGTTAAATTATACCAGCTTTTGCTTATTTTAAAAACAGTATTTACTGACATTTACTTACAAAAATGTGCAGTTATAATCAATGTCAAACATTTTTAGTGACCTGGACTGAAAAAAAAGTAATAGATCATTCCTTTGGAAATACATAATTTAATCAATTAGATCAAATCTACGCAATTTAATTTAGTTACTTCATTTTATTTTCGTTTTATTTAACTAAGTATAAAAAGATTATCTAAACAAACTCGATTAAATCATGAATAACCGGTTTCAACATATTTTATTTTTTAGTATACAAATAATACAGAAATGTATAATAACTTCTTCGTTAATCATAATAAATTTTCATATATTCTAACATTTTGTTCACGTTGATTCATATACAGTGCAGGGGATGCAATGTTCTTACTCAGTATATTTGCTGTGTTCTCAGTAGTGATCTCTATCTCTGGCTCGGTGAAGTATTCAGATGCCACGCATCTCCCCTTCTCTGGCCCTGAGACAGAAAGAGAAAGAGCAAGAAAGAGGAAAGAGGACACAAAGAGAGACAGAGAAAGAGAGAGACAGAGACAGAGATTGACAGTGACAGGGGGAGACGGGCACAAACACAAAGAGAAACGGCCATGATTTTGGTTCAGACATTGAGAAGAGAGGTGAGAGAACAGAGACATAGTGCAAATTCTAATTTGATATACGTTAAACACTACTGTGTACTTATTTTTGCAAGTTTGTCACCATTTGGAGAAACCTCATTTTTAGGTATAGTTTCTTTCAAGTTCAAATCTGGCATTAAATTTGAGGTGGCATATGGAAATTTACAATTTGACAAAAATGTATTTACTCACACTCTTGACAATTTAAACCCGTTTCACTTTAATACTTCTGCAGAACACCAAAGAAGATATTTGAAGAACTGGCACCTATTCAGTTACCTTCATACACCAGCTTTCTTCATAATATCTTCTTATGCAAGGGCAAGAAGTACATATTTTTATTTATTTACTAATTTATTTCATCAGCTTGTGTGACACATAGTGCATGAAAGCAAAGAACATAACACCTCTCTTTTCCAAGAACACACACACGCACACGCACACGCACACGCACACACACACACACACACACACACACACACACACACACACACACACACACACACAAAACTGTGTGTTTACAGCACTCATAAATCACATTCTCTCACAATCCTATGAAAAAGTCATAGCTGCACACACATACACACATAAAAAGCACAAACGCACACAGCCATACACACACAAGCTTGGATAAGGTGACATCATCCAAACACTTCTCTTAGTCAGCCATTTGCAACCAACTGGTGTGGCATCATTTTAGTCCGCAAAAGCATATCCTGTCAGTATATGAAAACAAACCTGCATGCAATGCAATGCAAACCCATCTGTGTAACAAATAAAAATGCAACAACTCATTTAAAATAACGAGGCTTTTCCTTTAAGATGTCATACTGTAGCATCTTTTATCAGCTCTGCAATTTAATGTGGATATTGCATATGTGGTTATGCTGTCTTGTGCCCACTCAGCCACACTAGCTCCAGTTTCATTATGTGGCACGTTTCTAGGGGATGATGCAACAGCATGCCACACCAGTGCGGCAGGACACCGAAAACCCTGTCAGCTGCGTAACACAGCAGGACACCCTACATATAAACCGCGAATGAACTGAGTACAAATATAGAAGACACACGTTTGCTTGAGGTTTATCTGCAAGCAAACAAGCAACATGCAAAATTTAAGAAATGATCCTTAACACGGCATAATTCAACAATTATTCATGCTTTAATTAAATGTTAATGAAACAGATAAGAAGGCACCTACCAGCCACAAAACAAACCCTCCAGAGTCCAGAATGCAAAGCCATCTTTACTTCTGTGGTCTGGTTCTGTTGCAGTACGATGCCTTCCTCCATTAACAGCCAGTAGTCTGTAGACACAGCTACACCAACCAGGAGCAGCCCGCAAGCCCCAAACACAGATGATAGAAGCATTAGTGCCCTGGTGCTGAAGGAACTCATCTTAAGGGAAAGATAAAAGAGTAGATATTAGATATTGGGCAAAATAGCAAGTAAAGTGAATCACATTGTGCCATAAATGGCTTGCAATCTACAACTATTAAGCCTTAAAATGATAAATGTACATCTTGTCATGATTTCTCATGTCATTTCACACTTGTACTGAAAAAATTGTTATCATGTACGTCAGTTTCACATTTAGTAGCTCTAACATAATCTTTTCCAATTTCAAGAGGAATTATGTCAAAACAACAAAGCTATTGGTGCCAATTGACTTGGATGGGTCTTGTGTCCATGCGATGTGGATCATTCTGGATTGATGTTGTTTACCAACATTCTTCAGAATATTTCCGAAAGAAAATCATACAGTTTTGAATTAACTAAGAATGATTGGGAAAGTAAATGACAGAAATTAAGTTTTTGGGGAACTTCTTTAAAACATTTCTGTTTTCAGAGTGCAATTGATTTGACTTGAAAATCATTAGCAAATGTTTAGCCTACATGGTGGCACCTTTGCACCTAGACTGATGAAAAAAGGGGTTTGGAATAGCTTAATTTATTAAATACATCGGTTCCACAAGATTAAATGAAGTTGTTTTAACATTTTCTTAAAATTTTAAATACATTCTGTTGAACGAAAATTAAATTGAATCACAAGGAACTGGAAGTTCTTAATAAAATTAATAAACATTTTCATCAGTGTAGGTGCAAAAGTTCTACCATATTGGCTAAACATTTGCTAATTATTTTTCAAGGCAAATAAATAGCACTCGAAAAAACCAAAATGTTTTTCTCTTAGTTGGCTCTGAAGGACTTGATAAAACACGTGCTTCCTCGACTACTAAACTAGCGTGTGACTCACCAACAGTAAAAACGAACAGATGAAGGACAAACACACAGTGTCCTTTAAATAGTGGATGACTAAAATCATTAGGAAGAATATGCAGTTAGACATCTTAAGAATTACATAAGGGTTGCTTCAAGATCAGTTTATTTTCATGCTTTTTGCCTCTAATGAACGGAACACATGGAGAAGTTGGTGTGGGGAGTGTATGGTTGGGAGACTGGATTCAAACCTTCATTCATATGTGAATAGTTTTATTGGTGGTCAACCAACTATTGCTTTAAAGATCTGTGGTGTACAAAGCTAATGATTAAATCATTGTTCAAGGTTAGAACCCGGTTGCAAAGGCGAGAGATGGTTATATGAGCGCTTGGAATTGAAGCATTGCATTGATTTATTAGCTATTGCATAATGTAAGCTTAGAACAAATTCAGGATGGAAGAAAATATGTGCAGAATATTGGAAAGGTTTATACAGCGGCATACTGTAATACCTTCTGGTGTGTTGCAAGTTCTGCATTCACGCTCTGTAACACAAGAATGAGGATTTGAGTGGCAGGAGCCTTCATGAAGCACATTTTCCTCACTTCAGAAACAGGCATCTTGAAACCGTTAGATAACAAGTATGGGACTTCATTTGGGCCAGACGTTAAAAGAACAACAAATTAACAACCTTTTATGGTTTCAGTTATCTCTGGTTAGGTTTTGGATCCCCAGGGTGTATTAGATATGAATGAAGGATTCATGGCGGTCTATGCGGTTGAGATAATTAAAAACATATTGACTGAGCAAAGCAGCAAGCAAAAGAGAATAGAGGAGCTTTGAAGAAGTTACATGTGGAGAAAGGGATTTGGGAAGATAACATGATTAACGGCCATGTTCTAATGAAGAATGAACAAGAGCAATACCGTCAAAATGTCAACCCAATAAAAAAGAAAAAATGTTCACAAAAGGGTTTTATTATACACTGTAAAAAAATGTCATGTGGCTTTGTAAATATCACCAAAATAAACTGTTATATTAACTTAAAAAACATATTTTTGGGAAGATTTTTTTTAATTATTGATAAATTAATTTCTAAAGATTTTTTAAGTTTATATAATGTAACAAGAAGTACTTAATTAACATTTGAGTCAAATGAGTCAATTATACGCTCAAAAAACAGATTGTTAGAGTACTTAATTTGACCATGTACATCAGTACAACATGAAGTTTTTTATCATAATTTCTCTTGATATTTAAAAAATATTTGTTATGTTAAAACCACTCAATTGAATCACGTTGAAACGATGCACATGATAAAAAAAAGTAATTCCAACATTCCCTTTTTTCAGTATAATAAAACCACAGATGTCAACATTGGTGCTTTCCATGTGAGGTCTTTAGTTACGTTATTTGGTAATTTGTTTTATATTAAATGCATAAGTTTTTGATTGTCAAGTAAGGACTCTTTTAAGATGGTCACATCCATAACGCTACATATTCCTCACAAATTGACTCATAAAAATAACTATACAATGACTATTTTATGTTTTATGAAGAGCTATGCCCCATACTGAGAGTTCTGTGTATTGTGAACAAGTATAGTCTGAGGTTTTTTGTGTGAAGTCCATAACGCAAAATGACACATCCACAACGCAGAAATTACTAACAATCATGTCTCTGTTTAGGTGTGCGTGCTTGTGTGTATGTGTAGTTTTCCAATAGTCTGTGTTTATGTGCAGACTCCAAAAAAATGTGTTCTTGTGAAACAGCTATTGTGAGATAAATGTGCAGACAAGAATCTAACCATTACAGAAGCTGTTAGAGGAAAAGTGAATGAAAGGACAGAGTGAAAGAGAAACGGAGAGAAGAGAACAAGTCAACGCTTCAGGTCGAGAGAAGCACAGAAAAGCAATTGGGAGCTGTCTGTTATACCGGCCCTTAAAATCAGACAACGGATAGACACGTATTCCTATACAAAAAACACATTTTTTATTTCAGAAAAACATTTCACGCTTATGAAAATATAGTCAATATTTTACCACATTCATATCTCATTACCTCATATCAGGTTCTGTTTAACTTTGGCAAAAATATATAAAATATTTAAATTTATTGGGGGGGGGGAATTCAGCATAAAATAAATCTTGAACTTTTGTGCCAACATTGAAATATTGCCCCCCTAGAGGAAAGCAAACAAAACGTCGGGGAGCTGTCCAGTGCTGAAATAACACTAAAACACAAACTGATCCAAAATGTCCAGCAAAGACATCGAACATCGCTTTTAAAAAAACCATTTAAACACAATAACATAACTCAACCCATCCAAAACCCAACTATACACTCTTCAAGCACTAAAGAACAACATACACATCTTCTTCCTTCCTTCTAGGGGATTTAATTGTTATAGGTTCACCCAGTGGGACGGTCAATACATGCCAGACATATCCACATTTAGAAAGACAACCCTAGGGGTGAGCAGGGGGTTCCACAGATGGTGTGTCCAGTGGACTGGGAAGCAAGTGCCCAGGGGGGTAAAGTTTTCCGTGGAGGAGGCAATATGTTCTCCTGTCAGCAGGCAAGAGGAAAGAGTGTGATGAGAAAAAACGAGGCTTTATGAACCGACGACGTGAACAGGGTTTGGGGAAAGACCTTGGCCCACAACATCCCAAAGGACAGCGCGCACATGGGAGCGCTCTCAATGACACACGCACATGCATTCCCATGTGCGCATTTATGATTTAACTCAAGAGCATCCTCCAAAAATCTCACTCTTTTGTCTGTGTTCGCATCACTACGAGAGATGAGCATACGTGACTAAAGGCTGAAAAGCAAATATAGAGGAGAAATCCACGCGTCACTTTTTCTCACTTATACACACGGATGCGCAGCGTGTCTTCCCCATCTCAAATCCCACAACCACAGCACTCAACACAGCTCCACACAAATGTATTTACAATATAATATACGTGACCGTATTCTAACTCTAAGTGCGACAAAATACAATTTGGGAAACGTGCAATGTCTTTGCAAGGAAAGAGAATGAGGATTGAAACGCGAGCACTCACCCTCTCCAACACGACCCGAGTCAGCGGTGCACAGGCGTCGAGAGGAATAACCAAACTGGAAACCTTGACAGATTTTGCAGTTTTTCTCTCTCTGTCTCTCTCTTACCCTCCCTCTCCTCTTCACTCACTCTCTCTTTCACACACACACACACACCACACACACACACACACACACACACGTGTCCCCCTCTCTCTCCGTAATCCCCCTCTCCTCGCTTCTCTTCTTTCAGCACTGCGGAGATTTGCCTCTATGGGTTGTGCTGGGATGTGGAGACCTGGTTTTGGGTGGAAGGAGTTAGTGATGTAGTTTATGGTAGTGATGCTCTGTAAGGTCAGAGTGAGTTTTCGGTGTGCGTATGTCGGTGGAGGCATACAGTATGAGTCATGCATTTAACATTTAAAGACCTGATATGAAGAGATGGTTCCTTTAACCTTTAAAGCCATGCTGGCTTGAATTGGGGATGGGATATTTTGAGTAAGAACGTGTGATGTTGAGGATGTGTTTTATATTTGTGTTGTTGAAATACACATACATTTTAATGTATATTTGTATAGGCATAGTGGGAATTTTAGAAGGTGCTTTGGAGGGATGCACTGTATAACTACAGTCCCATTGGAGCAACGGGAGGTTACACACACTTCAATTCACAATTGTGTACAAAATATACAATTCTATGAAATGTATGCAAAACATCACCTTAATTCAAAAATGACATGTAGTTCTCAAATATAGCTATGAAAAACTGAATTGTGATGTTTTTGTTGCAGTTAAAGTATAGAAGCTGTGATGCCAATAGACTGCAGCATGTAAGCAACTCTTAACATCACTGCAGTGTGTATGCATGTGTGTCTGTGTGTGATAAACCTTTCTGTGATGAAGAATAAGTGTGTGTAGTTTCAAGGTGCTGCACTGCACACAGCCTTAGGGTCTTAAAGTGATAGAACAACCCAAAATGAACATTCTGTCATCATCTTCTCATCCGTGTCATTTATCCCTGGATGACTTTCTCTCTTCTGCAGAATGCAAAAAAAGATATTTAGAAGAAAGTTGATAAACAAAAATCACTAGTGCATGTTTACTTCGATTGTGTACACACGAGAATAAGACTTAGACACTGTTTGTAGGTGAAACCATTAACACACAAGAAAAAGATTAAATTTTGTGTACATGTATGTAAAAAATCAGCTTATCCGCATTTACTCAAAAAATTCTACAGGATTTACCAAAGATGTGGGTGTATATTACAAAAATGTATTTGTTAAATAAATACTATAAACCTTAATTTTAAGAGAAATAGTTTGAGAAATTAATTGTTGGATTTTTGCTGAATTATTTTATTGTTTCACTCTGAAAAACCCTATTTTTATTTTTTAAATATTTAATTGAGTAAATACAGTATTTATTATTGTAATATTTACTAAAAAACTTGAAAATATTTTTTTTATTTAACATTTTTTTATAGTGTATGTAAGAATTCGTTAAAGCATTCTTCAAAACTTCTGTGTTCTGCACGAGAAATAAAGTCATAGGCCTTCGAAATAACAAGGCATGTGAACAATAACATAATTTCCACCATTGCTAACTTTAAACCTTCAGAAATGTATTTCACTGTTTAATATTTTTAATAGGTTTAATGAATAAAGCGTAATAAAAACGTTTAAAAACAAAAAATATTTTTTCTTTCAGTAGAAAATATAAAAATTATTGATGTACTGAAAAAATATTTATTTATTGAACAAATACATATTGTAACATCCACCAATTTTTTGTGAATTCTAATGAAAGTATTTGAGAGTTGATTTACTTAATTTTTTTACTCACATATACACAACATTAAAACAGTAAATTTACTTAATTTCAAAGCTTTCAAACTTACTTATTAAACTGTAAATTGTTTAACGTTTAAACACAGTAAAAATGTTTTAAGGTGTAAATGGGCCAAAATACGGCACAAAGACAACACCTTGATGTTTATTTGGTTCCCAGGGTCCACCTGTCTTCTCTACAGCCTCTCTCTAACAGCTCAGAAGCGCTCAATATTCAGTCAGTACTGTCAAGATCAATAATGGAGCTGAAAAATAGATCGTACAGTAAATAATTTAACATCAAAACTGCAGCAGTCTGCTTTCTTCTAATTGAGAAAGAGAAATCCGGCTCAGCACCATAAAACGGTATTTTGTGTACAGTAACAGTGTTTATTCTGAGTGTAAATGTACAGTACGTAATCAAAATTTCACTTTATGTTGCTCCCACGTCTGCGAGGATCTACGTGAAGGATTCATTACAACACTGTTGGGTCCAATGAGGGAAGAGTGGGCTAGTCTTTCTTCTCTCCCCCCCTCCGCTCCCTACCAAAGCCTCTGCTCTCTTTTTTTCCCTCTTTCTCTTTTAAATCTATTTTTAGACTCCTGGTGGGGAAACCCGATACACTCGTGATAAAAATAACACACAGTGCTGTTGACTGACCCGATATCTCTTTTCAAGGACAGCCTAAAATCTGCATACCATTCATC
Source organism: Triplophysa yarkandensis (assembly GCA_033220385.1). NCBI lineage: Eukaryota > Metazoa > Chordata > Actinopteri > Cypriniformes > Nemacheilidae > Triplophysa > Triplophysa yarkandensis. The sequence goes on along the minus strand of CM065660.1, from coordinate 15,567,512 downwards.
TTAAGGACTCCTTTGTTTCCTGCAACCCTCTCAAATGTCAGAAAGTGACATTTGACATCCATCAAACCAAGATAACACATACTGTACTGAACACAATGTAAAATCCACTCTTAAACACTTGTTATGGCCCGAATGCTGTTTGCCTAAAAGATACACTAATGCAAATTTCTGCTTTTGATTTATAGACTCGGGACTTTTAGAAAATCCCCAGCGTTTCACAAAGAGATAGTCCGGAACCATCTCCTCACTATCGTGTCGTTGCTGTGACAACCGTGACTTCAAAGAGGTCCCATCAGAGAGGCGGCAAGTAGGGGCGAGTTAAGACATGAAATCATCAGAAAGAGAGAGAGAAAGGGAGAGAGAGAGGTTGATAAAAGAAGACGGGAGCGCAGGGATGCCAGAGGGAGGTGGAAAGCTCACAGTCCAATCAGAGGGCTATAGAACAGAGAGCGTGGACCGCGTAAATATCCAAGTGAAGATTATGCAAATGAGGGCAGAGATTAAAGGGATACGTGGCGATGATTGGAATGCATTTAGGCCTGTATATAGAAAACAGGATTTAAGTAGCAGAGAGATGGAGACAATATTTATGAAGAATAAAAATGAAGGAAGAGAAAACTAGAGCCTAGTAATAGCAGATTCATTAACACAATAAAACAGTGAATAAAGATGAATAAAGATTACCACCAAGATTTTAGATTTACTAACACCCTTACAAAATGTGCTTCATGCATATAATGAGTACTGTATCGATATGATAGAGATTGTTTGTGTGATGCACTTGATATTTTTAGGGCTGTTATGATTTGTTGCATTGACCCAGTTCAGGGCAGTGCTGTTCCTTCATGTTCTGCATGTGTGCCTCGAGCACACCACATCTGTGACGGGCATCATTCAATCTTAAGATTTAAGGACTTAAGAGATGTCGCATGATGTTAGTTTTGGGTTCATGATGTTGTAATGTAAGAACCTTAATTGATTCAAATCCAGTAAACATATTTTGTTGTGTTTTTTGGGAAGGAACGCCAAAGGATTCTTGAGTCAGGAATAAAACTTTGGGTCTGGCCGCAAGTACATGAACCAAAGAGCCTTCTGTGCCAAGTTTAACTACATTTGTTTTTTCCCAGTGTGTTTTTAAAATGAGAAGTTCTAGTTAAGGTTTTTTGTTTAATGTAATGGTTGGCACCAAACATCTCCTGCTTGCACAAGTACGCTTTCGGTGACCCGATTCACATCTCAAAAGGTCCTTTTCCAATCCGGCTCCGATATCTCAACTCAGTGCTTTCCTGTCATCTTCCTACTGTCCTGTCCTAATGGAGACATCAAAATGTAAAGCAGTCAATATATTGATATGCATCACCACACATCAGTTTCTTTCTTGAATACTAATGCAGTAAATGACATGACCTACACTTGTTATTGACCAATATACCAACCGAGGAAACGTTTTTTATTTTTTAAAATGTGAAACTGCTTGCGAAAACCAGGCAAAAGTCGGAAAATAGTATTTTTAGCATCTATAGGATGAGCATCTTCGTTTGAGTTCAGCCAATATTTTCACTATAATTATAATCTTTGACATAGCCTTACTCAGTCAATATTAAATATATATTAAAAATAAGGCTATATTTTTACACAACATTCTTTACAATATAAAGAAAGATTTTATGTAGAATATCACAAAAATGGGTTTTTAAAGGCATGGTCAAAACTAATATTATATTTGACTCGTCATAGCCATCTTTTATCGTATCACTATAGCCAAAGTTTAAATAAAGTGTTCATGTAAGGTATTTCATTAACTTAATTTTACATAATCACCCTGTACACACAATACATTACAGATGCTAAAATATTGTGATATTTTCAGACTTTTTCAAATAACGAATTACACAAAGCCTCCGGATAAATAACCTGACCATTCCGCTGTGACCTCTATTACTTGTGACCCATGGGTATCTGAAAAGCACAGGAAACATCTAACCTATAAAGTGAGTAATGCAATTTAATTTTATTTAAGATTTTTATAACGGTGCTCTTTGGTTCGTCACAAAGCCACCGCTCACACACAGAAATACCCATTACCGTAAGCCTCTTTAGGTCAAGACAGAAGAGAAATCTGTTCTTATTAACTCCACACATATAGAGCTGCTAATAGTCTTGTTAGGGGAAATGGGCTTGTTTATTAATTAATTTGACTAATTAAGATACGGAGGTGAATCAGGAATGGTCTAGGAATGCTTCAATGCCCGGAAGTTAAAACAAGCCTCTTTAATTATCACCTTGACTTTGCCATTAGCTATAGTTCAGAGGATATTACTACACGGAAAATGTTGTAACTAAAGGGACATTTAAAAGCGCCGTGCACACACTTTGGCATTCAATCCTCTTCTCTCCGATTATCGAAGAGATAGAATACAGAACGCCGACGCTTATGGTGTCAGATCACAGTCTCTTGTTATCACAAAATGTCTTAAGGCCACAGCTTTGCCATTTTATATCTTAATGGTGTTTGGATTGCACATACTGTATGGAGAAGTCGAGCGCTGCCGGCATCGGCCTGCTTTATTGGTTATGTCATTTAGAGCTTTATAGAGTTCATTTAGGTCTACATCACAACTAAAATAAATTGAAGGTCTTGCTACATAGATTAGAATGACCAACAGGGCCCATGGCTTCCTTACTCATGTATTAAATAGGACATTAAAAAGAAATCTTAACAGAGTAAGTTGAGGAAAACACGCATTGGAATGACTTATCATTTTTGCAAGCCGCTTTTGAGGTTAAGGTGTTCAAGAAACTTTTGTCTAAAAGGTTCCACAAAAGATCTTCAACATCCAAATAAATGTTCTATCTCCTAAAAAGTGAATAAGTGAAGAACCTTTAAGCCTCTTAATGTGTAAAAACTGGTCCATACGCAGTTCCAGTGTCAGTTTTTAATTTTAAACATTAAAACTGCACAACCACCAGAACATCAGTTAGGCCTACAGTATAGTATACATAAAATAAATAAAATTCTGAACTAGTCGTGTTGTAAAATGTTCCAGACTAAAAAAACTTTTTAAAACATTGTGCCGGTGAGTTGTAAAAACCAAGGATGCCATGCCACTCAAAGAGATAGTTCACCCAAAAAAACCTCAACAGTCATTTTAAATTGTTATACATTCCCTTTGTTCTGATTAACAGAGAGATAGACATTTGATAGAATGCTAATAACCAAACGGTTCTTGAGCCACATTGACAACCATCGTAGGACAAAATAAGTTTAATTTTTTTCTGTTTTGTCAACACAAAACTAGATATTTCAAGAGTGTAGGAAATAAGTTCTGGGGTTATATTGAGTACAATATTGAGTACATGGAAGTCAATAGGGTCTAAGAACTGATGGTTAACAAGCATTCCACTAAATATCTTTCACTCTGTTCATCAGAATAATTAAAAAATGTGGAAGATCGAAAGAGTGACGGAATGTTCATTTTTGGGTGAACTATCCTTGTAATGACAATCCCTTGAAAAAAAGAAACCAAAACTACAATCTCCTTAACCTCCAAAATGTTTTAAAAACATAAAGGTTAGGACAAGCAGCCGTGACACACCAGCATGGGCCTTGTTTGAATACGTTTCGTGTTATTTCCTAACTAATAATGTTTCATTTTAATTTGAATTTGCTTTGTGGCTATTAATGAATGTAACATTCAATGCTTATTACATTGATGTATAAAACACACACACACACACACACACACACACCCACCCACACACACTTCACCCCAACTGCCCTTTTATCCTCTGACACATATATAAATGTGATTGACCTCTTGAAACTGCCTTATAGGCCCCAGACTGCCCACTGCTGTCCGAGTGGCACAAGCCGGGGATAAATTTACCCCCCGCTTGAGTTTATGGTTTATTTAATGCATCCAGACAGCCGGGCCATATTTCCTTTGTATGTTGTCTGGCGCAGAGGTTCTTGACCTAAATATGCTTGTCGTGGATTTAATGGGCTAAAGGATGTGTAATTGGTTGTCATGTCGATTTACGAGCGGCGCTGGGTTTAATGTCTGTGTTGGAAATGGCGCCCTCTTGTGGCGAGGTGAGAGAATGCGGCAATGTGCCACTTTACATTGGGGAGAAAATTTCTTCTTCATTTCACTTAAGAAGCTGCCAGAATCTGATAGCATTGTAGGTGTGTGATTCTTCTCTGTTTAAAATATTTTCATAATTTTACCATTAGTAATGTGAGGTCAACATATTTTTCTGTTTTCACGTGAAACGATTTACACTTAAAAAACAAAGAATTAAAAAGCTTCGAAATGAAATATGTTATTTAAACGTTATGTATGTGTAAGTAAAAAATCAACCTGATATGCCATTAATATTCACCAAAATATTAGTGTTCATTACAAATGTTAAATACTATTTTTTCACTACATAAAATTAAATAATATTTGTACATTTTATATTAACTGTTGAATTAACTTCATTGTTTTAATATTTCCCACTAATAAATCTACTTAATGTTTTTAATTTATAAAGGTTAATACAAGGTAAGGGATATTTAACAGTGTGGATAAAAAAGAAATCTATCCTGTTGTGAAAAAAAGATAACTATAATAAAAAAGTAGTTATGTAAGCCTGGAATCATCTCCTATGATGTAATCCTGCAATATTAGTTGGGTGCATTTCACCAGAGGCAGCAGTTTATCATGCATTCAAAATTACACAGTTTAATTAATTTAAACAGAATGTTTATCTTTTAATCCTGCTCTTCCAGATCCCCTAAACCCCAATTTCTCTCCCCATCTCTCGCCCACTCTCCTGTATGAATCGTTCATGTCTTATCTACTTTCTCCTTGGCCTGATTTCTGTTCTACACCCTAGAAAGAAAAATCTTTCCAAGTGTAGATAGAGATTCGCCTGGGCACAACATGGACTGGAATTGGTTTTGTGATAAGACGTAATTGAAAGAGTCAAACGTGACTCAAAATCAGAAAGAAACAGAGCTTTTTGGAATAACAAAAATGGTGAGTGTAGAAACCTGACAGTGATGAAACATTTTTAATATAAACAGATGAAATATAATTCCGTTAGTACAGTACGCATCAAAAAGGTATACAACACATTCTCCCTTCAGTCCATTTACAGTCCTGAAAGCTTGAGCAACCGCCTTATATTTCCTTCATTAATCTGCTGTAAATGACCCCCATCCCTTCATTATATTTCCTAGAGGGGAGAAGTGCAGTTACATAAATTTAGCATTCGTAAGTAATTAAAAAACCAAAGAGCGAGTTCATAGACCTGTAGCACATAAAAGATTGGGGAAACTATTTAATTACATGTTCAATCTCTTACTTCTGTAACCCACAGTAACCCCTCTTACCACCCGCTTCTGCTCAGCTGAGAAAGCAATAGCACTACTTGTAAACTTGCTGTCACTTGCATTTTGCATGCCTATATTTCTTACGGCCTTCTCATGTTTCTTCATGCCAACACCTCAGCAACCAATGGATTTCTTATCTACATTTTCTAATATTTCACACCAGATTGCCTCATTGACATTGAGCAGACCTGCTGAACGGTGAGATGTTGGCATGTTTGGCATTGAATGATAAACTGTGGATTTATCAGAAATCCTATAGCAAGGAAAGCAGGAAAATATAACACCTGTGGGTATTATTGTGTATAGGAAGGAGTTTTGAGTTTCTTTGACAATTACAAATTGCGTTTTAAGTTTGTTTAATAATATTTAAAAAAGATTACAGTTAAACAGATTAAACATACTGCATATTGATTATTATAACATTATAAACAGTTGCAAAAATGTACACTTAAGAGATTTGAAACCTTAACCTCTAACCTGTAAGTAGGGTTGCCAGATCTGCATATCATAACCAACTGAATAGCCTATCAAAACTACCCAGCAACACTGTACACTATAAAACATAAATTACGTGGCATATATATATATATATATATATATATATATACAGGTCATATTAGCTCAAAAAATCTTTTAAAAACATAAAATTAATTTTTCTGAGGAAAATATTGAAATAATTGATAAAACATCCAACAGTTAATTTCTCTAAAACATACAAATATTTTATGTAATGAAATAAGGTATTCATAAATATTTGTAATATATAGGTAATATTTTAGTTCATTCTTATAGAAATATTTGAGTTAGTTAAATGTGATTTTTCACGAAAAATGTAGTTTATATTAACTTTATGTTGCCATTGAGTTGGCCTTAGAGACATATCTGGCAACCTTGTATATGCTATACTGTTGTTTCAAATATCTTAATTTAGAATTTATAGTATTTCATGTAGCTGTTCATTATCTTAAATTTAAAAAAAAAGAAAAAAATATATGATTTAAACTAAAACTACACTCTCTTTCTTTGTGGGGTGTTTCAGACAAATCCAGTAGAACACACAAGAGATTACCAGTAAAACCATTACCGTTCAATGGCTCAACCAGCATTATTCAAGATGAACAAGTCTGAGAATTGATTCTGGTCTGAGCTGGTCTTTTCGACAGCGATATCTGAGTTTAAAGTGATTTTTCCTTGCAGGCAGATCTTTGCACATCTACAGACATTGTTCAAATCCCTCCAGAAACTTTAAGGAGCCCCCCTATGGGCATCTCACATGATGCTATCAGCTGTAGACTTAAACAAGTCTCCATTCCTTCCTTATTTAATCTCAATGCAATCGAAGAGAAACAATTGAGACACTGAGGTTTTATTTGCTATAGTCGGGTTTATCGGATGCACCTGGCCCTTAAATTCTGATCTGTTTGGTTATTGGTCTGGATAATGGCTAGTATTATAACATTTATGTTCTATTTAATTTAAATTAATTTTTATTTGTAAAAAAGTTAATTAAATAAGTTATTGATTTTATTGTAGATTAGAAGTTAGATTTTGGCCACAAAAACAAAGTTGCAATAATGAAAAACATAATGCATAGTAAAATGACAGCTTCATTGTGCTTAAAAATGTAATTGCAACGGATCCAAAGTCTGCCATGTAAGTTTTTACCACAGGCTATCACAACATATTTAAATAAGTATCACACATAGTTTCTGCTACTCTTAATGTTAATATTGAGTACCTGTATCGGAAAAGATTGTTATATCTCTCAAAAATATTTGGTTTACTTACATTGACAGTAGACAGATACAGCTTTACGATTGTTTCCAGAAAAGCCGACCGTGGGCTGCGCTCATGACCAATTTTCTCACGAGGACTTCTCCTGGAATGTACACGTGGATGATCTTGCTCTTCCAAACCCTCTGATGCACGTATAATGCATGAAACAGTCTGTTAGTTCCCCTTTAAGATTATGTAAACAAATCACTGTAAATAAAAATAATACAAATATCTAAAAAGCCTTTGAGCTTCTCAACTCATAACAGAAAACAGGAACACACACATTCTTCAACGTTCCTGCAAGCTCAAAAAATCCTTGTTAAACACAAACAAAAAATGAAAAAGCCCAAACAGTGTGTTGTATTAAAAGTCCTTTATTCTGTTCTGCTCGCAGCACAGCATAGTATTAGTCTCCCATGTTCGCACGGCCCAGCGAGTGACCCCCCGTTAGTCTCCCCATTCAGAGGAATATGGCACAAGAACCTAACACAGTGGTACCGGGGGGGCACTACCGTCCTGGCACAGAGTGGCGTAAAACATAACTGGCTCTGCTCAGCTACATTATAACAAAGTATTACAGAGCAGCATCGCATGTGTTCGGATGTGTTTTCAGCATAACATTGCAGTTCGGCACAGACAGAGCGCATATACACGTACTGTTCTCCAAGTCGTATGACACACATGGATGGACTCCCGCAGACTGCGAAGCTTCTGATACCACGGGGTCAATCCGCACATCAGAAGCTAGGCTGTCTGCTTAAGAACTACTTGCTACTGCAAGATGGATGCTCACAGTGAGGAGCCCATAGCTGTTTTGCAAGTTAATCTTTATAAGTCGTATCTCGACGTCCCAAAATGGAGACGTTGACACATACACACCTCAATCACAGCGGTTTGTTATTTGCAACACAAATTCATAGAGGTCGATGGGTGGCCATGTCATTCATTAAAACACAGTTGGAGACTGGTCTCTGGTGTCGACTGTTATGAGACAAGAGAGGACAAAGACGCAAAAGAATACTAATTCAAGGAGAAAAATTTTGTAGATAAACAGTACATATATAGTTATATATATATATATATATATATATATATATATATATATATATATATATATATATATATATTTATTTATTTATTTAATAATACTCAAGTTATTTGTTGAAATATATAATTTTCTATATGTATACATTTATATGCTGTGCCTCCCGTAACAGAAGTATCCTTTGAGTAAAAAACCAAATAAACAAATAAAACCATTTATGGTCAAAGACACAATCAACACAACAAGACACATGTCTAGAGAAAGGCCTTTTTAAGAATCTTAGTGGCGTTGTTTCCTAATGAACTTTGTGCAATATGCCTGCTATTTCATTCGATTCGAAAAGAAAAGAAAAAAGCATTATCTTAAGGTCCTTGCCGGTTGAGCCCAAACATTTTATCAAAGCTGTCTGCTGAATTTATGCACACGATGGAATGGAAAGGGAATTCAAAATTAGTTTTATGCAGGTTATACATAAAACACATCTTAATTATTGAGTATGCCCAAAGAAATGATTGAAAACAATGTTTTTGTCTTCGACTATACTGCTTTGCTGAACAGCTATTTCTCTATTGCTATCTAAACTTCACAAACACATACATGAGGTACACCTATATATAAAGTAATCCAGACAATTATTACACAACAAAGTTGGAGTCAAAGGATATACATACATAAGCTGCCAAATATTCTAAATGTCAATGTCAAGGTAAACCACTCTTAAATCTGTTAGAGCGAGGCAGTGTTATGGTTACCAGTTGTGTTACTGCTCTCCCCTAAATCACCGGTTTTAATTCTTGAACACATTACTCTATAGTCGCTTGACATTACAGTTTAGCCCATTGACAACAAAATATACCCCAATTCATTAGTACTACTTTTAAAAAGCTCAGCATACAACAAAGAAGCGTAATATGGCTCAGATGCAGTTACAAGCACACGAAAAACAATTGGCCAGTTTGACTGTGCGTAGTTCTGTGTCAAATATGCACAAAGTAATACAAATATACACACACGTACATAAGTAACAATATACAATGTATGAATTAAAAATAGGTTTATCAAGACAACTTATAATGCTGGCTTGACAAATCTTTTGAACGTTTCACATATTAAAAGAAATGGACTGCCGTCAAGGTAATTTTACATATTGATCTATATAATGGAGTGAACCATACTTTTTGTGAGGGGAAAATGTGAGTTTAAAATAATAAATTGAAATAGCCTTAGGGACTAAGTTTTGTGGCTTTGGTAGCTTGAGAGTTTTAAGAGTAGAGCATATCGACAGTGTCAAGCCAACGTAAATACAAACTCCAGTAATAAACCCGGTAATCCAAAGAAACACATTAAGATGGTGAACACAGAGAGGCCACGTGTGTTTTTCAAAATGATACAAAGAAACAAACCATAGTTGACTCAGACCGTCTGCCAACACGCATCTGCCCTAAGCGATATTCACAGTCAATTATAGTGATCACTTCAAAAATGCTAGCTTCTGGCTAATGGTAAAGCAAAATCAAGCAACCCGACTTCTGATCATCCATCTTTACCTCACAATGAGGACCTGGCTATTTTCTAAACTTACAGATATGTCTAAGAAAAAGCATGAATCTTACAAATTCGCTGTTTTTTCCCCCTTGGTGCTACTTGCACAGCTAAAGCGAACTTGCTAAGTATGAATATCATGGCTGAGCCTAATAAATGACAAAAGCGGCTTGTAAAAAAGGTGTAAAAACACAGTGTTAAACTGTAAACAGTGCTCTCCTTCGCATCCACTCTCTGATCAATGACTTGTCTTGCATCGCTCGCTGGTGTCGTTGTTAGCGAGTACAGTGTTGCAGTATGGCTAGCCCTATCATACTTTCGCTTTAAACATCGTCAGTTTAAACTTCCCTAACTGGCTCGGACAAAAAGTGTCTTCCGAGAAAGCTACGATCTAAAAGTGTCTTCTTGGTTGCAGCACACTGTGTTGTCATGGCAACATGTACATTCAGTCTAGAGGGGAAGGGCTGCCAGCGATTGTAGGTAGTTGAAAGATGTGCCCTACTGTAACAGCACAGTGCTTATATTAGTTATAACTAAACACAGCTGTTTTGAACTAGCTCACAAAACATATATTTTATATATAATAAAATAACTTTGAAATATAAAACATATGTATTGAATGTTGAGAATGTATTGCTCAAGGGAGGAGAATGAAACATGAGGACCTGTGTAATGATCTCAGTGTAACAGGACTGTACATCGGCTTCACTTAAGTTTGGCATTCAGCTTCAGTAAGCCATTACGTGATCAGTCATGGCTAACTTACCCTGTTTCAAGAAATATAAACTCTGACAACAACAACAACACAGAATGCAAGACGTTAATTGTGGAAGGTGGTGGAGTTTAAGGATAAAAAGACTTGGATTGCTACTTTCAATTGTGAACGCTTCCCTTGAGATATTAAACAAATACACTCAACAAATGTCACGATTCAACACAGAGCGCAAAAGATGGGGTGGGGCATTTGTATTTTGAGCTCTGAATATCCCCTTAAAGATCGTTCCTGAGCCACCGGGCTGAAAAACATTTCCAAGAAAAAATATCGCATTTACCCATGTCATCGACATGCCACTTAAAGCCCCCAAGAAGTAAGAGAAAAAAGCCATTTGAACAACCTCATTAACATCATCAAGATTTGTCAGCATGGCATTATCATTCTTAAACAAGTAAGGAGAAAGGGCTACTGTTTAAGTGACCTTCCAAACCAGCTTTGTCTCCAAAGAGCCTTATAGCTTTGTGAAAGAGGAGGGTGCCAGCTAAAACAACCCAACTGTTAACAGTTTGTAGCGTGAGTGGGTGATTTGCTGATGTTCCTTGTTTAACTGTTTCTCAAACCTCACTCTCAACACTAGAGAATTGGGCAGAGCCTCGACGAGAGCACAAACTCTTGGTTTTGAGGGGGAGATGTGGGGACTGATACCTTTGGGGTTGGGGAACAGACCGCAGTTTCTGGTATTGGAGCTTTGCACTAGATGAGGAAATAGACGAGGGTTGTGGGGCACCAGGAGTCGATGAGACAACCGAAGGGGAGGAAACCGAGGAGGAGGAGGTAGGTGGAGGAACATGTATATGATGAGAGGAAGATGGTGGTGCTGGGAGCGCAGGGACTATGGGAGTTGACAAAGATGGCGGTAGACTCTGAGGTGGAGATGGTGGTTTCCGAGACCGGTCTGAACGTTGCTGCCTTTGTGCATTGAGATTGGACTGGCTTCCAGATTTCACTTGGCCTTGGGCCCGGTCTGGTTTGGATGATTGCCGTTTAGGCCTGACACTACTGCTAAAACTGTGGCTGTGGGGGAGCAACTCCTCTTGACTCCGGGAAGTCACTCGATTCCATTTGGAGTGAGTGCTGGTAGAGTGATGGGGTGACTGGCAGGAACAGGACGTTTGGCCACGATTCTTTTCTTGGGATCTGCTTTTAGACTTCTTTTCAGTCTTCAGGGGTAACTTGTCTACAGACCAATATCTTCGAGGGGGTGGGGGAGTTAATGGAGGGGGAGGCCACTGATTTGACCCTAAGCCTCCTGATCCCCATCCTGTTCCTGTACCAAACCCTAAGCTGCCTTCAGCACCACCCCCTTGCAAAAAGGAGTCATCTCTACTGTTTATACTGCCTCCTCTCTCTCTGGCAGGGTAGGTGCCAAAAAACCATCCTCCTCCACCAATGCCTCCAACTGCCCTGCCTTCATGACCTTCCCAATATCTCTCAAACTTACCAAACTCTCCCGAGGAACCCTCATCATCTGTATATATCTCAACAGTTTTTCCTCTATCCCTGTCGGACTCAGAGTCAATTCCTCTACTTTCTCTTCGCCTCATGTGTTCTTCCACTCTACTCCTTTCTACCTCAGACTCCTCTTCCTCGGAATCCCATTCGTGAAATGACAGTCCTTCTCTAGAACGAACTTTACTTCTTCCATCCTTTCCCAAAAGAGGACGATTCTCCCCGCATTTTCCACGTTCATCTCTCTCAGCTCCTACAGATTTTCTTCTTTTATACAGTGGAAGCAGGGGTACAAAAGTTGACTGTGACTCTGAACTTGGGTTCCCACTACCCCAAAATTTGACAGTTGATGAAGGTTTGTTTGAGGTGGTATAATGTTTGTTGTTAGACCTCGGCCTGGAGTGGTGATGTGATTTAGGGCTTCTGTGATGCCGTTCTTTTTCTCTGCTTCCCTCTTCCTCATCGGCTCCTTGATCATCTCTTTTTGATCCATCCCTGCTAATATCCCACTCATAACTCCTTGTCGAGCTTTCACTTTTTTTTCGAAAGGAGCTTCGCCTTAGGGCAGGATATGATGTGTATTCCTGTCCTACTGCTTTTTCAAAAACATCTTTCCTGTCAACTTCTCCCTCTTCTTGTTCAGATCGCTTTTCCCTTCTTTTAGCTTTCTCCTCTTTTTTCTTTTTCTTCTTCACCTTGCGTCTCTTACGCTCTCTTTCTCTCTCGCGCTCCTCTCTCTTCTTTTTCTTTCTACCTTTCTTCCTCCTCTTTCTCTCTCGTTCCCTCTCTTTATGATGCCGTTTTCCGTCCTTAGCTTCTCCCTCTTCAGCTGCTCTTCTCTTTTCTTTCTCTCCCCAAGATGCCCACCATTCTTGAAGCTGTGCAAGCTGACTGCCAGCCCTGTCTCGCATCTGCCCCCTCTGTGGGCAGGGTTTACGGGGAGGAACGGGTGGCGGTGGAGGGCTGTTTGGCAGCGATCGAGAGGACATACGTGAGCGACTTTTTCTCCTCCCCAAAAGCAAGCTTGATTCCTCTGTAAGCTCATCTGTGTCATAGTCGTCATACACATCTGTCCGGTACCTGAAACTCTGTGATGATGTGTACGTTGAACATGATGAGGGAGAATTGGATCGGGAGACAGATTCTGAGGAAGAGGATGAACTGGAGGTGCAAGAGCTGCTGGAGGATGTGGTTGTGTAGCATATTGATGGAGAAGGTGATGGTGGAGTATGAGTTGGGGAAGATAGGGGCACAGGTATAGGTAGAGGAAGGGGAGGAGGGCGACGTCCCCTTCTGCTACCTCCATCCCTCATTCCATGTCTGCCACCACCTCTTCTCCCAAGGGGAAGAATATTTTCATATAGTGGGCCACCTGAGCCCTTCCTTTTTGAGAAGCTGCTTCTCCTCCATAAGGATTGCTGAGGTGAAGAGGGATGTTGTAAAGCAGGGTTAATGGGCAAATGTCCAAAGGTTTGACCCTTAGAGGCTAACCTTGGGTTTCCAGAGGATTTTGTCCCTCGATGCTTTGTTTTTGGAGTTTGAGTACTTATATTTTGTGTGTCTGTAGAGATTCCTAAACCCTCAGGATCAATTGGGCCATAGTATCTCTTGTACTCATCCAGACCCCCCTCACCTCCACCTACTCCTGTGACCCAATGAGGGGGCATACCCTGGAATTGTGTCAAGTCTGTAATCCCACTGTTGACAACACTGGATTTCTCTGGGCCCACTTTTGGACGTGTCCATCGATCTACCACAGCTAATCTGCGATCATGTCGTGGTAGGAATGTTGAACAAGGCATTGGTGCTCCGAGAATGGGGCTGTTTGATGGCCCAAGAGCCATGCCTGAATGTCCGCCAGATGGAGGTGACCCAGGAAGTAGGGCGTTGTATAGTGGTGGCTGCTGGTGGTGTTGTTTTTGCAGTTGTTGCTGCTGCTGTTGTTGTGCCATAGTGATGGGGGGATTGGCCAAAGCTGCAGATATCACATGTGGTGGGGGAGGTGGAGGAACTGTAGAGACGTGATATTGAGGAAGTGTGCTTTGGGAACCTCCAGGAGCAGTTTCATCCTCGAAATTGCAGCAGCTGTACATTCCCTGTAAGAAATAACAAGCAAAGGATTTATTTAGCAAACAGTTCTGTGGCTGAGGATATTATAATGTTCCCCTTGGTGACAGACTTAGATGCCTGAAAAATGTTTCGGTAAAGACTAGAAACATTAACATAGTAATGAAATCATAAAGCTCTCTATGCTTTGATGATGCACGAGTACACACTGTAAGCTTAGCTAACCTTTCTCTGAGGTAATGGCAATGCTGCCCTCACTATTTGAGTGTCCCATCAAATTTAACAGCCTTCCAATTCCCTCTACAAAAGTATTTGCTTGCAGAGAGGATTTATAGTTATTGTCATTCCTTTCAAACTCTTGGCAAAGACAGATAGTGATAATACAGAATTAATAAATGATCCATCTTCTGTCATCTGCAGTGTCTGTTATCCATTACCATTAGAAAAGGGAGCTTTCATAAAATCCCTCTGTGTGTTCAGTGGTAATGTGCTATCAAATTTGAGAAAATACAGGAATATATGAGTGCACCACAGAGTCCCATTCCATAAATTTATAGACTGATTGCAACAGATTATCTTTTGTGAATCTAAACTAGCCAATAACAGGAGTTGTGAAAAGTGTAAAGTTATGTGCAAATTATTTGAAACATATAATTTATTCTCCTGTTTATTTTTATACTGCTTTCTTTACTGATCTCAGTTGAAAGGGATTGATATGTAATATAAACATGAGTAATGCTTTAAAGCACAATCATTTTTCAATGCATAGTTTATCACAATAAAGTCTTTCCCTTACATTGGAATTACATATTGGCTTTTATGAGGTTAAATGTTTAAAGTCATTAACATTTCATTCTGTTAGATTTATAAAAGCCGATCAAAGCATTTGGAGATAATTGCAAGTAATAGGATCCACAGAACAGGCGTTCACATGCGCGTCTGCGTAAGAAAAATAATATATTTTCGGATAATATATTAATTAATGTTTTTGTGATGACATTTAATTATCATTAAAGCTCAGGAGAAATATTACCCATGAGATGAAACAGTCATTCATATAAATGTACATATAAAGAGTGGAGCAAAGCAAGCAAATATTTATTCAAGTGCCACTATGTTTAGAGAAGCAAATGTTTAGTACAATCAGTTACAAGAACCGCTTAAAGGGATAGTGCACCTGAAATTTAAACATTTTGTTTTTTACTCACCATGTTGTTGTTTTAAACCTGTATAACTTTCTTTCTTCTGGAGAACACAAAAGTGGAAAAATGTTTAACGGAACTATGGCAGTAGCCATTCCCATTGTATCCACATAAAAGCAATACAAGCTTTGTTCAGTTACCACCATTTTGCAAAATATCTTCTTTTGTGTTTGCAGAGAAAAGTCATACAGTTTTAAAAAAGTCAAGAGGGAAAATAATAACACAATTGTCATTTTGGATGAACTTTTCCTCTTAGCTTGAAATTTTTATTTTAAATGCAAATGAATGCATGTTAACTACAAAGAAATTATAAAATTAAACAGTTGACATTTCACTCACTCGACTGAAAGCTAGCAGGAAGTCCAATCCTCCCGAGCGACCCAAACAGTGTCTGAGCTTCCAGTAGACAAGATGCTCCCAAGCAAAGACCAGCAAACTTAGACCCATCGCCACCAGAAGCATATAGAAGACTCCTGCCATGTTGTCTATGTCCAGCTTGGAACTCATGACCTCGATCTTATCATTATGGCAGATTCCAGAAAGCCAAAGCCGTTCGAGCATGTCGATCTCATCTGAAATAAAGAAAATGATGACATGAGATAAGATAAGAAACACGAAAAGATAAGCTAGTCTACAAACTGGGGACAAGAGAATAAGATGTAGGGAAGATAGAGACAGGTCATAAGAAAAAGCAGGCAAAGAGAAAAGGATTCGAAACTATTGTTGCCAAAAGTGAGTGTTTAATTCAAATCTCCAGACAGCAGAGATCTCGATTTAGCTTTACTTATTATTAGACCGTGTTCACAGAAAGGTGAAAATGGAAAAGAACAAAAACAGAGAAAAGGAAAAGAATCATAAAAGGCAAGGTAGAAGAAAGAGAGGGGTAGAGAAAGAGACACTGAGAAGGATAATAACAGCTTTGATGGAGGTCTGAAATGGCCTGGTTTCAAGGCTCTTGTGAGAAGACAGGCTCAGAGTAGTTTGGAGATGAAAGCTCTAGACTGATGGGACTACCTCGCAACCATAGCCATTAGTGCATTTATAAGAGTGAGAATGTCACTGTGAAAAACACAGGCATGACATGGGCATGTTTTCGGCAAACATCGAGATGTAGGCTTAATATTGACGTTTACTCGTTTCCTTCAAATAAGGAGGGAGAGTCGGGTTTAAGTCCTTATTTCATGAAACTGCATTGACCCACAGGTTATTTATATGTGTTTCAATTTATAACGAAATGGCCTTGAACTACATCTTAGGTGATAGGTGTGATAATGGGAAATTTAATCACAGGAACTGATATTTTAATGTTTCATCACATTTATTTAAACAGCCAAAATCATGCCTAATGAGAATTTTAATCTAAATACAAAATTAAAATTCGAGTCTGTTCAACTTGTGCAGTGTTTACTGAAGTGACCCTTCGGCTATTCATTATTGTGTTCATTTGCTGTGACACTTTCTAATTTCATATCAAGACTCTCCCAGCTTTTTGTCTTATTTAGTATTTAATCATGATGAAACACCTCACTAGTTTCCTTATAAAAAGGAGAAAAACAAGAAATCGTAACAATAAAATCATATGACTTTGACAGTGTGTGAAAGATTTTCTAAAGATGGCCTTAGTAAAAAACATCATCCAAGACAGAAGACTCTCAAAATTCCAAAACAGAAAGGACAGGGAAACTGGCACAATCACACAATAATACATATTCTGTAAACAAACAATTAAAAAAAAGGCAAAGAATATAAATCACCACACACTATCCCAACACAAAATCATTTTACTATCACAAAAACAATGCAATAGGAGGACATATAATATGTCTTTATTTTTTTTAATTAAATTTGTTTTTGTAGTTTGGGTAAATAACAAGGCATTTAAATTGACTAAATTTAAAAATATTTACAAAACTGTAATGGTTTATGTGTATATATTAAAGAGACCTTTCATCCCAAAATTACAATTCTAATGTTATTTACTCATCCTCTTGTCATTTCAAACTTGTTTTACTTAGTTCTTCAGCATAACACAAAATATATATTTTGAAGTATGTTGGTTACAAGTACCTATTCACTTGCAAACGAGTGAATGGATGCCACTGCTGTTTATAATCAACTTTCTTAAAAATATCTTCTCCTGTGTTTTGTTGAGTAAAAAAGTCAAACAGATTTAAATGACAAGATGGTGCATAACTGATGACATAGTCTTCATTTTTGGGTGCACTATTGCTTTTACATATCATCATGTGTTTATAATGTTTCTTAGCTAGGGTAAGTAATAATTAAAAAATATTTGATCCATAAGGTATTGTGATAATACTGTCTACTTTATATTCTCAACTGTCAATCTATGTATTTGCATACCTCCACGCAAACACATCCTCAGTGTGTTCCATGAAACTTTGTTTATGTTCATTATAATTGTTCTATCCTTTGTACTGTACTGTTGTCTCATTCGTGAATGACACATAATGTAATCTAAAAGCATTGCATTCCACACTGCACTAGCACTTCAAAACGATGCTTTGCAGACCGGCTGTCTGTGGCCTTGTGGAAAACACTTTGGTTTTCAGAACTGAACTCGACAAACTGCTGTGTTAAAAACACAAATCTAAACTCACACACATATTGTTACCTTTAACTCGACCTTATTTTCTCCCTAGAACACTATCGACACAAAAAGACATGTATTTTGTTTAACTTACAAGTGTTCAGATTACATAATATGAGTTGTAAACAGCCATTTATGAGCAGTGTTTATTCACACTCACAGTCTCACAGTATCTCAAACATCAAGCATAAATAAATCACTGTCTTTTGGGACTTTGTTATGGAGATAAAGGTCAGGTTTGAGGTTTTGGATAATTTTAAAGCACACCATGAGCGTATGTACACGTTTTTGTTATTTGCTGTTTGCAACTGATAAGAGCGTTTGGACCCAGAAGCTGTGATGCATGACGTCAGACTTAACAAGAGGATTGCTGTTGGTGAGCTTGCCAAATGTTGGTAAACACAATGTTTACTAGCTTTAGAGATAGGGCTGTGCGATAATGAGGAAAAATCCATTACATATTGCTAAATAATGCAAAATTCAATATGATTTTTATATCTCTAAAACCCATATACATTTTATTTTAATGTATTAAAACATTTATATTTTTGTATTTTGTATTTATATTTTGTAACAAGGGAAAACAACTTTTAAAGTTGTTTCTTTCTCAACATGACTTGTTTGCTAAATCACATTTCTGCATCCATACAAAAATTGTTACAGATTGCTGGACCAGAGGTCTGTCATACAAAATGTTTGACATCTGTAAATCCATACACAGACAACTTTATATGTAAACTTTATTTTACACATAACTTACTAACTTACTATAACTTACTTTCTTATTACTAAGAAATAATTAGCAAATTCATTGTTAACCATTGTGATATAAATATTGCTATATGAACTTATTACGATATTCTGATATATCACACAGCCCTATTTAGAAATGCGTATTTGATTCCATCTTGTCTAAAATAAAAAGACTTAGTTGGAAGGAACTAATATATTGAGCTCTATGATGCCATTGATATAATAAAAGTTGTCAGCTCTGTTAACTATGAGGTGGGACAGTGAAATATTTAGGTGAGATATTTAGTATTCCCATTTATTCATTCATATACTTAGAAGTGGCCAGTCTCTGTCACACATTTTTTTAATAGTCACACTTTTCCAATAATTGACACTCACACTTCCAACAATTATATTAAACTGTTCAGACTTCTGACTTTTTTCCTCAACATAAGCTCACCATTAGCAGAAAATCCTGCTGAAGGTTTTCACCTCCTCACACTATAACTAGCCCAATAACACCCTAAAATGGTAGAACTGTGAGTTTCAGACGCCCAAAGAGACAGTTCTCTCACCGTCTCCAACCAGCTGTAGCAGAGCGAGGTCCAGTGGTCGTTTCCAGCGGGAATTCTTGTCTAACGCAATGCCATATCCTGTCGTGGCAAACACTTTGCCAGAGCCGATGGTCATCACTTTGCATCCCTCGTCCTTTCGAGCCATGTAGTTTAAGACAGCTGCGTCATATATGAAGGCATCCAGTTTTCTGCAGAGAGAAACAGGATAGAAATGACTCGAGGTTAACAGGCACTTCATGCATGCATGCTGCTTTATTTGCAGGCGGATAATTAAATACTCTGGAGTTTTCTGGGACACGTTTTGATTCAGTGCCATAAATTTGATAATATATGCGCGCACGCACGTTGCAAAATAACGAAGAGAACGCTCGTATTTTCTGGCTGCCGACTTTGATGGAATGCCCGGGTTTAATAGGACGACTAATTCCTGAAGGCTCCAAATAAAAAAGATGTAGACACCTGATATTTGCAGAAAAAAGAATGGCTAGATCGACCATTTCTAGGTTTTCTACAATATCTGTTATATGGGCGCTTTACAAAAATGAAGATACTTATTCAGAGGTATTATGCTGGTTTTCATACATCTTAAAATGGCATTGAAATTACACTCAAACAGGTAAAAATCCACTTTAATTCCATCACTGCATTTTCATAATATGCTAGTTTGAGCAAATGAATCACTCGACATGAAAAGCCGAAAGTAAATGATCCTTTCTCAGAAGTCAAGGAGATAGCGGCCTCTTGGTATGCACATCAATATTTCTCTTATCTTTGATCATTTTCCTCACCTGCCAACATCTGTTCAGGCCAAACTCGCACTGACAGCTTATTAGGTACATTTTCGTTTGACTACTTTAGTTCGACTATCTTGCTAAGCACACCTTCAGGTTATTAACAAGCTCTGCTTGGCCCTCCAAGACCACCGAACAACATTAGCATGCAAGGTGGAAGGTTTTACAGAAGTGTTACATCCGACATAAAAGCCCTCAGGGGAAAATGAGTCACACATCTCAGAGGGTTAAATTAAGAGAACGGAACACACAAAGACGGCATTTGATAGCGCCGAACACTGTCCCACAGCATGACATGGAGAAGTGAGAGAAAACCTACTGGCTGGGCGACGAAGGCGCATTTGAAAATCAAACAACGGTGGGTTAAATGGTTTAAAGGCTGAAAGCTTGTCTTATTTTCCACACCTTGAAACATAAGTCTCACATAATGCTAAACACTCCTAACGTAAATACAAACCACAAGTGTAAACGGTAAACAAAATCCACGAGATACGAACATTGGTATTCTACTGTCTAGCCAACAAGCATTAGATTTTTTTCAAGCTTAATCGTGGACTAATGCATATTCATGGCCTTTGTGTGTATAATGCTGTGACTTGAGTTTTAGATAATAAAACTAACACGTTCAGCTATAAACACACACTCTTGTGCTGATCCAGGTTAAGCGAAGCTGTTTTAAAGATAGCAAATTGCTACTTAATAATTCTGAAACTATAACTAAGTCTTACGATAAAGAGCAGCGAATGAATAATACACAAGTGCAGAATTGCTCCTTACAGTGATTAAACACTACCAGAAGAAAAATCACATGCTTCTTGCTTTACGATAAAACAAAGTTAGCCAAAGCTTTCTGAAAGTTTTGCTTTCCAGACAAGTGCCACACAGTGAGGTTAATGAATATAATGACAGGACCCAGATCTGGATTTCCTTCTGATCAGAAGATTACTCACCATTCTTTTGAATAGGGGGATTAAAGGGATGGTTCACCCCAAAATTAATATACCAATTTTTAACCACAAATTGTATTTTGGGGAAAGTATTTAAAGCCCATTCAATGTAAGTCAGTGAAGGTCAGTGTCACTTTTCTCAAAATCGATTTTTTGTGTTATGCATAACACTGTCTTTACAGGAGTGGAATGACTTAATGCCAAATAAATAATTAAAAAATGTTAATTTTTTCTTCTTTAAGAAATAAATACTTAAAGTGATAGTTGCCGAAATAAAAATTAAATCATCATTTATTTTTCTTTGTAATTTTGAATAAATTATTATGCTATTTTGCAGAACAAAAAAGAAGATTTTTTTAAGTTTAAAAACTTCTATTGTAAGGACACAAAACCAATTCAAATGAATCTGTGCAATCTGTGTGTGACTTTTGCAACTTAATAAGGGGATTAAGCACACATTTTTGTCAGTTCCCTTAAAACCCAAAGCAACACTGGTGAACTTTTGTTTCTAAACAACAGTTTCATTTGTACAGTGCAACTGTAAGAGAGAATAAGTGTGACGTGAAGGCAGAAATCCGCTCAGAATGTTTGGTCCATTCAGTGACATTGCGCCAGAGATGAAAGTCAATCTTCACACCCATCCTCAAAAACGGAGACGAAACGCGACAGCCAAGAAAATAATCAACGCCTCTGTTGTGATCCATCATGTCAACCACATCCGTCAATTACTTGCGCGCACATCTGTTTTCCCCACTGCCTAAAAGAACATCTTGATTCGTTGGGACGTAACACATCCGTGGTCTGATTTAGTTTGAGGGGCTTTATTTTGGGACAGCTTTTACATTTGCCGAGCTGGACACGTAAAACACTTCAAAGAAACAAGACACGAATACTTTGATGTTTAAGCAGAGCATTTCACGGTTTAAGTGATTTCGTAAGATTACACCATATTAAAGATTTTGGAAATTGTCAGAAAGAAATTAGGACAACCATCTTCCTATTTTAAATTAGATGGGATAGTTTACTTTAAAATGAAAACGCTTTCATCATTTACTGACATTCCTATCATTTTTAACCTGTACGGCTTTTTTACAGGAGATATTTAAAAGAATGTCAGTAAATAAAACCCTTAGGTTCCCAATGACTTTTATTGTATAGACACAAAACCAACATTTCTGTAGCCAATTTTGCAACCAACTTTCGCCAACAATTACTTCAGTTACGACTCCTCTGCTAGCACACCTGCTTGAACTTCATACTTCACAAGTTCACTTATAAATGACCCGGAAAAATGATGGCTACTGTAATTGAAAACAGCCTCCAGAAGTTAGTTCTCAGACAGTTCTAGCCCCCAAAATATAGGACAACACCATTGGGATTTTCCAATTGGGATTACGATGCATATGTAGTGGGTCTGGATTAATAAAGGAACACTTAAGATCTTACTGTAAGTGAATTATGATGACAACAGCAATATTAAACCCATCCATTTTAAATATATAATTTCCATTTACTACTGAGAATAATCTTAAGTATTGCTTAAAAACTTTATATAGAACTTATTCCCTGTGACATCAACAATGACCTGTATTGTCCTCATTCACTCACCCCGTCTTGAGATTGTCGATGGCCTCTTCAACCCCTCTCTGGTTGTTTCGCACCATGTACTGGTGCATGTTGGGATAGTTGCTTCTTATGTTCTCCTCCGTGCTCCCGTTTGGGACGGTGCCAAAGCGTAAAGGAGGATACTGCTCGGAGGGCTGTTGGAACTAAAGACAACACAGGCGCACCGATGGGAGATACTTCATTAGTTTGAGAAAAGTGAGAAGAGTTTAGGCCACTGAACGCAGTTAATTATTCATTTGCCTAACTATGGCGGCTAAACCAAAGGGAGAAATTGAATCATTGTTTCATGATTCTGGACCAATGATTAATTTGCGTAATTTGGCCCAGACTGTCCCCTGATCCAATTCAAATGAGTTTCCAGACTATGCTGTTATTTACTGTGGGAAATGTTTTGTTTCAGCTTAAGCAGAGCTTCTGAATCATTAGCTCAAGTATTGAACAGAGTACTGATTATAAACTCTGATTAGAAATTTTTTTTATACTACCAAAGGATTTAATTTTTTAAATTATCATGATATTATGACTGTTAATGATCTCATCTCTGCCTACCTTCTTATCACTGAGGCCAGATACAGTGTCAATGTACTCCTCCTGAATCATGAAGGCTGCAAGGTTAGCAGTGTAGCTGGCCAGAAAGATGACAGCAAAGAAAGCCCAGACCAGCACCATAATCTTACTGGTGGTGCCTCTTGGGTTCTCAACCGGAACAGAGTTATTAAACACCAGAGCCCACAGCAGCCAGATAGACTTTCCGATGGTGAACTTGGAACCTCCTGCCTCTGCAGAGCAAAACACGAGAGGACAAAAGTGAGATGTCTTATTATGACAGAGACAGTGATGACAGTCTAAAGGGGACTACAACGAGGCACCTGAGAGAAGGAACATAGCTTAAGGTGCGTTGTGCATTGTTTACCTCGATAACAATCTGTTTATGTTTAATAAACAAGTTCTTAATTGATGATTGTGTTCACGTAAGTGTCTGGAGATTATAGAAACCAACATACTCTTGCCGCTCTGCAAGCTTCGGTTATATCCGACAGGGCTGAAGAACTCAAATATGAAGACAGTAACAGCCACGACAGACAGGCACATGACGAACATCATCACCCACACAGCTGGACTGTACGGCTCTAGAACAGATAAACAATCTCGATAGATCAAAGCTGAAATGCTGTAATGTATTGTAATTTAATTTATTTTTATTAATTTCATTACATTTCACATACATATAAAACTCTATTATTCTTTAAATAAATTTCCAAGTTACAGTCTATTATGTACATTATACTTAAACCATCCTAAGACAAACGTATACAATGTGTTACCAGAATGCACTGTAGAGCCAATTGTACACTTACACTTAAAAAAACATTCTCTAAAATATTTGTGCAAATTGTTAAAAGGTTTTGGAAAGTAAAATGTACTGCTATTTTAGTATAACTTACTAACCACAATAAAGTAAACTCTTAATATAATATTTTTTTTTAAATATTAAGTGAATATAACTGAAAGTAGACACAATTAGAAAAGAATTGCAAAATAAGTAGGAAAACTATATTTAACTATTTAAGTAGTTTGAACATAAAACAATGAAGTTGAATTTACATATTACTTTGTCTACCTAAAATTACAAACAAATAATAAAAATTGAGTCAAATTTTTCCCAGGATTTTTGACATTATTTTAACTTAGAATTATTTTCTGTTTTTTAACCAACTATACTCAGTAAATAATTTTTTTTTCAAAATCTAGAATCAAGAATCATTGTTTTCAATTAACATGTAAATGTTAAAGTGAAGTTATTCTCCTACCAAGGAAAGCAGACGGTGATACTGTGCCATTGCTACGAGAGACCATGACACTGATGCCTGTCTCCACAAATGGAACAGAGAATTCCACGACCTCTGACCTTTCTTCATTAATAGTCAGTGAGCCAATTGCCATGTCGGCCCGCTTGGACACCACCTGGCGGAAAAGAGGTAAGGAATAAAAGAATGAAACATTTAGAATGAAAGTGTAATAGTCTAAAACAGTGGTTCCCAAACGTTTTGCAGCATGCACCCCTTTCTAGTGTTTGACACCTGTCTAGCACCCCTAACACTTTACTCTGGTTAAACTTCACAATTTTAATTGCAACAACTAAATACAAATATTCACTGTAGAGTAGAAAACATAAAAAAATCTTTTCAATATATTCAGCGCCGTGGTCGGTGCACATCTCCACACAAGAGGCCGATGTAGATGGCTCATTCCTGCCCCTTGATTTCTTTAAAGTGCCCGATTTTAACCAGGTGTCCATTTTGATGAATGTAGTAAGTGAAAAAATAAATGAACGAATAATCAGTTAGCGCCTAATATGAACAGGGCGGGGCCATTGTGACACAGACGTGCTTGTAAAATTAAATTAAATCATAAGTAATTTATAGCTTGTAATGTGACATTTTATTTCTTAATAAAGTTTTCTCATGTGAAGTTTACCTCAGTTAAATACGGAAAAATAATAAAGAGACAATATTTTTCCCGCCAAACATTCTCTGGCGCACCCCCGGTGGTTAGTCTGCGCACCACTATTTGGAAACCACTGGTCTAAACCAATGTTTAGTCTAATAAACATGTACGGTAATGTAAATTGGGCGGGACGTTTTAATCTAATAAAATATTTAATAATTAATTGTATTGAAAATAAAAATATTGTAAGGAAAATTTTTAAGCTTAGGAGTGGCATCTTAACAACCCCATAATTGAAGAGAAAACATGCACAATGAATTTAATTGAAAAATAATTAAAGGCTACCAAGTGGTAGGGTTATAAAATGATGGCTGACCTCTCCGACCATTCCATTCCACTCTCCATTTATGTTCTTTCCATGTCTGCCATTGGTCACCAGATAGAGGTCATAGGTGAAACCCACTATTTTAGCCAGGCGCTTGAGAACATCAATACAGAAGCCTTTGCAGCAGTGCTTCATGGATTGAATCCCCTCAGGAACCAAGCTGTAATTGAAAAGTAGAGGAAGAAAACAGAAAAGAGCATTGACAAAAAGAAATGATGTTAAGGAACCAAGAAAAAGAAATGTAATGAACATCTTTGCTTTGAATTTTGTGCATTGTCACCGACAGCAGATGCACAACACCTCAACATAATCTGGCAGAATAAGGCTTTATTTTTTAAACTACAAGCATTTGTGAAGAGAAACTGGAGGTGTGTTCCAAAAGAAAAATTAATTCTTTCATTCTACGTTGTACAGATGAATAACACTTAGAAACATGTGAGTAATTTTTTATTTTATAGGAAAATATTGCTTATATAATATGTATAAATCCTCTTTTTGTGACCATAATGGGTGTTTATGAATTAGGATCCAATTAGCTCAGATTTCAGATCCTCCGAATGGTGAATATTGTTATATTGTTCAAAAAATATTTAATGTACTACAGTAAAGCAGACCAACACATGCCATGATAACTACTGTCTTTGAAAACAAATATATTTTACAAGATTTGTCCATTTTCTAAAAATGTGAATTATAGTAATGCAAATTTGGCATAAAAAATAAATGTACATTTTTCTAAAATGCTTCCTTTCCATTTATAAAATCTGATTTAAACTAAATCTTTTAACCAAATATAACATTTTTCTTGTCATGTAAGAATTAAAACTATGTAGACTGGAAGAAACTCTGAAACGTCTCCATTTAAATAAAGCAAATGAAGTAAAGTGCACTAATGCAAACCTATCATTGATCAACCATTTCCATTTCCACTTGCATTTCTAATTTATTTAAATTCCATCAGTGCTAGTGACAGAAAGGGGAATGAATGCCCCTGGGGTAATGCGAAAGTAATTTGCCACATCTGCATATTCACTGCCACATTTGCCAAATTGATAACCTCAAAGGTTATACATTTCCAGTCGAAAAATCCAGACTGAACCCTGACCTGTTGTTGACAGGCGGCAGACGGCATGGCACGGAGTCTCTTATGCAGGAGCCTGTTCCGGGATCAGCGGGTTCTACGATAACAAAGGGCCTCTCCTCCAACGTGACAACACGCAAGTGCT
This sequence comes from Triplophysa yarkandensis, assembly GCA_033220385.1. Classification (NCBI taxonomy): domain Eukaryota; kingdom Metazoa; phylum Chordata; class Actinopteri; order Cypriniformes; family Nemacheilidae; genus Triplophysa; species Triplophysa yarkandensis. The sequence goes on along the minus strand of CM065660.1, from coordinate 15,540,935 downwards.
GCGAATCGTCCAGAGGCTTGAGAAAAGGGCCGTAACGGGACCAGGGTGAGTTACGTAGACGCAGAACTCCATTCTCCCACCAACCTACCTATAGTGGTGATGAGATACCATTAAAACTGACCTGAGAATTATACTTATCGTTTCAAATTCACCTTGTGTTCAATGGAAAAAATTAAGTTGCCTTTTCTCTATTCTAATTGCTTTGGCACAGTTAGTAGACTGCCATTTTGAACTCTCAAACAGTGCACGAATACCAAAGTTCGAATTCTCTTTAAAAATCTCCTATTGCTTTTTGACATTTGCCAATAAATGTTTTACAGTACTTTGCAGTCATTTGTAACTGCCATTCAATTGTATTCAAATGCAATTGTCTTCACTTGTGTGAGTAATTCTCTGTAACATTATATTTATAAAAAAAACAGGCACATTTAATGTTATGAAAAACATAACTTTAGAACAGAAAAACTGAATTTTCAGATTCCTCTTGACATTTCAAATCTGTATGACTTTCTTTCTTCTGCGGGATGCAAAACATTTTGAGGATTTTGAGTAAAGTAAAACTATTGGACCCCATTGACTTGCATTGATTTTTGTCAATGGGTTCCAACAGTTTTCGTTAATAACACTCTTCAAATTATCTTCTTTTGCAGAAGAAATAAAGTCATGTAGTTTGACATATGAAAAGGTGAGTTTTCATCTCTAAGTTGAAGAAAAAAATAGAAACTTCTTTAGTTAGATCATACTATATACTATAAAATCTAAAGTTGTACAGTAGAAAAAGCAATACATGTTTAGGTCAATAAGTAAATCTTTAATCAAACAGCTTGCATAGTACAAATAATTGAAAAACCATACAGCAGTGAAGTTTTTTGCCATTCTTAAAACTTCACATTTGTTTGGATTACATAAGATCTTAAATGCGACATATAACAATTAAAAATTGAATCAATGCACCGTAGAGCAAAATATATTGAAATGCAATATAAATTAGCATATATTTATTCTTCGATTTACTTCAGCCCACCCGGCATGCGACACAGTTCCATTTCAAACGCATTTTCGCATTCCATTTGTATTGCATTTAAGTGGCAAGGCAAAAAATGAGCTGGTTTCTGCATTTAAAGCAGTAAGCGGCAAGCGTGAATATCTAAACGCATTTAAGCGTACTAATGGCTCCTCCCCTACCTCCTCCCAGCCTTTTCCTGGAGTGTAGGAGATAACATCCAAGAGCGGATTTGCCAGATAACCGTCATTATTAAAGGAATAGTCCCGGCCGGATAGAGTTATGTTACTGAAGAACCTGCAGCAGGAGAAGGGAAAAAAGAGCAGGGTGATAAAGGAGGAGTCTGAGTGAGAGTGATAAAGAGAAGGAGAGCGAGCAGAGACAGATAAAAAGTGATAGATGGGCCTTCCATTAGTCACCTCTCCACTCGGGCTAGCGTGTGTGCGTCTGTGTGATTTGTGTTGAACGCTTAAGGGACTCTTAAGTAAACCTCTTCTGTTGAACATTAAACAGAAATGACAACACAATCTCAATGAATACAACATTTAATTGTCAGAGGGAGAATAACTGAAGAACTGGCTCACAAAGTGAATGAATGGTGTCAGTTGTGATCTGGTGGTTAAAAAGTTGGTCTTGTAACTAGTAAGTTGCTGGTCCGAATCTCAGTGCAGCAGACAATGACTGAAGTGCCCTTGAGCAAGACATCTTATCCCCGTTTGCTCTAGATGATAGTTATCCACTGAACACAACTTGTAAATCGCTATGGATTAAAGCGTCTGCCAAATGAATAAATGTAAATGAATGACTAGAAAGAATTGATGAAGGGATAAAAAGTGTATAATAATAAACTTCATGAATGAATAAATAAATAAAAAGTAGAGAGTTTGAAGAGAGTGAAAGATTTAAACAAATTCACGGATGAATGCCTAAAAGAAAGTCACGAAGTACGTAAATAGGAGAGAAATTTGCATAGAGGTGTAAGACTGTAAGAGGTTCATAAAGGAATTAATGGAGAAAGCATTTGAAGGATGAGTAGTTTCAGACGCAAAGTGAAAGTTTGTCGGGAGAATGAACATAAATGAATAAATACATGAAATGAATAAAATAGTGAACGAATAAGCTGATATAAATTTAACAGATAGGTAAAGATTGTTTGATCAACGAATTGGTGGATAGATTAAAAACAAAAGTGTTGAAATAAAAATAAATCTAGTTAATTATAACTCAAAAAATAAATGTCAAATTTATGCAGATAAGTTCGTCTCTCTATTGCAATCTCTGTTTGAGAAAATAATGCAGGTTAGTTCATACAAATATTTTTAAATAAGTAGAGAAACAAATGACATTTCGCTTGAAATCTGACTCAATAGCTTCAATTATTAATCATTATTAAAATCAACGTGTTGTGAGTGCAAGGTAAAGGCTCTCTTCCTCGATTTTATCACTGATATTTATACGATTTATACTGTTAAAAATGTCAATTAACACAAAAAATTTGGACATTTATAAACTTTGAAATTAAATAAATATACTGTTTAAATAAAACTCTCATTACCCCAAATATTTCTATTAGAATTCCCCAATAATATTGGTTTGATTACATATTAATTACATAAGTGTTTCTTTTTGTGATATTTACGAAGCCAAATAATTTTTTTTTACAGTGTATAGAGTGCAGCATTACACAACACAAAATGTCTCTAATTTGAATTGGTAGACAAGATAAAAACGGTGGATAGATTGATGGATGATATGCATGGATAATTTAAAGGATATACATCACACCGAAGTGTATCAATGAAGAATCTAAGGAGGATGAACTGGGTGGATGAAGCACAACATGCTCCAGGGCGCTACACCGAAAACTCTGTCTATGCTTTTATTGCGCTTTCAGATTGGAGGCAGGACGAGGCAGTCATCTCGCCGGTGCCTTGTTTTCAATATTCAGTGTTTGGAGCTCTTAGGATGCTGCGGAGATGCTCTTGTTAGTCACCATGACAACTAGGAGGCTTAGAGTAGAGCAGAAACTCTGGAATTGAGAGAAGCAAAACGTGAACATCACAGCAGATGATCTTTCTGCCTCTCCCTCCTCACGTTTGTCAGCGGCTTTCTTCTCATTGTCGTCGCAGTAATGGCCAGAGAAATAGACTCTTTTAACGGCTCTCTTATTTTAGGCCATCATTTCACGGGACGCCTGACCGTTTTATATGATTGGTCTTATAAGTCCTGCTGCTTCTGTGTTTGGGAGAAACTGTATTTAATATCTGATCCATAATTTATGTCAGACTCTATTTAAGAGATCATGTTCATTTCGGAGTGTTGGTGAGAAAGATGGGTACTACGGACTCTCGGTTTAATGCCCCGTTTAATTGAATGTGAACTGTATTGCTTAGCCAAACTTAATTCTTTCTTCTGAAGCAATGAGCAAGCTAAATGCTTCGAGGAATAGGAATTGCAGATTATGAATGACACTGATCATTTTACGCCGCACTTTTCGCATACCCGAATTCCGCACAATGCTTACAGAAATCACACCCTGATACATTAAGTTCAATCTTGCATTTCTTCATCGGTCACACACGGTATCTCATCCAGACGGGCAATATAAAAGTCCAATATAGCATGATTAATTTATCTCGCATGGGTTGCTGGAGGCATTGTGGAGCGTGACAGTCTTAACAGCCTCGACTCTGCAATACCAGCACTCTCACTTTTCCTGTTCTCCAGCTACAGACCCCTGCAAGGTTGTCATAGCGACACAGCCATTGACATTACATGTGTTCCGCTAATGCCTTACATTGTGGGGCGAATAAACAACCTAAAGCACAGCACGTAGCAGAATACAGATGTCACCAGTGTCATCGCAATGGAAGAGAGAGCGACAGAGTGGAAGAACACGAAACGGAAAAACAGACGATATGTTCTGACATACAGAAAGCAAAATAAAAAGCTTGGGAAACAGTGAGATGTACATACTACGACACATTCTACAAGGTTAAAGAAAGAGGTGGAGATAAAGGGAAACAGTGCCCGAGGACATGGGGAGATAGTGATGTGCTGTGGACTAGGGCATACACAAGGATAGACAGGTAGATGTGGAAAAAGACAAAGAGAAATGAAAGGAAAAGGGGGTAGGGAGGATGAGAGAATGTTTAAACATCAGAAACATTTGAAGGGTTTTAATGTGTCCATTAAAGCAGCATTAGTATTGTTAGAAGCGGAGGCATTGCTCTTTACTGCTGCAGCTGTGCATGTGTGTCAAAGAGAGGGATTTCAATATGGCTGTACACTTCTGCAATATGGCTAGCCTATGGGTGCAAGTCAGAAAGACTGATAGACAGAGAAGCTGTTGCAGCTTTTTCAAATCATAGTCATGATTTTCGAAATCACAGGCACGTTTGAAAACAGATGCTCATTTCAGAATGCTGGCTACATGCAGACATTTAAACATAATATGCCTGGCCAAAAATTCTCACTAAATGGTGACCATTTCCGAAATGATACCTAAGTAGCACTTAGAGATGCCTGTTGAAACAAAAGAGGCTGCAGGAAATACTTCCAGTATGAACATTTTAATGAATTTATAGTAATTTAAAGGGTAGTTCACCAAAAAACATTTTCTCCTCTACATGTCAAACAGGAAGGATTTTCTTTCTTGTGCAAAAGATACTTTAAAGAAAGCATTTGGACAAAACCATCTATTGTATGGAGACAAAAAACAATTGCAACAAATGCAAGTCAAAGGGGGCCAATGGTTTTTTGTTAGCAACATTCTATAAACTATCTTTTGCAAAAAAATCTTTTGAAGAAAACCGTTTAGCCCCATTGTCTTTCGTTTTATGGCAAAAAACAGCAACAACAAAATTGTTGATGATCACCAAAAGATTATCTTAGCAACATTATTTAAAATATATTTTTCTTTTAAAAAATTGTTGGTCCCCATTGACTTCTATTGTATGGACAAAAAAGTTCGAGCTGACCAACTGTTTCCTGTTAAAGACATTCTTGAAAATATCTTCTTTCTTTTGCAAAAGATATTTAAAAAAAGAAATTGATCCCCTTTGACTTTTATTGTATAGACAAAAAAAGAAAATGCAAGTCAAAGGGGACCAATTCTTTTTTGTTGGCAACATTCTTTAAAAATTATTTTATTGTGCTCTGCTGAAAAAATAAAGACATGGGGATTTTAAATTACATGTGGAGTAGAAAATGATGAAAATCTTTTTATTTTGGGGTTAACTAGCCCTTAAACATACGTTAAACTGGCCAAAACCTTTTAATGCTACAAACCTTTGAATGTGTTAATAAAGCATACAAATGATATATTCACTTTTTCTGGGGCTTTATAGCTTGACTATGATGCATAAAGCACAAAATGCTGTATAGGCAGAAGCATTTACAGTAAATGTGCCCATGATGACTAAAATTGCTGTCTAAGCAGGACTGTTAGTGCTTCCTAAAGATGCTGTCTAGAACACAGTAACATTCAAGTGTGCCTATGATACTCGAAAATGCTGTCTAGATACCAAGCTTCAACCATGCCCGTAATACCCGAAACTGCAGTCTAGATTATCTAGACTAGCAGCTTTGAAACATGGCCAGGGAGAGAGAGATAGAGAGAGAGGAAGTTTGCTCAAGATTTTTCAATACCGCTGCAGCTTTCTGCACAGACAGCACGAGTTAATGAGAGGAAGTGGGCGTTGAAGCGAGAGCATGAGGGATGGAGCAGACCTTGAATGAGTGAGCGAGTGAGAGAAGGCAAAAAAGAGTGTGCAAGTAAACAACACTGGACAGTGAGCGACGCTCGCATTGAATCTGTGTGTGCAGACTGGGAGATCTGTTGCACTGGTGACAGTCTGTCATATTTCCCTCTGCACTCTGCGCACCATAACCAATTATCCTATTTACATGCAAAACGACACTGCATGCTTGCCTCTTTAGAGCCGCCCGTGGGGGGAAGACGGGAATGGAGACGAGAAATGAAGGGATGAGACGGTGGGGGGGACAACAAAAGTGGTGAGAGGAACAGAGGGCGATGAAACTGAGAGATAAAGAGATGGAATTAGAACAGAGACGCTGACATGATGAGAGAAGATGAAGTTCTTATGAAAGTTTAAAGTGGAAGATGTGGAGTGGAAAAGAAAATATAATTAATAATTTAGACTAATAATGATTGAGGAAAAGGAGAGAAAGTACAGTAGGATAAAACCCATCGGCCAAAATGTTTACTTGCCCACTAAATAAGCAGCAGGTCGAATAGTATGTGTGATACTGTGTGCATACAACACAGGAATAAAAAAGGATCTTTAATGACCCAAGAGAGCAACCAAAGCGTTGGATTAAAAAAGAAAACAAGAAGAAAAGACAATCTATAAAGGACGCAATGCACTTTGAATGAGAGAAGCGATAAAGAGCATATCTGGTCAGGATGCAGGTGAGCACTCATCACTCTCCATTACTTTAAGCAGTAACAAAAAGTTAGCAGTAGGGGGCAACAATTCTGTAGCAATATGCTTACTCATAGTAAGGTGCTACAAGCACTATGTTCTCCTCATCCTCTTGGCATGTGCCTTAAATGACTGATTTACAAACAGGTTTTTAGCACATCTGCCTCTATTCTTAATCTAGACATTTTAAACTATGTCGTTTTAAGATCAGGATGCAAAACGGTGTGCCAGTCCGATGTACTGCACTTTCATCTGTCTTTCTGTAAGTCTGTGCTGTAGACTGGCCTGCAGATCATGTCTGTTTGAAGGGAGGAATGAATATGAGGTGAAGAAATGCAAATGGAAGTCATTTTGTTTTGCTTGAAGCCAGATCTAAGTTGAAGCCTATTTTAAAGCCATTTAAAGAATTGATACTGTAAGTAATAGTTTTTATTATCTAGATGATCAAAAAAACACCATTCAAATTCTGGGTTGCCGTTATTTTAGCATCCCTCAATGTGGACTATTGGTTTTAAATGACAACAAATGTGTCATTTTAAGTTAAATAAAATTAATTTAGATGTACTTGATTAGGAAAAAATGCTTAAAAACTCACATTACAAATGCATGCTTAGTTAAAAAATAAATGACATCCTAAAATGTCTTTCACTAATAAAAAAAATGTGTCCTTGAATAATGTACACTAGTAAACCGTTGAACAGGATAAAAATATATGTATACATTTGATCAAAATGTATACATACATTTCGAACAAACCTGTTTATGTCTAAAGACAACTTTGAGAAACTTTTTGATCCACTCCAAAAGTTGACTGCTGTAATAAAAATATTAAATGTGTGCTTAAATAAATACAAAAAAAAGACACTATAAAAGCTTTGAATAACTCACAATAAAAAAGTATGCTTAAATAAAAAAAATTCTAAAGAGGTACCTTTAAATAGCTGTACTGCGTGGTTACTAATGTATTCTCTATTCTAATTGTCTTCAAGAAATGTCTGATGCTTCTATCAATGTAGTGACTGTCCAATGGTTTTATAATAAGATAGTACCAAATTTAAATAAGAAAAATATGTAAGAAAACAACTCTAGAGGTACGCAACGCATCAACAATATGGAATGCTTAAAGAATGAAGATCAATAAGAAAAAGCATTAAAAAGCAAAATGCAGCAAAAACAAAACATTCAGCAACTTCACCCGCCAGCAACAGATTTTGCCCTTTAGAAATACAAGATGTTGCAACCCTTAAGAGTACGGGCGCAAACCCCTTTCAAGTACAAGATGAAATTGGACCATAATAACAGTGTTTGCAAAGTTTGCTAACAAAAACAATCCATATGTAAAGTAACAGACGGTTCGCAGTTAACAAAGCCTTACAGTCACTTGATGTTGTGTTTAATGACCGATGTTTGTAAAATGATTTATGATTCCCTTAGTTCACATATGATTGACAGGAGCTCTTTTGCGAGCGCTCCCCCAATAAGAGACAAGTTGATGGTGCTTTTCGAGGCCACCGTTTTTTGAAGATTGAGTGATTTGTAGGAAACAAGACTGACATGCTGCAAATCCCGGCAGTATGGGCTGTCAAACACAAATCAAATGCAGGTGGAGGGTTAGTGGAGGGTTGTTGGGGGCTGGGGTGGTGTGAGTGAGTGAGTGAACGCATGTGAAACTATTGGGGTTGGAGATGAAAAACAGGGAGAGAAAAGCCAGACAACAGTTTTGATGCAGTCATCACATTTGTGCTGTTTGGCATTGCTATTCATTGCATCTCTGAATATTGAATTGCAGGAGATGAAACAGGAACTCATTAGAGGTTTTTATTTTGCCATCCAAGATGTTCCCAGTTTGAGTCCATCTCCTCCAACATTACAAAGTCAATGTAATGTTCATACATATTTAACACCGTAGATGTGCAGTTTAATAAAAGATTTCAGTTTGTGTTAGTTGGGAAATGTATTACAAAAAGCAATAAATATTTATTAAATAATTCAAGACTGTTTGTAATTTTTAATGGGGCGGATCTAGTCTGCATTTATGTCAATAAATTCCACGCTCATTGCAAGTGCAGCCAGGCATTTTAATTAATTTGTTTCACTAGCTTGAGAAAATCAATACAGAACATAAAAAACTGTGCACAAATGTTTAAAACAACATATCAAAAGGAAAACTTATTACGGTTCTCACTTGATTCTATCTGGTATCCGCCGTGTTTGGTTTCCATCCATCCGACAGTTCCCAGCAAAGCCTGTTCCTCTAGCCCCAACATACTCTCTACGTAAAGCCATGGCGCCGTGAGTCAGAACCGACACACCCTTTGCGATTCGCCGACGTGGTTCGTCCTTCCATCCCTGGGGCCGCACGGCAAACAGAGCTTTCGGTAGACCTTCAAGACCCAGTCCTGACAGACCCGGTCCCACTGCAAACCACATGTGTGAGGGGGTCGCCTGGCCAGATGCCCAAGCCGCCTTAAAAATGTACTCCGCTTCTTCCTGTGAGCAATACAGGAGTCGCACCTGGAGAAACAGAACAAGAATAGAACACGGTTTGAGATCTAACCGGATGACGATACTGATTTTATTAAACCCTACTGCATAAAAATGATTGTGCACACTGATATTTTCCTGCATATAAGAAAAACAAGGAAATTAGACTTTTTATGCACTTTTTCTTTTAATCCAAAACAGCAGTAAGATTTGATGGAAAGCAAATATAGACAAAGCAGTATTAGAGTCTTTATCAGATATAATTCCATGTCTCCAGTATTTGGAATATAAAAGCAGAAAGACAGAGTGACCTGGTCGGCTTGTTATTCATATGCTACCTTGTGCTATTCAATATGCTTAACGTAACCATGAGAGTTTCAGAGAACCGACAATGCTGAGAAAGTGACGTGTGAAGGTTTCGTCTCAGGGTCTTCTTACACGTTTCAGAAAAGGTCACACGTGTCAGACTTCCTAAAACAGCGTATATGTGCTGTTTTTCTTGCAAGACACGGGTTGCTCATCCCACTTGTTGACATGTAGCCACAGGCTCCTGACAAGGAGATAAAACTGCTCTTGAGAGGCAAGTTGTTGACTGGGGACCTGCACAACAAATCCAGTAACAATTTAAGCAAATGCAGCATTGTGAAAGCATTTGTTAGAACCTCAAACCTTCTGGTGTAATGGCTACAGTGTTTTGATGGGCTCTGAGCATTTGGTCACATAACATAATATAACACAATATAATAAAATAAAAAAATCATTATACAAGGTCGTCTGTAGACAGTTATGTAAACCTTCATGCGTTTCTGTAGATCATCCCCTAAATCACACGTTACACACTAAAGTTTTATTGTATCCCATATTGAATATTGCTTTTTTGTCGGAAATTCTCACGGATCACAATTTTCCTAAAAAATCATACATCCCTAGTGCAGAATAAGCTAATTATTGATATGCAGTGAAGGGTTGTGTTGTAGTTTCCACTACCCTATTGGAACCAAATGGAATTGCAAAAATTGTGACGACACAAAAATCTTTCAAAATATTTCAATAACTGCCCTTCCCTCAGAGTAAACCAATTATACTTTGTCAACATGTAGTTACATCTTCCAAAAAGGTCTACATATGGCTATACAAATATTTATCATACATGGCACAAAGGAAAATTTCACCCCTAAAAAGTTTTATTATCTCTCTCTCATTTTCTTCATAATCTGTATGACTTCATCAATAGCAGAAAAAAATATACTGGCCATTTATTTCAATACATTTAAACTTGACGAGGATTTAGTCTGAAGACGTTAAAATCCACAGAAGTAAATGTCAAATGATTTTGAAATGACACAAGCAAGGATCAATAATAATGTGGGGGGTTACCGGATTATGTAGTCTGACACAGATCTCGATAACCGTGCTGTATCCACTATGACGGTGTATCCTATTCAATTAAAATATAGCTGCTTAGCTTTTATTTCAAAGTGAAATAGAGAAAACCACCAGAGGCAGGCTTTTTACATTTATAACAAAGCTCCCTGATAACATCTGCCTTTTGATGTAGTTTGTGTCTGTTGGGTCCTTCGAAACCTGAAGTGACTTTTAATCACTGTGAGAAAAAAATCTAAATCTATCAGGCGGCATCAGTCGACCCCAATTCTTTCTCATTTTTTTCCTTTACCAGAGACCATGACAGACACTTTGAATATGGTCCTGTATCACCCACTGATTAGGGTCTGAAAGTCTGGGTGCTTGAACACTGTGGAGAATTAATCAGTCAAGTCGTTGAATTCGCAGAATGTCTGCTGGCATGGCCAGTCCATTGGGGAATTGAGTTGGCCACCTTCGGGTCAGGTGGAAACTGTCATTTAATGTCACGCTGCTCTGTAACATTACAGATGCCGTCTTCTCTTTCGTAGGTCGCTCGACCTCCTTCTCTTTGGGAGCATTTACGCAAAGGCCACAGTGCCAGAGAGAAGGAAGGAACGAGAGAAAAGCAAAATACGAAAGAGTGAAACGGTTATGCTGCGATGAGTGAGAAGGTTAATCGAGACTAAAAGTTGGGAATATGCAGAAAGAAACGTATGTAACACATAAAGAGCTTTACCATAGGGAAAGCTGTAGAATAATTGCACTGAACACATAAGAGCTGCCTTTACTCTTCTCGTTGACACATTCATACTTCTATAATTAACCGAGACTGATTTGGTAATACAATTGTTAATTGCACTGCCAATAAAGTCCCTTTGAATTGAAACAAAAAAAATGGAAAAAGAAGCTGGTGTCGGGGGGAGCGGCAGCTAGATGAAAGGAAAAAAACAGAGGGAGGGAAGGAACTTCATGAGTGTAGAGACTGAGAGGGCTTCTGGTACATTCCACATATAAGCCTTAATATAAGTTTCATATATATATATATATATATATACATCTGTTTTTAAAAAAAGGTGAAATAAAGGTTTCTGACAGCAATGTACCCCCAAAAAAAGAGACATTTTAGAAGCATTCAGCGACTTATTTCTGGGTTAGTTTTTTAGTCTAGACAGTTAAAAATAACTTAAATGGTTCAACAAAGAAACGTTTTTGATTGTATAATGAACCATTCAGTCAAAGGTTCTCTCTTCTGGTTTATAATCTCCAAAAAATTCACACAAAGATTATTCTGTCAAACAGAAATGTTCTTTAAATGTTAAACGTTCAATATGAAACCAAGGTTATTTTGTGGCATCGCAAAGCACCTTGTAAAATTGACTTAAAAATAAGAAATGTAATAGGTATAAAATAGTATAGAAAGGTTCTTTTGATGTTAAAGGCTCTTTATGAAACCAAGGCAGCAATAAATAATAATAGCAATAATAGCTATAAAATAGTATAGAATATATGATAACATTTTAACAAATAACAAAAAGAAAGGTAATGAAAGATAAATTAAAAAACAATGAAAATCAATTACAAAATGTTTCTAGGTTGTAATTTAGGTAATTTGCTCAATTAAGTATTTTTATATAAATAACAGTGTTATTATATAAATTATAACAAAAATAAAACAAAACAATTAAAATAAAATTGTATGAATGGTGTCACCGAATGTTACACCACACTGTATACAGAGTGTGTAGTGTATATATGCACGTGTGTGTTTCCACTCCTGACCTGTGCTTCATTCTCCTTCAGCAGCCTGCGTGCGCGAGCACCTCCCGGGTCATCAGTCAGGTTAAGCATGACAATGCTCTTTCTCTCCCAGCCGATAAAGGAGCCATCTATCATGCCCTCCACCATGGCCAGAAAGTCTTCATAGCCATGGTGGCGTGTGGTGACCACTGAGAACGCAGTCCAATCGAACTCCTCCAGAACTTCAAAAATGACATCCAGCTGCAGGGAAGTGGAGCAAGAGAACTGCAGGTAGACAGAGCCGCTTTCCTAAAACCACAAAAGAGAAAAAAAAGAATTCAGAAGAGCAGAGAGACGGATACTTAAAATAGGTCCAGTGCATTATGGCCGGGTTCCACTTCCTACAACGACATTTTCTGAATGTACGTCACCAGTTACTCATCAGTCATGTTCTAGCTCTTTGTTTCACCTTTTCACGCTCATTTTTCCTTTCCCTTTCTTGTTCCTGTAGCTTTTTTCACATTCAGATCAATACAGTCAGTCTTAATACCCACACAGCGTGACGTAAAGCATTCATTGCTATTCATAAGCCTGTGTTTCAGGTGACATTAGTGTCCTTGGCTGCTTCTGGATTTAAAATGCTCAGCTGGGCTTTGCTTAGCTCAGTTCATACATTCTATACCCAAGACGATGGCCATTACACTGTACAATCCAAGAGATTTATGACTATGACCAAAAATGACGTACTTTTTATGGTGAATAATGGTAACGTTTAGTCTGACACTTACTAATGTATCAGAATCATTATCAAATATATTGTGGCGTGATGAGCGTTCTGCGCTTGCCGGTCGTGAAACGAAAAATATGCAACCTTTATAATTGACTGTGCTCCTCTTAACATTCGGTTGAGCAATTCGTGACCTCTGCAGAGCTTTGAAAGATCATCCGTGTTCAGATGTTTTGTGCGTACCGCAGCTGCTAAAGCGACATGTGAGAGTAAATATTGTAATTGGGCAACGCAATCACACAGACAAATCATTCATTTCGGATGTCGGATGACTTGCATCTGTGTGTAAGCAGCTTGCTTTTGAAAAAGATCAGCTTATGGAACAGTGTTTCTCTAAAGCGCATTTAGAGAGGCTTACTCACGAAATATAAGTGTTCTCAAAGAGTGCTCGGCGAGAAAGGGGGTGGAGACGTCTGACGGAATGATCACAACATAATAGCCGTCATGACAACAACAAACAATCTGCTGTACAACCTGCCGGTGTTAACTTTGTATTGTGGAGAATCTGTTCTGTATTAAACCAAACACTTCCTGTAAAAATAAAAGCTCAATTAACTCCATGGTACATTTCCCTCATGAATATTACCCCCCAAGGCGTTACCTTGGCAATCTGGCAGATTTTCTTTTTGTGCCCTAACATCCTCTGTAAAACTTATCATCCACATTTGTGAAAAATTAGAAGAGTTTTTAACATCTCTATCCAAATTCAAGGCACTCAGCAAAGTTATAACCTCAAACATGTAAATCAAGTGTTCACAGGGTGTGACCAAAGGATAACAGCAGACTATAACCTCGAGCTTTCAAATAATAACCTGACAGAGGGAAAAAATGCCCTGACTGTAGAGGAGCATTAAGAAGGTATAAAAGCTCACCTCCGCTCCACATTTAAATGAGGAACTGCTTAGCGTAAAAGGCTCAAAGCGCTTACAGTAGTGCTGGAAGTCGCATTGATGGTTAAGTAAAATGGGTCAGGTAACATTTCTCGCAGACGCCGCATCAATTGAGCTCTGAAATTAGATACGCTGATAAATTTGATACAACAAAACTGGAGCAGGAATATAATTTATTTTATTCTATTACATTTTATTGAGAGCAACAGGAAGGGAGAGAGGGAGTCACGTCAGGTCTTTGAAAATTTGTTAATCATAAATCATGATTGTTTGGCCTTAAAAGAATACCAACAAATTGTTATAAAACAAAATAAAACTTACTAAATAAAATCTAATTGTTATTAATTATTGATTATTACTTAACCTTTATAAAGGGCAAATTAGTATTTTTTATTATCAAAATATAAAAAATGTTTAGTGAAACGCTTTCCATTTGTGTTCCATTTCTTAGTAATTCACTTATGTATTCTGCTTTCTATTTAATTAGTTTTATTTAAAAAATGATATTAGATTCACAGCCCTAACCAATATTATTATTAAGGATTACTTTAGAAGCAGAAACAGTTATATTCAATACAGATTGAAACCCTAGAACCCCAAGTTACTTTTCTTTACAATGTAAGAAAAGGATAAAGGTGCCCTATTGCAAAAGAGCCTGGGAGGAGGATATTAATATTAATATATGGTGCGCATAAGGTTTTGATAGATGGCTAGAAGCTGAGAAGTCCCCAGTTAAAACAAGAAAAATGAAAACTTGGATAAACAACGAAACGGTTATACAAAGAACTGAAAACGGTGAATAAAGTAGTGTTTCTATGTTTAACTATGTTTAACACCAGTTTTTCTTCAGATAAATATGTAAAGTATAGCCAGACTACAAAGGTGTTCCAAGTCCCCTTGTTTTCACATTTGCGTCCTGATTGGGATTTATTTTACAATAATGACCAGATGGCACGACATTATGCCTTCCTTGCCTTGAAAACTGCAACACTCTTTAAACATACAAAATGGAGCAACATGTCCTGCAATCTCACATCATCCAACAAAAATACATATTTCTTGAAATGCATTTATCACCCACGTTTACCAAAATCAATTTCCATTCTCCAATATGACCTAATAACTATTAAAGGAATTGGTTTTGAGTTCACAGTCTGTATTGGCGATTGTTTTAGTGGTGGATAAAAAGCCTGTGTCCATTTCTCACTGGCATACAGATCCTGGAAGAATTCACGGGTCCCAAGCAACACTTTAAAAGCTCTTACTGTAATCTTTTTAACATTTTGCACTTGTAATCACAGGGCTCAGCCTCTGAAATTACTGGACTCCACAATGTTAGGGCTGGTTCTATTGCCAGGGAGATTTGAAAGACCTCAGGACACATAGAATTGCATTATGTTGCAGTATATTCTTTAATATTAAGCTCTGCACCACTCCTCTGCTGGTCTCACTCACATTATACCATGCTTGAACCAGAAGCTTTGCATTAGCCAGCTCGTGCCCCTGAGACACGTCTTGTGTACTGCACAGTGCGCCATATTGAGGTCCAGATGGACTAAGTGATGTATTTAAAGTATTTAAATGCTTTCATATAATAAAATGGACCCTGGAAGGCTCTTTCCATAAAATACG
Organism: Triplophysa yarkandensis; assembly: GCA_033220385.1. Classification (NCBI taxonomy): domain Eukaryota; kingdom Metazoa; phylum Chordata; class Actinopteri; order Cypriniformes; family Nemacheilidae; genus Triplophysa; species Triplophysa yarkandensis. The sequence continues at coordinate 15,525,590 of CM065660.1, read as the reverse complement.
AAAAATTCGCTGAATACAGATACAATATTCATATTCCATTTTCGCGGTTTATTTTCATTCTTTAGGGAGAAAAACATGTGTCTGTGTTTTTAAAAAAATTGCAGAACTAACAGACCCCCGTCTCCTCTGATGCTGCGGCTTTGATTCACCTGAAATCAATCTACATTGAACACTTGAAACTTGATTTGCAGCATCAAATTTTGCAGCACTCGCTAGAGAAAGCAAAGCGCCAAGATGGAGTCAAAGACATCTTCTCTCGGATCATACCAAAATATTTAACCACATGATGTGATTAATTACAGTCCCAATTAAAGCAGCTAAATGGTTCCTTTGTGACGTGATCTGGTTGGCGGTTCCTGAAGAAGTAACGGAGGTCCCTGTAGAGATACCCTCGCGAAAGAGCGTTAACTCTTTGACTCCAAGCCCAAGCTTACAAATCCACAACACATGAGCATTTACGAGTGCGGTTAATTAAAGTCTACGCAAGCAAATAAAAATGTAATGTAATATAATTCCACGGGAGAGTTATATGCAGACGAATAGGCTCTCTCCCATGTGTGAATAAAACAACACAGGTAGCCTGAAACTTATTTGAGTTTAATAGGTCATCTCAATTATACTGAAATCTTATTAAGTGCTAGGACACGGTGTGTTTCAAAGTTAACCTTCAATTGCGACAGTGAATCCTGGTTGCCCATGGAATTAATACATTGGGGTGGGATTTTTCCCAAAAAGCCCAGGCGGTGTTTGTTCAAAGGAGGGGGGTAAAAGTGTGAAATAGACAGGGATTCAAATATTGTAAATCTGTGTGTTGAAAACATACAGCTTAAGTGACAAAAGAGACCTTCAATAGGCCTCTGACTGAGTCATTTTGGAATATAATGGATGTACCGGATGCATTTCTGTAAGAAAAGCATTTGCACACGGTAATCACAGAGAGGATACACACCAGCTGAAATACCACAAACCTTTTACATACGATTTACAAGCCGCCTTTCTATAAAAATACAATCTCGACTATATTATTTCACATTAAGACGAATGGAATACAATGTTTTTGAGCAAAACAGGGAACCCATTGACATCTCTAGTTCCAACTACCTGCTTCAACAGAAAAGGTGTCAATACAAAAAATTGAATGCTAATATAACAGGTTTGTTGACGTTTCTTGGCTTAGTGCGAATTAAGTTTTTAACACATTTAAATCCATTCCGCTCAATACAACAGGTTATTTTTTAAATCAATGCATCAAATTTTCTGATATGTGTTTATGATTAAATTTGAAAGGTCTTTCAAGCCGTGAATAGCTTACCTTTACATTATTAAAAGGCATTTTTAATCTGTCTTTCTCTTTTCTCTGACTACATTTAAAAAAATATTTATAGTAATTCTAAGGGGTGGATAAGGATATACACCAAAATGTTATATAATATGTTTTATATAGAAATAAAAACATGTCCACACACACCAAGTGAGCCATTTACTTGCATCCCGCATATGCAAAAAAACTTTTGCGAATGACATTATTATTTTGTCACAACTGTATACCCTCTTGTCGCCCGTCCTATTCATTACTTATGCATTTTGCACATATAATTAAAAATACTTTTCACGTCACATGAATGTGAACCTGTCTATCTAAACCCAATTAAAGTTTTTTAAGCATTTTTTAATTTGTGATTTTATACACAGTAAATAATGTAAAGAACATTCAGTGAAAATATTTATTTGATATCTTTATTATTGACTGGATAAGGTTATGACAAAACAGGAAATTGTCGTGAAGTTCGTCGATGTGATCAAACTTGGGTCCTTTAATTTCATTACAAGAATGTCAAAACAGGGTAACATACATTTCACCTATCCTCAATATAGCCTCCATATGATGTACTTAAGAATGTGGTCAGAAAAAAACAAACCTTGGCAATTCCATGAAAATGTCAACCCTACCATGAAAAGAAAGAGTTTTTGCCAATGTTTTGTTATATACTTATAGCACATTTGTCAACAATTGGTGGGTCAGATACCCATGTGAAATTTCTCTTTATAGCATTACATTTATTTTTCAGGATTATCACAGCCATAACAGAACATTTTGCTCATGGACACATGAAAATTAAAATATATTAATTAGTTTATGTCTTGTAAAGAGCTATCCCTTGTCCAATTGTAGGATATTACTGCTTCTGGTGTGTGCATTTTAATTCATTTAAGTACAACTTGTTTCTCCCTTGTTTTGTCACGTCGAAAATTCAGGTTAACTAAAAAAAATTGTTTAACAATGGTTTTGTACAGTTGATATACAGTCATTTTAAGTCTCGTTTTTATGTCACATCCATTAAGCAAAACGTTCATAATGCTAAAATTGCCCAGTTCCCTCTCAAAAGCACAGGTCTGAAATAGTGACAGATGTAAATACAAAAAGGCAATTGGTTAAATACAGAATTTAGATCCTAAAATTACACAATAATACAAACCAAGTTGTTAGGCAACAGTTGAAAAAACAATGAACATTCCATCACAAATCAATCTTTAAAACCCCAGCTGACCTGTTTTGTTGATTAATGCTTACCATGTTAAATAATTAGGCACTGTTTTGCTAAAATTAGAAAGACAGCTCAGTTGTTTCCCAGGCCACTGAGAGGTGTTTGCATGTGGATGAGGTTATCACTGGAAAAATTCCAAGATACTACCATATTAAATCTCTGGGGTAAGAAATAAAGTAAAGAAAGTAGTACAATAGTGTAAAAAATGGAAATGTATTTCAATTTAGGAAATAGATGCAGCAGATCTGCAGGCAAGTTTGTGTAGTCTAAAACTAATTTAGAAACTATATCCAACACACAAAAATGGCAATCAATTATGAATGTAGGTTGAGTCTTACCTGAGGCTCCCTCCCCAGGCCAGCGCCTCCCCCCACAGCAATGACAGGCACTCCTGTCTGGGCCGAGACAAACTCCAGCATAGGTGCTAATGGTGCCCGGTTAGGCGGTGGTGGCTTCTCTTCCTCAAACACAAGGCCTTGCAGTGGCGTAGTGTCCAGTAACTCACACAACTGTAGCAACAGGCTCCCAGGACTGCTTTCATTCACAGCCAGCCAGATCACGTTAGCCGGCCCCCAAGGGGTCATCACACTCTCACCCACCTGTCCAGACCAGGCCCGACTCAAAACACTCGTCCCCGAGCTGCTGCTGCTGCTTGGCCCGGCACCAGAGCCAAAACCCGCCGTAGAGGCTCCGCCCGTACCCCCCACCCCAGCGCTCGTTTCCGGGAGGTGGGAGGAGCCGGAGTGGACCACAGCGATATTGACTCCGCCCAAAGCCCCTCCTGAGTCCCTCTCTCTCTCCCGGGGGCGGAGCAGCAGTGGGGGGGAAGGCTGGGCCGGTCCAGTGCATGCCAGCACAGCCAACAAAAACGAAAGGGCGGGCCTTGCCGCCATGGCGAAGAGTCACTTGGGTGGGTGGCACTTTAAGCAGGAGCAAAACCTTGAGGGGGAAAAAAAGTTAGATAGGGTTTAGAGAAACGTAAACAATTTATTGTATGTTACAGCTAATATCAAAAATGTAAAAAAACAAGCATTTTCGACCATTAAATTCAAACAAGCCGTCAGCGTAGTACATCAACATCAATTAGAATGCCACAAGACATCAAGATACATTAACCCAGCGTAGTTAAATCCCTGTGCAGGGATTGGAGAAGAAAAGCTAACACATCTCACCCCATGAACCCCGCCATTCCCCAGAGAAGATGGGAAATCATTACTCCCCTTGCCCTGATTCATGCGTTATTCCCCCTTCAACGCAGGAGAGAGAGAGTCTTGAATCTCCAGCATAAATCTCCTCGCCCGTAAAGCGTATGTCTCTGGCTGGGTAGATCCACAACAGACTGAGTAAATAAAAGTGAAAATAAAGAACACAGAGAATAACAGAGGGGACGAGGCCGCCCTCCGCCTTTTGTTTGAGCTCCTCGTACGATGAGCGAAAGAGAGCTAGAGCGAAAGAGCAAGTGAGACGCGGTTCTGCTGATACAAATGGCAGGCCGTAAGCGCCAGCAACACCATGAATCATTTTCAAGTCACTTTGTACGCCAGCCATCAAAACCTTACCCACCCACCCCTCCTACTGCATCGCAGATGCATACATCCACACTCTCTTTAATTAACCTCCCACTAAACGCACTTATTTATACACAAACAACGTATTCGGACACGTATAGGCAGGCAAGATTGCGATTTATGTGGCGTGATATATGTTGCACGATGTACAGCACAACTGCACCTTCACTGGCAGTCACACACATTGAGGCACTGACTCAGGGCTTGGCAGCACATACGTGTACACACCCACACACACACACACCCACACACACACACACACACACACACACACACACACACACACACACACACACACACACACACACACACATAAATGCATGTCTGTCTGTAATGTCATAGTGGCTGCTTTTTTTGAATATCGGAGATGCTTATGTCATAGCTTTGTAAAAGAAGGCAAGTTGACGTCATAATTTCTTCTCTCCCTACGTCCCTCCCTCAGAGCCGGGAAAAGATATATTGAATGTGGAATAAGACACTGGACGGCAAGATCTATTTGGGAAAGACCAAAAGGAAGTTGAGGGGGGAGACGAATGGAGAAGTTGACACGTAGATGGATGCAAGGCAGAGACGGAAGTCTGCAAGGGGGTAGAGATTTATGGAAGCGATGGTGGGAAAAGGAACAATTTAATAGGTAGTTCAATAACATAAAGGACAAATGCCTATAAGAGAGTTTTAAGCAAAGGCAAAAGGACTTATCAGAGACTATACTGCATAATTCACAACATCATTACTGCATTCACACTGGCCGATGGGCAAAGACTGCAGTGGCGAGTAGGGGGGAATGCTGCGGTGTAAATGGAAGAACACAAATTTATTTGACTCCATATTTGTTCTGTTATGTGCACAGTGCTGGAAGTGAAGGTTAGAAAAGGATTATAGATTTAGGGGATGTTAAACCCAAAAGTAATAAGAAACGAAAAAGGTTAATTCCACCTAAAGTATAAAATTCCATTGAAATGATAATTCCTCTGTAAATAAATTTGAAATAAAATGGATGGTTAAGAAAACAATAATATGGACTGTAGACTGTGTCTGGACAGGAACATCTGTTCTGGATTGTTGAATGTCATTTTAAATAAAGCAGTGGAGGCTTAAAACCCCTTATTTTTATAAGCGAAAGCACTTGGAAATTAGACATTTAGTCTTTTCAAACACAGTATAGAAGGAAGTTCAACCCACACATCAGAAAAACTAATTTCTGAGATTTTCTTCTATTAATGCAGTGAATGGAGCTTGTTGGAAATTGTTATTGAAGAAGCAGGAGTGTAGATCTTACTGTAGATATTTCCCAGGGAACTTATTAGCTCAGGCTGAAAGGTCAAAGCATTATAAATATAATAATATTGTGCTTGCTAAGGGCATTTATAAACCCTGCTAAGGGCAAGAGTGCAAGGGTCACTATTTTGCAACCCTGGATAAAGATTTTCACACTACAGCATATGACTGGCTTGACCTTAAAGTTGACTTTGATTGATTGTTGAGAAATCTGTTTTCTTAAAGGGATAGTTCAAAAACAGAGAAAACTAGTGTTGTCAAGATACTGGAATGTCTAACTTTGACACAATACCATTGAAAAATCTCATTACTTGATATCGTTTTCAATACCATGGAGAAAAAAATGCCAGAACATTAAGGCCCGAGAATTTCAATTTTTAGTTTTAAATGTTTAATAGAACAAGACTAGACAATGGGGTATATTTTAACATTATTTATTCCTTGTTTATCTACTGTTAATTTTACAAACGGATTTGCTGTTTAAAATCAAAAGTTGTACCTGTTAATATGAATGACCCAGATCTTAAATAAATATTTTTTAAATAACATTTAAATATTAAACTTACCTTAAACATACGAATCACTTGAAAAAATGTATTAATATTGCGTTAATGTTAGTTCATACATATAAGATGAACAAGGTTAATTTGTCTATTATTTATATATAATCAATGATTATTGTACATGGAGACAGAAACACATAGCGTGCATCACACATGATGTTGCAGAGACTCCGCACCGCACATCTTTTCACATCTAACATGAGTGAACAGTATCAGCACACATATATAGTGCACTATGATAAACACAAAAGCACAGACGTGGGAGCATGTATATTGTTCAGGAAGAGCAGGTTTTATGGTTATTTTTGTGAAAAAGTATTTAATAAACACACATTAAAAAATGTATTACAACAATTAGATATGTGCCCGTATTCTCTATATGCTTCCATATATTGTAATATACTTACAATTACGTGAATAATGGAGAAAATCTGCTTATATTTGGCTTACTAAAACTAGACTAAGACTTAAAGATTTCAGATGAATAAAATAGGACCAAAACTAAATGTTGTATTATTCCAAAGAATAAGACTAATTCAGAACTTGCTATAAAAATTAACACTGACCAGAGTGAATGTAACAAGTGGGTATAATTATTATTTCATGTACATTTAAAAGCGGGTTGGTGGAATTACCTTATTTTATCATGTACGGTTCCATGTATTTAAATCAAGTTAATCCAACAACCCATTTTTTAAGTGTACATACATTAAGCACTATGGTAGAAGTGCGGTTTACTTGGCGTGCATGTATAGTTCTGCTGTCAGTCACTTAAATATGCATCTAAAATACACATCACTATTACAGGCAGACATGAATCACCGATGCAACAGGGACAGCAGGGAGAGGCCACAATTGAGTTGGATTGGGAGAGTCCAGACTTCACTGATCATCTTTCTAACATTATTTATGAGAAAAAGAGAGAGAGAGAGAGAGAGAGAGAGAGAGAGAGAGAGAGAGAGAGAGAGAGAGAGAGAGAGAGAGAGAGAGAGTGAGAGAGAGATGCTGATATGCATACTGCGGGACATCAGTATAGTTTAATTTAATATTTTATCAGTATCAATACTTATTTATTTATTTTTGTATTTTAAGGTTGAACACAAAAAAAGATATTTGAAAAATATATAAATAGATTTCTGGGGCACCACTGATTACCATAGAAGAAAAAATAACAATTTTTTATCTGTTCAACATAAGAGAAGATATAAAGAACAAGAAAAACATTTCAAAGTCACCTTTGAATATTTCTTTGCTGGAATTACTTAATTTTCATGTAGACGGGTTCAATCACATGAATAAATTAAGTTAAATTGTTCTTTAAATTAAAAATAGACAATTTCAAAAATACTTTTTTCATCATGTACATCGGTTCCACATTACAAATAAAGTAATTCCAGCCACCCATATTTTTCAGTGTATGGTAGTCAATGATGCCCTTAAAATATCATTGGTTAGCATATTTGTAAGTACATTTCTTTGTTTTCCATCAAGCAAAGACATTTAGAAAGGTTCTGAACAACTTGAGGTTAAGTAATTCCAAACTTAATTTTCTTTTTTTTTGAGTGCACTATCCCTTTAAAGCAGAAAAACAACATGGGATCTGGAATTATTTTCATTCGATGACATAAAAAATCTGTTGTGAAATTAGCCAATTAAAGTTGGCGAGTAATAGTGACTTCATGAAGGTAATGATCACCACAAAATGTGGAGCAAACCTATTTTTCCCATTTCATGAGCTTTTAAACCGCAATCTTAAACAGCAGCCAGTGCACTCACGCTGATGATGAAAGTGGTTTTGCGCACAGTGTGAAAGCAGATCAGAGGGACAATTGAACTTGGGTGGGGACTGAATCAATTGTATAGTGTGAAAACACTCTAAGTCAGGCAATTTAGACAGTCATTGCCTCTGTGAGTAACCGTCTGGTGATTAAGGCTTTAAGCTGATAACGCAGACGTCACAAATGTGATGCTAGGTAGGGTTGACACATAAACTGTTAAGTTTCTAAGTGAAGACTAACTCAATCAAGCCTTTCAGCAAGGCACTTAATACCCTGTTGCTCCAGGGGATCTGCTCCTGTCCTATAGTAAAAAGCGTCAGCTAAATGATAAGTAACCTCCATTAAATCGCATTGGTGACTGAGCTTACCCAAGGGCATGACGGCACCACTAAGCAATAACTTCAGATTCAGATTATCATAATGATTTTGTTGGATATTTTGATGGTTTTCTGTGTACTTTACAAAACTAATGTGCACATAAAGTGTAATTGATATTGCTTGCTACAAATCATTTTGTAAATGACAAAAACATATCCATAAGCAGACAAAGCCTAAAGAACAACTGTGCCCAAAATAAATTCACATATACTTTAGTTAAGGAATCAGCTGGTTTTACGATGGTTATTTTCTTACAGTTGAGGATCAAAATTTTGTTTCGCAAGTGTATGATTGCAATAAATACTTCAGTCTTGACACTTAGGTCGCCTACTTTGAATCTGTTTAGGGTTGAAAAGTAGAATTTACTTATTCTGAGGTGAACTACCTCATGATGAAATGAGCAAAAGTGAAAAGTTTTGAGACTGCTGTGGTGGACTGTAAAGGCGATTTACATTTTCTGTATGCAACCATATCTTACTCTTGTCTGTTATTCAACATGAGCCATAGAGAAATAAGCAGACAAAAGCTAAGCCAAACTAGCACGGCAACAATAATTGGTTTTGGGTGATGTCAATCAATGGTAATGATCAAATTAATCTTTCCACACTACATCAAACAAGCTAAACTATGGAACTTGTCAAGGTAAGCGAAGGGCGAAAATCAAATGAGAGTTACTTGGTGCTCAACAGGCAGGTTCTTTCAGTATGGTTCAGCTTGATGTACTAGCATGTGTGGCAGTAAATTTGAAGAGCTCTATTTCCGACTGACTGACTTTGAGAAATTGACTTACTTAGAAATCCGTTCCCCTACTGCTAAAGATTTGCCAACATGTGTGTGACTTGGCATGTCCTAGCAAAACATCCAATCTATTCATAACACTAACAAGAATTTATTGCTCTTTTAGTAGCATGTGTTTTACAACCAAATTTTTGCTCCTTTCAAAACAACCAATTTGTGCAACTACACAGCTCTAAGAGGTAGGTACAGAAAATTGAACCGTCCAAGAACTGGTTGTGCATTCGGTGTTAATACTGTAAAGCAACCTCGCTTTTTCAAAGCAAGCTTTGCTCACATCTTTCAAATATGCTGGCTCGGAGACATTATGTTAATAGTGAACCCCAAACTCTACAATCTCTGGGATCATTCATTTTCCAGCTGCCCCACCGCCATAGATTTGGCTTCAGATAAATTTACAGCAGCGCACTTTCATCAGTCTGGATGAACTCTTTGGCAATAAAAAGATTTTCTGAATGAACCCCGATAAATAATCTAAGATAGTATAGCAGCATCTGCATTTGCATTTCCTACAATATGTGCAACTTTGCTTGTTGTGACAAAATAAACGGAGGGTGGAACAGATGGTCACTTGTTCAGATCATAGGTCTGCAATGCAGTGTTCCCCATAGGGAAGCACTTATCTGAAATGGCAACCACAAAAAAAAAAATATATATATATATATAAATATACCGTAAAAGTGGTGCTTATGAGGGTAGCTCAACGTCATGTATCAGAATCAGAAAAGCCCACCATAAACCTTACCCTCTGTTCTTTTTATTGCTGGGTGGTATTGATAACATGTTAATGTTTTTTCAAATACTGCACTGATTTTTATGAAAGCCCAGGATGTTGTTTGACTGCTAGTCCTGCAGGTATTTTGTCTTTTGCAGGTTGCTTTTAGGTTCCATATATGGGTAAGATGTCTGCGTAATACAGTCTAACATGTGGCCGTCTGTGGTTCAGACGTGGCGATGAATTGTGGTGTTGTCCACTGAGCCTCATCTAGCTGCATGAGCACTTCATCATACACAGCTCACGGCACAACTTTTACAAATGCCATTCTGAATGGACTCAACATTTAGAACTGGTGACATCAGCTTAAAAAGAAAGTAATTTTACAAAGGTGAAGTATGTTATGGTATATTTTTGAATAACAATGTAGCTAAAATAAGACGAGGAATGTGTATTAATGAAGCACTGCCAGAAATAAAGGTGCAAAATTTGAACCCTCCTACATGTACTTTTAACATTAGGCAAAAATGTAAAGCTAATTATTTTAGTGATGGATGGAATTCAGTTTTCACAGACATCCGATATCCAGATTTTTGCAATTTATTTTAGCCGATACAGATTATTCTATAAGTCTACCTTTTAAGGTAAATAATTTTGGGCTTTTTAAAAGCTAGAATTTGTATTTGTTTAGCTTATTTATTGTTTGTTTTAGTTTTAAAAATCAAAAGTAATGAAATAAGAAAGGGATGACATAAAATAACTCATAATGTTATTTTAGAAAGAGAACACTGTTTTAATTAACTTTAAGAAGGACTAGTAACTGAACTTTACAGTCAGATGGAGTTGTAAACTTATATTATGTATAATATAACATTTTAAATGATCTACCAACAGAGCTGTCAACACATTAGGCTGCTGCCTTGATCCGCATTATAATTCTTTAAAATATAATTTAATTCAGCCTTTATATTTCTGATGACTTTATCATTATATTTTTCATTTATTTAGGAGTGACTTCAAAACAGTCAAGGTTGATAACATTTATAACTTTTTAAATAGAAACGAATGTAACAATGTTATTGATTAATCAATTGATCGCTTTGATCCGCAGATTACGATTCTGAAAATTCTTCACTTATGTTCAGCTTTTTTAATTATTTTATTTATTGTCAAATATTTTTTTTATATTTAATATAAACCATGTTTAAGTTTCAACCAAGAAAGTAAAACATCATAACAATAGTAATTTCTTTAATTAAAACTACAGTAACTAGGTTATTGTTTTTCGTTTTATTTTAGCCTATAAAAATACAGTGTTTAAATTTACTTTTTCAAATAACTTTGAACATGTGACATGGACTTACATTGTTCTCTTCCCTTTAAAACAACAATAATTAATTAATTAGACTTATTAATAATAAAAAGTTAAAATTAAAAGAGCCATGCTTAACAAGTAAACAATAAAACCAGGCAAATCGCAACTTTGCAGTCACTCTTAATAACTTCCAAGTATGTCCACACAGCTGACTTGATGGTTACAAAATCTGGTAAGTTCAATTATAAATAATGTACAAACTTATTTTCCAGTAAAAGTGAAATGGTTTTAAATAAATAATCGTAATATTTGGCAAAATTATTGTGATAATAATTTTTTTCATAATCGAGCAGCCCTACCATAAAGGTTAAATTATTGTAGATCTAAAAGGAAAACCCCATGTAAATGATTTTTACATTGACCACATAAATGCGATTACAATACAGAGATTTACATTATTGTACAACGGTGAAAGAGGAAAAGTCCACCCACGTTTACTGCAGATGTTCACAGGTCACTGCGTCCACCGCCATCTCGCACTCCTCCACGAATGTTTTAATGACATAATAATATGCAATACCCTGAAAACCTGCTGTTAATTATTACAGATAATTAACAGAGCATATACCCATTCATCGACTGCATTAGAGACCGGAAACCTTGACGTAAGCTGTCGTCCCCTAGAAGCAAAAGAACATACAAGTGCTCTCTAAGCCGTGCAATAACCTTCCCTGGGAAAAAAAGAAAAAGGTCTCTATAGTGAGGTGTTATCTTTGAATTCACAATCAAGCTGAAGATCCCTTCCTAACAAAAACATTCTCTTAGCAACATATTGCACAGCCTCAACCTGAAAGAAAAGAAGTGAAAAGAAAAACAAATTAAATTCTGTCAAGACCAAACTGCTTTCACAGCACTGCAGGGTCCCGGTACTGACAGAGATGGAATTTCATGCAGCTAAGGATGGCTTCCTATCCTTCTCTCACTCAGGCCTCGCCATGTCCCTCGCAACAGGGGCGACATGCCGTATGCCACACGCACCTCAAATACTAATTCAAATGCCAATGTTCCAATCCGCTTCATGTCACCTTCATCAGGCACCCTTTTTGAGGTGTGCTTCAAGGCCGATGCTTAACTTAAATTTTTGTTTCCCGTACGATAGCGACGACTCTAATTGTTTGAAAATTGCCATTTTTCCTCACACTTGGCAAAATGGGCGCTGTCGTTTAAGGTAGACACTATCTTTATTTGGTCTTCCGCAGAGTTTATCATCCGTCTACCAGCGTGAGAAGCACCGCACTGCAATCCATTTCACTAGAGATGCATTTTTGCATGCATTTTCTTAGCGAGCCACTGTAAAGGAGCAGATTGTCCCTGGGATCTAGCAAGCCCCAAAGCAGAAGAAGAATTTAGAGGAGGAAAAATATAATTTCATACACTGTGGGTATAAGAATGTATCGGTTGATGGATCACTGGTACAATCTTTTGTATCACAAAAAGACGACATGATGAAACGCATATTGTGTTTATAAGTGACATCTTCTAAAGAGTGTTATGGCATCTGTGAGGCTCTCTTTTTGGAGAATAAATCCTGTCAGTCCACACATGTGAGCCATCCCGGCTGTATTCTTCAACAAGGGGAAAGTAATCAACAGGCATCACTGCGACCTTGCTTCCAGTGTTCTTAGCGATCATTTCCTTAATTGATTTAGAAAACAGGCTTGAGGAGCAAAATTAACCATGGCAGCATTTTGTGGGAAATTACAGATTACAAAGGTGAAAGACTTTGTACGTAAAAGGAATAGATAGAGGAGCCACCAAAAATTCAGGAACTGATACAGGTGAAAAAAGCAAGAGAGTAAGAACAAGATAAGAGAGAATCATGAGGACAGTACAAGGACAGTTGGTCAAATCCAGGAAAATATGTGGGAAACAGAACAAAAACAAAATCTATTCCTTCTTTTTCTTCTGCTAACACCGCTTTAGCATTCCTTCTTTTGCTTTTTGCAATGCGGCCCCATTTGCCTGAGTTAATAAGTTGATAATTCTTTGGCTCAGACACAGGCTCTTAAAGAGAGCTGCAGGAAACGGAGGCCGACCGTTGGCCCTGGGGCACACTTCACCATGCAGATGGAACTTTTATACTAAAGCAGGGTCAGTTCCCACAATGCAGGGTACAACCACACTGCTGTAGTTTGGTAAAATACTGCAGTCAAAGTAAACTGCAGCCCTGCACATTACCTTACCTTCTAGAGCTGACAACATAGTGGATGAAAGAAATGGAAAATTTATTAACCAACTGCCTGTATGAATGTTGCTCAACCTCTTTCCACGAAAAACCTGTCATATAATACAAGTTATTATAGTTATGCATAAATTGTAAAATAACCTAAAGTATTTACACTATAGTCCACCACACAGCATCTGTTTACTGTAATATGTAAAAGTTCAGATTAGAGCTATGCGATATTGGTAAAAAAAATGTATCTATGTTTTCTGTGATTTTGCCGATAATGATAATCAAACAATATTTTATCCTTTTAAAATATATGTGTAAGTCTTACTGGACTTACTTGCTAACAGAATATTGATTTTGCTTATAAAATAATAATTACAACAATAAAATAAAGTGCCTTTACATTAGTTTTTTTAAATAACAAAAAGAATACTAAACAATGCTCAAACAAACTGTTTTTACACTGAAAAAGTTACAAAAGACTAAAATGTAAGTTATGTTCTAAATGCGCACACGCAATTATGCGTTGAAAGTGAATGCAGTTTTTGATTGCTTATTGTGACCTAGTCCAAAATGTAATTTCACACATCGTTAAAACAACATTTACAATAGTGTCGGACACCATAGTCTAGATACATTTCAAAACACCGAAAATATATTTCATTTTGAAATAAAGGTTAAATATGACCTATGCATGTTTTTGCAACATTCCCCCGCATACTTGAAATCAACCAAAACGCCAGAGAAAAATTGCGAGACTCAGGAAATTAAATGCAAATTGGAGACAAGTGGGTACCCAGAATTTTGGCTATTAATTGTACATTTGTAGATAATGGATGTGATAGGGCAAAGTACTTAATAATTCAACAAAACAAGCTTTTAAATGACATGCACAAGGCATGCAGCCTGATGCTGATATAACCGATTTTGAATTGCATTTACTACATGAGGACTCATCACTGCAATTTACAAGGCTGCAGTCCATATAGACCTGTCAAGTATTTCTAATAGAACTGTCGCTGATGTCATCTACCTGTTATCTTTATGTTGGACTCTTTGGCATTCATTTTGCTTTGCTGTATTGACATCCCCTTTGCCGAATTGAAAGATTAAAAAGTAAAAAAATTCTATAGATTTGTGTGCATATGCAATATTTTTAAGCAGTCATACTTCTTCTTGCATAAATGTTCTATAAATCATCAACTCCACACACATCAAACAAATGCTTACAGTGTTTTACCTCAAGAGTTTCTTTAAGATAAGTGAATAATGTTTTATCATCCTAACATGTCCATAAAGCACAGTTTCAAAACCAAGTGTAACGCGCTATCTGCACTACTGCTTTAATCGCTTGCTATTCTTCATCCACTAATAATGGAAAACATATGCAGGCCTTATAGATAACCATGACAACTTCATTATTGAATCGTATTCAGTAACAGTATGTGCTCTGCAGCTAGATTACAGTCAGATGTAAGTGAATCTGGAACAATTCCATTATTTACATTATTTTTTGTCCATACAGATGACCTGAAACGATAAGTTCCCTTCACCAGTGGCGCAGGCCGCCTGAAACGCTGATGTACGACTGCCAGATTAAAGTCCTAAAAAACTATTATGTACAAACGGAAAAACCCTTAAAACATTCGATCAACAAAAATTTTAAACATTAATTAAACAAAAAGAATCACAATGTCCTAATGTTTCTTGCGCAGAACACAAAAGAAGGTATTTTGAAGAATGCTGGTCACTAGCAAATATTCACTTGCACTTGCATTCACTTTTATAGAGTGCGTGTCCATTGAGGCATTTTTATGCGCCTTAAAATGTTTGGAGCTGACTGAAAATGCCGGTTGTGGGCATTTGAACAGTGTGTATGAAAAAGCGAAGCATTTTTCAGATTAGACACACTGTGGTTGCTCTGATATGGAGTACAAGGAAAGAAAAAATCCCTTTATTTCAGGGCTGAATATAGAATTGAAGCCGTTTAACTGTTGAAAGGACACTAAAAGTACTGCGTGCAGTCCCGGGGCAAGTGAAACATTCATTCTGGTTGTTTTTCTATAACAAAGTTATAATAGTCCGGGTAAGACATCTATTCTCAAAAACTAGCAATAACATTTTCTCATTCATTGTTGTTTTTGGCAGCTGTACATTTGTTCCGCCCCTGCTGCACTGTGATTGGACGAATTATAAAGTATATATGATGGGCTGAGCGTTCTTTCCCAAGTTGAACCTTTTTCAACTCAGGAAGCCCGGCCAAAATTATAGAGCGCCGCTGCTGAGCTGGAAGAAAAATAGGCCAGCAGCTGGCTTTTTAAAAAAATGCTGCGTTTTCCATTGGAAACCATTGAAGAACCATGGTGCACACCAGCTTAAACTCCTCTAGTGGACACAGACCCATACTGTAAAGGTGAATGGATCCAACCGCTGTTCGATTACCAATTCCACTCAAAATATCTTCTTTTATGTTCTTCGGCAGACAGAAAGTCATGCAGGTTTAAAATGAACAAGACATTGAGTAAATGGTAACTGAAATTTAATTTCTGGACAAACGATCACTTTAAATCTAAAAATGTCACAAAGCATACACTACATTCACATTAAATTGAAGAAGAGGCAGTTCACTACAATCAGTATGCAGCCCTTTGTCTTTACACCAAAGTGAATCTCCTATGGATTTAAGTGATTGATGTGTTGCATTTCCACATCAAGCCTTGACTAACTCATGGCATTAGAACAAGTAAGCGAATGTTGGCTACAGTATTCAATGAATATCCAGACCTGCTGTCTACAGTTTGTTCCAAGTTTTCTTTATTTTTTATAATGCATAACCTTACTTTCAACCTTCATCCTAATCTCTTATTCTCATCCTACAATCACACGGGTGTTTCTGAAGTCTGCTATCTTGCGTCTGCCTTGACCCTGACTGTAAAATATGCGTGCATGGTCAACATATTTCATGTACTTCTATTCAACATGGTATATCTGTCCCCAGCTCAAAATAGCAACTCCAGAATGTAAGACAACATTCAGGCACTGAGCAAAAAATTTCACACAAAGGACATATTCCATCGTTTTGAATGACAGTTAAGTTGCGTCGTTCACAAAACCACATCAGTGATGATGGTGAGTAATGGATTGGGCAGGAACATCTGGCTATGACAGCCTACTCAGAGAGCTTTGTTACAGCTGGGGGCATTGTTAGTGTGAACCGGAGTAAAGTAATAAAATGGGGGATGATAAATAATAAACAGAAAAGCATTGACAACACACCTGAAGGCTTATTTCATTACACAAGGACCCTGCACTTTATTAAAGCTAATGAGACACAATCCCGGGGTGAGTGTTACAGTTGAATGCTTCTTAGTCCCTCTTCTCATCCTTTGATACTCATGTCATTGGATTTATCCGTCAAATAGGATTCTTCATCTTCAATACAATCACTTTAAATATTGTGTGGATGAGTGAACCTCGCCATTTGTTCCAGGTCTAGAGGAACACAACGCTAGGATAAAATATTCCTTATTCAAGTTATTCGTAGTTGTACTTCGGCAACTGAAACTATTTTAAGCAAACTGTCATGAATCAGCAAATGGCCATTTAATAATAAATGTTATCATCATAAGGGGGAAAATCATATAAGACAGGAAAAAACTCATCAAACATGGCACTACATCAAACTTGAGAGACAAAAAAACTTGCAAAGGTGTGAGGCTTAATTTTAATCGTGGTGCATTGCCCGGTGGGAGGGCAGGAAGCACGGAGCACCAAAGAGAAAAAGTGACAGTGGCAGCAGCAAGCCATATTACCCTGCATTGAAAATGACATCTGTGGAGGCCCCTGAGATTTAATTTTGGATGTTCACGGGGAGCCAGTTTCTGTCTGTCTGGCTCAGGGGAAGGAGGGAATCCCTGAAACCCACCATCCGTCCACCCCCCCCAGGACATCATGTCGGATTAATTCGAACCCAGGGTGAGCTTGGAAAGCTCTATTTGCAATGCTGTGTACCACTGATCCGAGCGTGGACCTCATCAGGCCAAGCAAGCAGAAGATATTCCGGTTTACGTCTGAACAAAAACGGATTTACAATCAATAGTCTGATAAGCAAGGCGTAATTCACAGGCTGATTTCAAGCCTTGATGTTAACAGACTGCGAAATAGAGTTTCGCCCGTGTTCCCTTTTCACTAAGGTACTTATTTAGATGAGCAATCAAGCCCAGTGGTTGCAAGAAAAAGACATCATTCCAACACATACCGATTGAGAGACTTGGTCAAAACGCTGCAAATTAAGGTGAAAAATCAATGGCCGACAAGTTCATACAAAGCCGTTGCGTGAGAGGAGTGCGCCTACTGGAACCAATCTAGAATCATGGCGGATGAATGAAGACATCTGGGGAGTCTCTGCTGGTATTGAGCAGAAAGTGTGGAGTTCTTAATTTACAGTGATCTGAGCGCATCTGCATCTGTGTGAGAAGTAGAGGGAAAACCGGCAGGGAAGAACTTGGAGAATGATGCTAGCAGCCCAGCAGCCAAGTGCTGGACCATTAGACAGAAAATGTCTGTTGGGGGTGAGAGAGATTGAGTTGAAATATCATACAACTCGGTCACGACATACAGTGTCTGCTCTATGTGCTCTGACATCAAAACTTAAATAGGCTAGAATAGTTAGAAAGATGGAAACAGTTACCTAATTTTGACACATCCTCTTTAAACTTGTCATTTGAACGTGTCAAGTTTCGTTTTCCAGTTTATCAAAGATTACATCACAATGATGCTCGTGCGCTGTTGGATCTGAAATTAACAAGGTTGTCAATGAAAGCGCGTGACATAAATGATGGAACGCTTAAGGTATTTGTGACTGTGCCTTTACTGAATCATTGACTTCCTGTCACATTCCTTTGAAGTCGACCTTGCCAAGGAGTCGAAACCCCTGTTTTGACATAAAGTTGGATCGATTGTTGAATACGATTTTTTTCTGTCTAAAATCATCTTAAAAGTGTAAGCTGTACTATGTCTGAGGACAAAAAAATAAAGGTTAAAAAAAAACAGGTCTGAAATTATTATAATTTTACATTTAAACTTTACAAAATACATTTAGGAGGGGTTTTCAAAGGTTTGTTACATCATGTTTTAGATGATACATAATGCCTCAGACTTGAGTTAATTTATTCTCATTTAAGAAGTGGACACGGACTGCTCTGCTTGGTGCCCTTTGCTAAAATCATGTAAAGAAACTCCTGTTTTGTAGTGGGCTCTGCTGGTAACAGATAGCTAGGTGAAAAAATAATAATGACAGAAATAAAAAGCATCTTGTACAAAACCGTATGCTTTTTAACAATCAGTTTTTCAGCATTTCCAGAGCATTTATACAGCAAAGAGATTCTCAAAATAAGATGCTATTTCCAGAAGCAACAAGCATCTGAAATGTTCTTTATAGTGATCTCACCAACAAGCAGTGAGAAGACAACATCGACAACTTACTGTCAAGGAAAGGAAAAGAATGAGCAGGATGCAGAGCTGCTGAAAATCATTAACAACCGGGAAACTAGGCTCTCAAGATTTTAAGTCTCATTTTGCAAAGCAATGTTGACAAATCCTATGCAAAGCTGGGAAAAAACCCAACTGGCTGCTACAATCCTACAATCATACCTAATCAGGAAAAAAGAAGCTATAGGATTTTTTTTTAAATGCACTGTGTTACAAACATGGGTTTAAATATAGGACTTAGTCCTTAAACTTTCCAAGCTTTCATATTCATTTCATCTGACTTCCATATCCCACTGGTTTAATAAGAGACATTGAAATATTCAAAATCTCTTTGGATTTGGGTGGGCCATTTTCGGACACCTGTTGAGTTTTAGAATGCAGGGAGGCTAATAGCGTCTATATCTCTTTTTTGACATTTAATTAAATCTAAAGGGCAAGCTACTCTAGTCGTTCTGGGTTTATTCTATTTATTTTTACCAATATAAAGACACCAATATTAAAATTTTAATTATATCTACGGAATGGCTCTAAAAATATTACACTAAAACATCACTCTCTAAAGGGATTGTCAGCCCCAAAAATAAAGATTATTAAATCATTTACTCTATTATCAATTTAAACCTACAAAAAAGAAGATATTTTTAAGAATTCTAGTAACTGGCACCTATTCACTTGCAATGGTGTCCATTCAATAGGAGAAAATTGGTGACACTGTTGTTTGGTTATCAACTTAAAATATCTTATATCGCAGTTCTACCGGGTAGAAGGACAAGATTAAATGTAAATGATGACAGAATTTTATTTTAAAAAACTAAACACAATTTTACAAACTATATGCCTCAATTGTCATAAGAAATTCCTTACTATTTCTAAACGTGTTAATGGAACCAAGCCTCTACCCTAAAGCTACACTTCCAATCTAGAAATGAACCCATCGCAAACAACTCAGCAAATCATAGATCATTTACACATTCAACCGCTCTTAAGTCTTATGAAAAGTATCAGTCAGACACTGTTGAATGATGTAACGCAGCTCTGATGCATAGACATGACAGAGCTGGACGTAGGAGGTGGCTCTTCAGAACAGCTGGGGTCTGGCAAGCCTCGAGTCCCGCGGGGTGGGGGCTTGAAAAGGCAAGGGGAAAACAGGACGCAATTTGGCTCCTCTCGCTCGTTCTCGCCGGGATGTGCCTTTTCAAGACCTCTAGGCCAGCTTCCTGTCAGGCTTTCGTCCCAAAATGCCCTCAAGCTGTGCTGCTTTAACTGAACCGAGTGTGTTTTCATTTTCATTCGTGTATGAGTGTGTGTGGTACGGTGGGGGGGTTATGTACTTGGACTCAACAGCTGTATCACAGGGAGGACTTTGAAGCAGTAATCTGGGAGACAGCCCGACCAGCACACTTTCCTTCCTCCAGCATCACCGCTGCCTACCTGCCACCTTCAAACCTGTCAGACGAACCTTCAGGTGGTTCCTCCAGAAACGCGGTCCCACAGGGACTGTCAAGCCCACTCCAAAGTCTGGGGCAGTCCGCCACCTCTTCGTATTTGGGTGGCAAGGCTTGGCAAGGCGCTGAGAGGAACACTCACCCTAAATAAACCTCGAATATTCAAAGCTGGCTCGGTTTCAGGTTCAGGGGAAAACCAGCCACGCTGAAAGTAAATGAACCCAAGACACAAACAAGCGTTGTATCTGCACCGGTGTTAAAAGAATTAAAGCCGGCTCATTCCTCCTAATAAGGATGTGACGGATGCCTTGATCTCGATACCCCCAGTAACAAGTGCTACACAAAATGAAGCTATTTGAAAAAAGACATCTAACTAAACCCAATGACCTGTCGGACGAATTGGAAGAAATTGTCAGAAATTCATGAAAAATGTGTGCATTTATAACTCCATTACACAACAGTGATGCTCCCCTTGTAAAACTGCAGTTATGGCAAACACATCAGTAAAATATTTGAGCCCTACACACATGAAAAACTGATTAATCATTTGATGCAATGACAAAAGAAGAAACAAATCACACACAATAAGGTTTGTATCATTCAAATATGACATTTATACATGCCTGTCAATTAAATTCGCCGACCACTTGTCACACGTCTGGGAATGGCTTTGCATACATGATCCCTGTGGGTCCCTGTTCTCCCTCAGGAAGCTCTACCCTTGTCAACGATGTAAAGTTCAGACATTATTTGTGAGCCTGTAAGGTAGAGTCACTACTACCCTATGTGTTTAGGGTGTCTGGTGAGAGAGACCTTGCCTTATGTGTAAGCGCATCAATGACAGAGGGGTCAAACCTCCGTTCACCGGCCGGTTGTCTCCTGTCCATCAAAGTGGATGACCGCGCGCGCGACACACGAGTCTCGGGGCGATGACGCAGACGCGCCTCACGCGCTTGCCGCCTTTTGTCAATTTGAAGGACAAAAACCGTTGAGGACTTCAGCAAACAGCCCACGAGAGAGGAAAAGCAGCACACTCACTGTTCATCTCAGCACCCGGATACTCTGCGGTCCCTGCGGCACTTCGTCCCCGATACATCCATTCCACAGCTGGACATTTCCACGACCCGGTGTGTTTCTGTGAGTAAAAAAAGAAAAAAAAACGTACGTACACACTGTCTCGACCTCTCTTTACTCAGCCTGCCTACATGTTGCTGACTAGCGCTCTCTCACACCCGCCTTGCATCTCTCTCTCTCTCTCTCTCTCTCTCTCTCTCTCTCTCTCTCTCTCTCTCTCTCTCTCTCTCTCTCTCCAGTTATTTTGTTAAAATTCAGTATATACGCCCCGTCACCTAGCAACCCCCCCTCTCTCTCTCCATCACTCGCGCGACACGTGTTGAATGCTAAACTTGTCGGTTGCTGAAGTGTTTTAAGAGCGCCTGTGCACGCTCATACCGACTCGGTGGCGTATCACTATGCAATCACGATAGGTATTAAACCCGCTTACACACACACACACACACACACACACACACACACACACACACACACACACACACACACACACACACACACACACCCTTAATCCCAACCGGAAACACAACTTGGCACCTAAAAAAATAACTTTAATTTCAAGAGCGTTTTCACATTCGCATCATTGCAATGCGCTGCTTGACAGTAATCTAACTCATGGGGCAATTTAATATTCATTCTGAAATGTCTATAACAAAGCATCTTTCACATTCTTATGTTTTATTATTTTAAATGCATATACATATATACATATTCATACATATACAAGTACACATACATACATACACACATATACATATATACACTTACACATATATACACCTACACACACACACACACACACACACACACACACACACACACACACACACACACACACACACACACACACACACACACACACACACGTATACACACACATATACACATACACAAATAAAAAATATATACACATACATTCATACATATATATACAAATATATACACACACTTATTAATGATAATCTTTTAAAAGTGTGGAAATAGTTGATGGGCAACTCCTAATAATTTTTGTATCCTTTAACACACTCCTCCCTAAGCCGATCTTATTGTCCTTAACTGGGCATCATGATGAGAGTGTTGAACACAACACACAACGTGAGGTCTGCATGTGAGAAAAGAGAGAGAGGGCATTGTGTCTATAGGGTGCATACAAAGGCGTGTGTGCGATTGCCCGTGTGCGTTTATGTGATTGATAGAATTGGTTGATAGAGTTAAAATGTGTGTAGGAGGAAAAAGCGGCAGGGAGGTGTGGATCTGGTGTGTATTGTTTGTGTGACAGGTTGACAGTGTTGAGACGAGGGTGTGTTTGTGTATTGTGAAAAGCCAAACACCATCATGTTCCCAGCTGTCTGCATTTATAAAGTGTCCCGTGTAGTTGGAATATTAAAATAGGTTAAATTAATTTAGAAGCTCAGTACTTTAGTTTGTTTATGGTCTGGCAGGTAATTGGAGGTCAGGGCAGTGACCTCTGTTGGCAGTAGAGGTAGGAAGAACAGAAAATCTTTTTTCCCACTGGAGACTGTGCCGATCCGTATCACAACATGGATACATAAATCAGTGAATGTGACAACTGAGCCTATTTACAGTACATATCCGCCCTTGTTGAAGTCGATTTGTGAGAAAGGGACTGTGCAGCAAGAACTGTGCAGAACTAATGGGAGTGTTATGAAAATTGCATCCTACTTGCATGAAATTCAAATGTAACGCTGTTCGTTTCCTTGGTGCATTTTCTTCAGCTCATACCATAGGCAAGGGAATATATTAGCAATTCACCAGGGTCATGATCATTCTCTAAACAGTATATATAGTTTTTGAAAAGTATGGGTATAAACAATTTGACTCTTGCTTTACACTACATTCAGTGCCACTGACTATTGCATATCAATCCGTGTATGTAGGGATGGTTCATCTCTGAGGGTTATTACCTCAAGTCTGACAGGAAAATCAGTACCATTCCAGGATTATAGTGGAGTCTTATCTTATCAGCAGTCTCATAATACTGAATCAGGTGGCCCTTCTTCCCTTTAGTAAGGTTTAGTCGCTATATGTGTGCAGAGCAAAACCTTTAATCTTAAATGTATTTAAATCTTTAGCGGTTATGGAGAGAATAGATACTTTTTGCAGTGGAAAGAAAATCATACTCAGTATGACAAAACGGCAGTAGGTATGCTCTAAAAGGGAAATATATCACAAATGTTAATGCTGAATTAACCGAGAGATTATTATAAGACTTTATATTTTCAATATAAAAAAGTGGGTTGTATTTTTTATTGTTCTTTACACCTTGATAAACATTTTATATTATTTATTTGGGTTTATGTAACTCCTTAAAACAATCTAAAGTCAACTGCACCCTCTGTCAAAAAATAACAACAGGTTTTCTTTTTGATATTAAAAACTGTCTAAAGTGTTAGACAGACTGTATGACAAACTTTGACAGTGACCTTTGGTTTTCAACCTAAACAGCACAAGAACTAAAAAGATCTTTATAAAACATATTTTTAGTCTCAAAAGTGTGCAATAGTTTTGTTTGAAGAACAGATGGGAAACGAAATTTATGTCATGCTTCAAAGTTGAGGTGAGGAAGCAAAGGTACTACAGTGTGCTAAAAAGTAATGTGCTGACACATCAAAAGTGTCATAGAAAAAAAGTGCATTCTCAGATAGGTATTGACATTCCTGTACTTGCACTTTACTTTACCTTTATTGTGCACACTCAGATGGGAAAAGTGGTGTAGGTACAGCTTAATAACCCATTTATTAGTTTTGTCATGTTTTATTATTAGAAACGGCAGAAATATCTTTAACGTTATTGATTTACACAAACAGCTAGGGGGCTTCGGAGCTTTGGGTTTTGTGCTAATCTTTTGCATATTATTTTGTTTATTGTGTGTTGATTATTTATGAATCATGGGATTGCGGTGCAGAAAGAATCCCCAGAATAGGATTTGAGTTGGATGTTCAGGAAGCAGTTGGCAAGTGTGTCTTGTTCCTATCAGAAATAAAACTTGCATTGAGAGTGCTCAGGTGATGTTCTGTGTTTATTGCCGTTTTTGCATGAAATATTTAGTCAGATTTTTGGACGTTTTCCAAAGTACTCGAGGTCTGTATAATCCTGTCATTCTCCTACCGTAAGATAGCTTCTATCCACAATTGTCTTTTATGAAGTTTATGAGTTAAGATTTATGATAGGTCTAGTTGTTTTTTAACAACCAATTCCTTTGGTCATAATGAAATTGAAGTTTACATTTTTCCTTAATACACAGAAAACAGCAGACACATGGCAAATTGAAGATATGCATATTATGCTTATTTTTCAGGTATATTTTTATTCCTTTTATATCAGTGAATTTATGTTGAAAATATGTCCCATGCAACATGTTTGGCAGACTTTGTCTCTATGTTTAAAAAGACCTAAAACTCTTCTTTTCCGACTACAAATAATCCACTAAAACATCTTTCCTTATTCACTCACCCTTTACAAAAAATTGAATAACTTGTGATT
Organism: Triplophysa yarkandensis; assembly: GCA_033220385.1. Classification (NCBI taxonomy): domain Eukaryota; kingdom Metazoa; phylum Chordata; class Actinopteri; order Cypriniformes; family Nemacheilidae; genus Triplophysa; species Triplophysa yarkandensis. Next base: position 15,500,911 of record CM065660.1, on the reverse strand, counting down.
TACCTTGTGTAACTTAGTAAACCAATAGCCCCCTTTTCACCTTTTGCTATCACTGCCATTCACCGCTTTGTTTTTTTCTTTATTCTTTGCAAGTCCCTTTTGAGAAAAGCTTCTGCTAAATGCCTAAAAGTAAATGTAAATGTTAAAATGTTAATAAATTATTTAATGCATTCCATTGTGAAAGACATGCTTCGATAATTTAAAGAATATTGTTATTATGTCATTATAATTTGATCATTTTATGACAAGTATTGTATATTTTGCCGTTTTAAATTGTATAATCTCTTATAATCTCTATTGCTTTTTTACATTAGATTTGAGTATGTATCTAAAAACCTACATTGTTTTCATATAGGACTAACTAAACTAAAAGCATTGTTATAATTTAAATTTCCTACTGCAAGCTTATGTCATTTTCAGACAACATGGTGGAGAGTAAGTTATTATACTAATAATGGCACCTTTGAAATCTGTATTCCATCTGTCTCTTAAAACTGTAAAAATATTAGGTACATACTCATTTCCATAGTCATTTTCAGAAACCTTGCACATTTTAAACCATTATACTGAACAACACATGGCAAAAAGTGCTCTGACTAGTCACCATCCAAATACCAACTATTAGCGATCACATTTAAGCATGTAAAAAGAGCAATCAAGTACTCTGGTGTGATGAAATTCGGCACAGCAGAGAGTGATTTGCCCTGATAATTTGTCTTTGAAAATCATCGTTGTGCTAGGAAGCCATGTTGTCAAAGGCGCTTACAGCCCTAAAGGTCTTGAACTTTTAGCTGTATTCTGTAATAGCCCTGATGGGCTTCATGATTAGCCCATCAAGCTGAATACCCTGAGCTGTTTCCTCAGGGAGTTCGGTCTAATGTTCTCCACCACCCTGCTTTTGTTTTCTCCTTTATCTTTCTTTTCTTAGTGTCATCTGCAGTGATCTTTATTAGGAGAGTGATCATTGGGTTTATTGGAAAAACTTTAACTCAATGTTAAATCTCGGACAGGAGAGTTACAGAATTTATGTTTTCCTTAATAGGCCATATGGTAGTCTTTTGTCGACTAATAGATTATGAATAGAGCATGGTTCAAGGTCATGGCTTGTTCAATCCCAAGGACTGCATAGATTTAGAAACAAATGTATAAAGTGTATAAACAAACAGTATAAAGCAATGTAAATCACTTTGGATAAAAGTGTCAGCCAAATGCAAAATAAAGCACAGTTGGCCAGCATTGGGTCTACATGGTATTTTCTTTAAAAGTAAATGTTAGCCTACCTTAAAACAAATATAAAATACACCAGTGTTGTGTTCTAGGCTGTAAATTTATATTTACAGTCATTTACAAGGAATTTTATATTTAAAATTTCGACTAGTTGTGAATTTAATTTTAACACGTATTTCATTTATTCTGATAAATTGAATGCATGTAAAACATTTTAACATTTGAAAAAACAAGTAACATTTTACAGCTAATATTGAAAAAAATTCTAAAGGACATGTCTTTGAAAAGGTGGCTCTACTGGATGCTGATGCTATCAGATATCTGGTTGCCACTCCAGTGTGTGTTTTGTCAACCCATATTCAATTCATTATATTGATTACAGTACTTAGGGGAGTGCCAGTTAGTGCCAGAATGCCTAAATGAAATAATTCATATTCAAAGCAACAGCTCTTCCTTCAGCTCACTCCTTTAGTGAGAAGTCATTTTCTACAGAGTCCGTTTTAGCATCTGCCAGTGATAAAAACCTACACATATACATTTTCTGCGAGGCCAATCTAAAATTGGATTTTTAAATCTAATCATGTCTCCCAGGCATCCGTCATTCACTGTTTCAGTCAAGTTTAACTCATCTTTCTCCTGCATTTTACTGTAAACAACACTAAAGGTAAAGTTGAAGTTTACTGGTCTTTACAGTACACATAAGATTTTCTGAAAAAGACATTTAACAAAACTTAATGCAAATCTTTATCATTAATTTATTTTTACTATATGCATATAACTTTAATTGTAACGTTAAAGGGATATTTCACCCAAAGCTGATTTACTCATACTTATGTAATCACAAGCCCTTCAGAATATTCTCTTCTGAATGCAAAAAGAAGATATTTTGAAGAATTCTGGCCCTAATTGACTTCCATTTACAAAACCACTAATACATTTCTCAAAATATCTTCTTTGTCTTCCACAATACAGATTTTGAGTGATATGAGGCGAAACAAATTACAACATTTCCCTGTAAATTTGATTGTCATTCGTAACCTATTTTACGATCATAATGTGACATAAGTAATAAAGGAATTCAACCGTAAAATAAAATATGGATTGGGAATGAAAATGTAATCACTCTGAATTAATTTTGAAGTAAAAAATGGATCAGCTGCTAGTTGTACTTCTCTGAACAACCAGCTATTTTTAATCTGTTTTTTAAAAATAGAAGAATAAGAATAGAAAAATGTGTTTTCATAATAACATGCACTAATGAATAAATAATGAAAGAAAAAGGATTTAGTTTTTATGTTGAGCCTGATTAATATGTTTTCCATTATCATGTTTTTACACGTATTTGTAGAATGTGCCAAAGTCTTTTTAATCCACGTGGTTGTTCACATGATACCCATGATTTTTCTATTGTTGGACACTGTTCGCTCCCAGGCCTTTTCCCCTCATTAATCTTAATTAACATCATGCTGGAAAGGATTCATTAGCATCTACCTCTGTGCACCTGCGATTCGAGTACGTCTCCATCTCCTCGCATGGCCTACTGGCCGGAGCTGCATATTGGGACTGGAACAGAGCAGAACGTAATCATGCATGTGTCACTTCCATCTCTCATCTCACAGTCCCCAACAATGTTTCTGCCCCCTCCCGTTCATTCTCACAAAGTCTTTCTCTCTGACAGTTGCTGAAGGCATCCTCGCTCTGATTGATGGGCTGATATCCTTTGTCATTATCAGATAACACCACAGATATCTTAAAAGAGTACAGTGATGGTACTCCCGGGCATATGTGCCATTGTATCTATAACATTTTACATTTTCCTCCGTTTAAATGGCACCTTCACAAATGCTTCTTTCACATGGTGTCTCCGTGATCAATATCTTTTAAAGCAACTTGTCGGGTAGCACATAGTAGGCACATCAGATAGTCACAGTCTTAACATGGCATTGGCGTAAATGAACTGTCAGAAGGACTAGCATTTCTGAAAAATTCCATTTCATGACTCATGCTTTTTCATTCAAGCAAATCTGTTCGACCGCTTCTTTGGGTGTTTCAGGCAACTCTGGGGAGCTGACCCATTCTGATTTGTATCAACCTCATACAGTTGCTTATGTATAGCTATAGGGAATTTCACCCCTGTGATTTAATTTCCGACCATGAGAACGCTGCCCCTTCTCCATCATCCGTAGAGTAACCTATACAGCAGATGAAAATTGCAATCACTCTGTAAACATCACATCATTTCCTTGTCGTTTTATCAGAAATCAAACATGCCCACTGCATCTATCATGAACATCTTAGCAGAGCACCGCTGATTCCATGCAAGTGTAGTTGCTTTTGAATTATTCAAAACTACAGTGTTCTCGCATCGACTTAGTTACTTCCTCCACAGCTTGATGCAAATTCGTTCTTCCATCGATCAAAAAATATTATTGCTTTGACATTCCCACTGAGACTTTTCAAACTGCTAAGCATCAAATGATATTGTTAACTTTCTGCTTTTACCACAAAGGGCCAGACAGCTGCAATGCAGCAAATACATTGTAAACATGGTAAATGAATTGCATTAACCGAAAATCAATAGACATGGTCATCATGGGAAAGGGACTTTTCTATTTTATGGTCTTGCTTGCAGATTACTCAGGGTGTGATTCTGAGGACCTTAAAAGAAGAAGCCGTTTAAAAAGCATTGATGGAGAAACAGTGCTGTTTTGTTGGCAGCGACGGGCAAGGGAATCAATTATGTTTCTTCTATAAATATTATAAATGGATTGTGTGAATAAAATACAGCAGCAGCTCTGGTTTATTGCATTTACTGAAATGTTACGCTTGAAAATTAACACTGCCTTCATGAATTTTTTATTTAGTGAGCTATGATAATGTCCATAGATTCCAGTATGGTCTTCGGTCGCTGTTGTTCTTGGACATTTAAGTGCTGAGTCACACTTCGAACATGGCAGGACACTTTATCATGTATGCACCTGCCATGTTTTATTTATAAAGCGGGCATTATTTCAAAAACATGTGGATGATGTTATAGCCTCGTCTTTCTATGGCTGTCTGTCATGCAAATGTCCGTAGACTTCAGTCACACCACTTTCTATAAAACCTTTTCCAGACATCTCTTCAGCTTTTTGAGTATGTTGTATTCTCTTTGAAATACAAAATGTGTGAAGAGGATTCCTAGCGCAAGAACATTGATTCTGCTTCCAGGGCTTCAAAAGAGAGCCTAGAGAGAGCGAGAGACGGCTCTGCAGAACAGCCTGTCCTCTTTATGTACAAAGCACACCTTCAGCTTGAAAATCTATGTGATGTATCATTGACGCATAACTTACAGCAGGGGGCAGCACTGAACAACATACACACTTGTGTCTGTTACAGCTAGTGCATGCCATTGAGTTAATCATGAAGGGAAGGCTGCTAGATTGTAACTAATTCTCTCTCTCACCGGGTTTGGTTTTCTCTTTTCCCATCAAATGCACACATCTTGTTTAACCTCAATCAGTCTGTTTACCCAGCACACAAAATTTATGATTTCTTTGCATTAACATTTATGAAGTGCCAAATAAATCGAAATGCACATACACAAATGCATTCATATATCCCAGCAGACATTTCCTGCCCACATGGGCACATATATATCACATAATCCATTCACACGCCACCGCGCACACGCACGCACCCTCACTCCTCCTCATCCTCTGTCTGACAGATGGGACAGGCCACTGCCAGCTTGCATTCCCCTGATAGTGGCCAACACTATCTGATAAGAGAGAGCAAGAAAGACAGTGAGAGATAGTTGTGTGATTGAAGGATATGATGTCACATCGGTCTATAACAGAGAGAGCGCAAAGGCAGAAGAAAGGGCCTTTTGTGAAGGATAGGGATTTTTCTGACAATACTTGTGCAGGCTAAGGAGCTTGATAATTGATTGGTTGGTCTTTACACAGCCCACAAATCGATACCTATGTTTTTGTTGCAGGTAAAATGTGCAGCCAATATGTAAAAATCATAAGAAAGTACAAAATGGATTTAACACACTCAAGAAATCTTATAGAAATGGGGACAGCAGGGATAAGTGTCAAAGAGATGCATTGGCTCTGGTTGTATAAGGATATATGAATGTGACATCAAGATGCAGAATGCTTCATTTGTGCCGATGGGTTTTCAAAACGCGTGATGGGATTATCATAATTAGCATCGATGGAAAAAAATCCAGGATCAAATCTGATACACGCACAGACCTGTCGACAATAACACTTCTCTCACCCGTGTATATTTGTCCTTGTGCATAAATGTACATGCCAGCGTCTACAGCACCATGGCAAAGGGAATTACATTTTAATTTGAATTGCGAGTTTGTGGTCTGAATTTAAAGAGATGACAAAAAACGGGTGTAGCAAGATAATACAAAGTCAATTGTTAGACGGCATGTTTGTTTTTTGCATTGTCCTCATTGACTGCATCGAAAATCAAACATACAGCCATCATCATTGTAGTCTTTTTGATTTATTGCTCCTATGAGTCACAATGAGTTACTTTACTCACCAAATCTTTAAGAGCAGGTAATGAAATGATTATCTTACTAACTGACTGAATGTTTCTATGCCATTAATCTATTAAGGTTCTTCTATTTGAAGGGACTAGAAAATGAGAGACAAATATTACAATGTGTAGTTAAAGATACACATTGTTGCTTTGAAAAAAATATTGTTTGGTGAATTATCACTTGTGTAGCAAATATTAAGAGAACCACAGTACCTAATACTGTATGTCAAAACAATCCAGAAGGTATAGAAGGTTTAAAGCAACAACATAAACAAATAAACTTACCAATGCATGCTTTTGTGGCCCAAACATAACTTCCGGTACATGTCCAAAAATAATAGTCTTGTTTTTTATTTTGCTTGTTTTCAAAAATAATTAACAAGAAAATTACATTAATTTGTTAAAAGCCTGTCTAGACAGTATTACTTTAAATTACAAGTAGAAGAACTCTTTGGGCCAGACATGTGTTTCCTGATAAAACCAGCAATATAGTTGTAGAATAAAGTTAAATAATTATTTTTATTTTATTAATATTAATGTTTATAATATGTAATATTATAAGAGTGATTTATCTATTTTTGTTTAATATATATGTCAATAGGTCAATGGAAGGTGTATAGAAATGGACAATTCTATGAAAATGTCAACCTTATTATGAAAAACAATGTTTTGAAATAAAGGTTTTTATTATACTCATAGCAAAGAAATCGACATTTGGCAGTTCAAATGCTAATGTAAGGGTCTCTCTTTATTTTATTATTTTAATGCAAGATTTTTTATATGCAAATAAGGGCCAGGATTCTCACATCCATAATGCTACATATTCTTTATTTTGTGTGCCTAATAAGCCTGTGTTCGAGTGGTTAAATCCCTGAATCAATGAATGTCAAAAATACATGTGTAGCATCTACAATGATTTGTGTAGATGGCAACTTTCTTAATGGCCTCAGTGACCTTTAATATAAGCAGGTAGATTTTTAAAAACGTTGATTGAATAATACGTTTTCTAGAGGCAAACATGTTGTGAGGGCTTATGGGATTTTTATATATTAAACCAAGCTTAAATGCCGGTTAAATCGAATGCAAATAGCTGCCTTTTTATTTTTTTGTGCGTGAGTGTACAGGTTTGGCTTTGCATGGAAGGACACAATCATGATACACTAATTTATTGACGTCAATGGGTTATGTGAAGGTAAATGGGAGAAATGTAAGCTTAAGCGCAAGTTATGCCGGAAAGAATCAATCATTACATCATCATACTACGTTTGATCCAGCCAATCAAGACTTGTCCTAGAACTAAAAAAAGTACAGGACTCACCTCTGCTCACCTGCAGAATTCAATGTACGCATGCAAGCTCCATCCTCCCCACCACGGCCACCGCCAGGTTGGCCCCCTTCTTGCATCTGGGGATAGGCTTCACCCCTGCCTTCATCTCAGGGCAGGGTCATAACCTGGGATCCAGCGTGGACCGAGCCTACGCCAAAGATCTTCTTTTGAATCACTAAGTTTTGTTACTCAATAAATGGCTTGAATACCCCTATTTCCCTGCTCTTGATTCTTTTCCGGTAGAACTATTAAGAATATTATTAGCCTAGTATGTGCGATATGGACGTCAATGTATTTATTAATACATTAATACAGTGAGACAAACCTCAGAGTGTGCTTGTGCATCCAGTGGCATGAAAGCTTATGATATTTAATTCCATCCTTAACTTGTCAGCCTCAACTCCCCTATAAAGATATTCATTGGCCTAGTTTAGAGCCAGAGCGTGAGGGAACAGAAGTGGATGCGAGAGTTTGTGAGAAGGCTAGATGGACTGGCTGTTGCATTTTGATAATCTACAAATATTCTGTATGTTGTGTGTCTTATTGATATGTCCCTGTCCAGTGATATTCCCACTGCAGCCCTCATGTACTCAATAAGACCTGTCTCTCATCATGACAACATCAGAGTCTGAAAGAGGAGACTGAAGGATGACGGTAGGATAACGCACTCTATTAAAGCAGAAATACACAATGGAAGATGGACAAATATGTATGCTCTGTCAGCTGTACAGAAATACACACAGGTGAGCATACATCGTAATCTCCATTGGTTTTGCTGCTGAGCTAAAGAGAAGCTATTTGCATATGTGGACACCTGCACAAATACCAAATGCCACAAAGATATGGTCGTTCACAAGTACTGTGAATCAGATTTAAAAACATTTAAGGAAGTTAGTTTCGAAAAATACTATATTTAGTGTATCCTGTATTTTAAGTAAAGATAAGCATTGATGGTTAAAAGTTATATACCTCCTAAGTAAAATGTTTCATATTATAAAGGGAATTCTATCATGTCGCCGGTGTCATCTTAAACCCATATTAAATTTTTTCTAATGCAAAACATAAAAATTGTTGAATTGAAAAGCTAATTTTGAAATGAAACTTTTAATGGAGGGCAGCAAATTTCAAATGAAACAAAATAAAGATGAAACTGCTTTGTGCTGCCCACTGTCTCAAGCAGCTTTGCCACACAGATTTAACCCCTACAGAGCTACAAAGATACATTAAAAGTTGTGATGTAAATATTTAGATGAAATGTGCCAGGTTGCGAAAAAATTCCAGTGTAGCCCCTTTAAGGTTTATGTACGGTTGTTTATTGAGCAAAATGAAGCATACTTTAAGGATCCCCACTGTACAGCAGCAAAGTACTTTTTCTTGCATTCATTCACAAAACTGAAAGACAACTGAAGATGTCCCTCCCTCAATTGATGATCTTTGGTTTGCCATTTACATTAAGGCATTTAATAGGAGCTTTATTTAAAGCAACTTACAAAAAATATCAGTGAAGCAGTAAATAGCAAGGATGACAATAGGTCAACAACGATTCATCAATGAAGGGGTGTTCATATCACCCACGTATGGAATTGGATTTTTCTGTTGTGTATTCATTTTTTACCCATGAAGTTAAAAACAAAATTCTTAATTTAAAAATGATTGTCTTTTGAAATAAGGTAAAAATTGCGCCCTTTTTTTACTCTGTTTAATTTCAGACTGAAAAGAAAATGAAAGGCGATAATGGACCACACTCTTTAAATATAAACTTTCTAATAACATCAGAGCAGCTGTAAGTGCACAGACAAAATGACAAGTAATTCCATGTTTTTCAAAAAAGCATCTCAGGGTAAAACCAATAGAAGTTGTGTGCTAAAATGCCTATATGAAATCTCTGAAAATTCAAGGCAAAATGTGACTACACGTAAGATGCCAGAAAAAATAACAAGTTTTGTTTTTTGTTTGTGTTTTACATAATTTTCATAGTTAACTTGGTGTTATTTCACAGTTTTGATGCAAGGAAGTAGAGTTTCTAAAACTGAATCTTTTGATTTTGGTTTATATTGTGACCCAAAAGAGGCCTGCCAAACTAGACTACAGTGCTCACATCTTCTTATCATGGTTGTATTTGACCAGATTTCCTTACAATTGCTTAAAGGCGCACATATTGAATGTCTAATTAAATAAAAACACACAGAGAATATGCTAAAGAACTGAATGATAGAACACCAATTGATATCTGGAAAAGGCATTAAATCATTGAACACATCAGATCAAGCATAACTACCTGTCAACTTGATAATAATGTCACATGCTGTTATTTTTAATTCATTTACTATTTAATTATCTTGCCAGCATTATTGCCTGACACTGACTAGCTGCATTACAAAAAGCGCATTAAAGGCTTGCATTATTTAATTGTTGAGAACAATAAAGTTAAGTAGGGATTGTTGTCTGCAATCAAGGAAACTCAAGATCTAAATGGATTAGGAACGACACAAGATCGAACAAATGCTGACAATTTACATTTTGTGGGTGAATTACAGCTTGAATTGTAAAGCTCTGACTGGGATCATGAAGCAATTGGAAATGGCAGGGCTGTTTTATGACTTCACAGCTTCTCATCTTCTCAGTCCTGTGCTCTGTGTTTGTCCAGAGATCTCGAGGATGAAGAGAGCGATGCCCCAGTTTATAATGCGCTCGAGCTACAGAATGAGCGATCAGAGACCTTTGACAGGACTAAGGCACTTCTCAATAGAAACAGAGCCCTTTGATTCTAATTTGTACTGTCTTGTTTAATGTCAGATGTGAGAATTTGAATCCCAGTTCTGTTTGTGTTTAGTTAGAATGTGGAAAAGGTTTGTTTATGTATGTGTGTTTATGACACAGGGCTCCAATGAAACACGACCTCTCTGTGGAGATCATTACGAAAGATGTTGCATCTTTATCCTCTTGCCAGCAAAGAACCAACAACCTAATAACCAACAGCATTCAGCCCATTTATACACACCAATGTGCATTTACACATGCTTAAAGTCAGCATTTTCACCTTGTTTTTGTTGCTGTGTTCTTTTATTCTCTCTCTTTGTCTGTTGACTTGTTGGTTTAGCGTGACTCATTCCCAACAAAGAGTCATAATCCTTTCATCTGTGTGAATTGTGCAGTTTTGGGCAGGGTTGAACCGTGATAATGGCATTTCGATGCATACGACAAATTTAATAAAGCATTTTTATTTGTATTTAACTAATTACTTTATTTTCACGGTTCCTAAAAATAAATAACTGCATGGGAAACCACACAGGGGACCCGTGTTGCCCAAATCGGATTTGTATACTCTGGAACTCCAAATAAGCAACATGTTCAAATGGGAATTACAAGAACCAGAATTTAAAATTAACTCACCATCTGGCAGCCACAAAACCAAATCCCTCACTCCAAATTGTTTCCCGTGGCTGAGAAATGACTGGTGTGTTTGTCAAAGTAAGGCGATGATAAACAAAACCTTAACAAATGCTGCGTGCATTAAGAGCCGCTCTTGCAAGATAGTCAATAGTTCTTTTCTGGGGGCACGGCACATTTTGATCCCCATTTTTCCCTCAAGAGAAACTGACTCACCAGCTGCAATCCATCCATTCGTAACTTCAATTAGAATCACAATGACTTACTGGGTGAATAATTGAGGATTTTTTTTTGCTTTGCTTGCAGCAGTGTTCAACAAATTTGCTTTCATGCTGGATTCTTTCACCTTTCTTTTCACTGACCCCCATCCTCTTCCTTTCTGCTTTCAAGGAGTAGATGCTGTGAATGTAGCTTTCTTGCATCCAACTATTTTTATTTCCTGTTTTGCTCTGTGAGGTACAGTACGAACTTTGCTCTCTGAGTGATAAAAAGCAGAAGCCTGAAAGCTGCTGGCTTGGGAATAGAAAACAAAAGAACTGCTTGGATGATGAATATGCTGTCTTTTAAAAAAACTCAGGCGTAAACTACATGATAACAGGTGTTTTTATTTTGTTCTGTTAAGATTCATTTAAAATGTTTCTTACATTTATACAGTATATACCTTTAAGAGATTGGCCCTAGCAACGCCAGATTCATGGGTTCAATCCCAGGTATTGAACATACTCTGAATCTTGTGTATCGTGTAATACAATGTTAGAGTAAGAAAAGCATCCGCCAAATGCATAAATTGTAAATGTAAATGTACATTATATAACTTCAAAGGACACCATTGTGTTCTGTTTTCTCAGACTGATAGACATTACAGAGATATTGAATGAATGTCGTCACTCTGGTTTGATTGTGTTAGAATGGCTGCTTTCCCCTAGGGGGAGTCTTCAAGGTTAGCTAAAAAAACACTGCTGGATGCCAACAAGGAGACAAAAAACTGTTCTGATTGAAAGTCAATGAAAGAGATGACTCAGTGCACTAAAACTGCCTCTGTGTGGAAACGCTTGACAGATAATAAATTGACTGCCTTTCTGCTAATATTCAACACATTTACCATTGCCATGTTGTTTTAGGAGTGAGTTAAAGTTGTTTTTACTATAAAAAGCTGTTTCAAAAGAATTGTCAGAAAAAAATTGCGCTCTGTTACATCAGCAAACAAGTGTCTTATGAAAAGTCAATGGCGTTTGCAGCATTATGATTTTGCTTTATAAGATGCTTGGTAGGTTTTCTCCAAAGGCAAAGACCCAGATGTTGCTATCTCCTTTTGAAAAGTGATCATCTGTGGTTATTATTCTTAAAGTAATAAATGTACTCATTTACTCACCCTCTTGACATTTCACACCTGAATTTCTTTCTTTCTTTCTTCAGCAGAAAACAAGCCGTCCGTTAAGATGAAGAGTGATGAAAACAATCTAAAGTTTCATTCAATATCATATTTCAATAATAATTACAACACATGTCCTATGGTTTGTGATCATATACTCAATCCATGGTTTTCTGTTATGCTGCCGAAAGACAAGATAGCAAATGAATGATATAGTTTTGAACAACAATACAGATTAAACTTAACACATATGACTCACAGGAGCATCTACGTGAAGTTGCTACACTTCTGCCAGAGGGTCACATGAAAAAGCAGCTATAATATACTACCACAAACCACCTCCAAGAACTACACTCTTCTGTTTTTTTATGATGTTTTCAATATTATCCAAAACCATATTACTGTCAAATCAATATTGTCCTGTAACAACAATGTGAGTTATTATTGTTAACACTAAAGAACCATATTATTATATTAGACACATTAATAATTAAATATTACATTCATGACTTTACATTTCAAATGATATGTAGAACTTGCAAAACACAATTTATTCTGTTCTGGATGGATAGGGATGGGATTTGGCACAGCGGTGGAATCAAAACTGAATCTCCCACATGGGCACCACATCCCCATCCATCTGGAGCACATGTGCTAATCACTAGACCACGGCTCCAACTAGTGTTCCTATTGGCACTTCTGCTTTCTTGTATCGGGTGTGCAGGTGGAGTGGATCCATATGCTGACAGCACTGCCAACTGTTGGCAACACTACAGTAGTGTAGATGAGCAGAAGAGGCAGAAAAAACGGTGTGTGTTATGTCTCGCCATGTCAGAGTCGAGCCAAACTAATGGACGTGTTAATTATCACAGGTTAATCATAAGTCCGTCTGACAAGCCCATGAAAGTTTTATTAATTAAATGCGATATATCTTCCTGAGCTACAGCGAGGAGTGAACTGATGTGCTTTGGTACTTATCTTGTCAGTCTGTGCTGGGTTAAGGTTGACTAGTGTGTGTATTTGAATCTGTGTTTGAGAGAGAGAGAAAGAGAGAGTGCTTTAAATGAGCAATCAGGCACCGAGCCTTTCTCGGCTACAGCTGCCACCCACACAACACACAAGTCCAAACACACTCGTGCTCACGGGAAAACCTCTCGTTCAGGTCGCATGCGGTGCAAATGTATTCACTTGGATATTTAGAGCTCAGTTATATTTCTCAATTAAAATTTATGTCGAGCTCTAGAACTAGGCAGACGCTCGACCACTAACATGCACGCCGCTCGCGTTCATACGTGCTGCTGAGAAACAGCTGACAAATACAACCTCATTACTCCACTCTCTCTTATTCTCTCAACACACACAAATACACACCAGCACACATTCACACGAAAGGTTCTTCACCTCATCCACCTAGGCAGAGAGAAACAGGCCCTCCCTACTATCACTCAGGTCTCCATGGCAACAGCCAATCAAGTTATGTCTCTGTACAGGCCTGCCAGTACAATACCAGGAGACGAGAAACACAGCATGTGATGGGAGAGAGAGAGAGACTGAAAGAGAACTAAATGTTTTAGGAATGTGATTGTTAAGTTTGATGCTGAAGGGTGAAGGATAATTTGGGAATTCATTATGGAGTCATTAATTTTATTAAATATGAGTGAAAGTCAATCATGATGACATTCCAAATGAATGTCGTACTTGTTCTGTTCATGTAGTAAATGTTGGACATATATTTTATCTGTTATCAGATTCACACATTTTCACTTTACAGGTATGTGCGTGATCTGTCATTTGTCTCAAAATGATTATACTGATAACAGCTATACAGATCTTTTAGACGATAATGGATATGCCCTTATAACAAATAACAGAATAAGAAATTCCACTTCTTAAAGGTATAGTTAAATAACTTGCTACGTTTACTCGCCATCTTGACATTTTAAACCTGTATGATTTCCTTCTACAGAACAGAAAAGGAGATATTTTAAAGTGTGTTGCATGCCATTAAATGTTGCCACCAACATTCTTCAAAATATCTTTTTGGTTCTGCAAAAGAAAGAAAGTCATACCAGGGTTAGTGAATGCTCACGCTAATTTTTTGTTTTGGGTGAACTATACACAAAAATATACTTATTTAGACAACCAGTGCGGTCAATAGAGTCACAATAGAGGCAGGGTGGAATAAAACAGTTAAGGGATCCAGTGGAGTTAGTAGGTTAGGCAAAGCTCTTTATTATCATTTTTTATTAGTTGAATGTTTGGAAAAAACATGTTATATATGTATAGTAATGTTATATATCTTATATATTGATTTTAAAAATAAAAAAATGTGACAAATGTAGATAAGGTTTACGCCCTGAGCACCTATATACGTGACCTGTTGGTTCAAGTCTTGGACTCGTGATCCAAAGGTTGCTAGTTCAAAACTCGAAACCAGCAAGAATACCACAACTGAGGTGAATTCCTTGAGCAAGGCACCGTCCCCCCCACTGCTCCCCGGGCGCCGCATCATGGTTGCGCATTGCTCCGGGTGTGTGTTCACAGTGTGTGTGTGTGTGTGTGTGTTCACTTACTGTGTGTGTGCACTGGGATGGGTTAAATGCAGAGCACAAATTCCAAGTATGGAACACCATACTTGGCAACAAGTCACGTCAGGTCACTGTATGGTTTTATAATCCCAAAAGTGAAATACTGGTACATACAATTCCCTAACACAATATTTGCACACAATGCAGAAATAAATACGTATTTTTTCTAAAATTGAAAAGTTCATTTCAAAAACTTTTTAAGAAATTTGGAGAAATCATGTTTTTTCCCTAAGAAATACAAACAAACTGAACTTGTGTGGTTTTGATTGCAACTATAGCTCAGATAAAACTAAAAATAACTTTGTTTTTGAGAGATGCATGCACACAAAACAAAAGTAAGTTAATGGTGACCAACACTTTTCAAAAACCGTCTTTTGTGTTCTGAACTTCTCATTTTTGGAAGAAACTGCAAATCCAGGGGAGGGCAACCCAGGCCAAAAATATCATCATAAAAACAATATCAGACCTCCCTTCAATAACACGGTGCAAAATAAGTTCCAAACTGAAGTTTCATAATCTTGAGTGGGTATTAAATTGACTATATTGTATAAACTACAGTTATGATAATGCATACACAACTAAAACTGCAGTGTTAATTAAAAACGTTGCCTGTAGACACACAAGGAAGTGACACAAGGGTGATTGGCAGCACAGGCATCTGAAAATAACCCAGTTTTGCCTTTGGCTTGGCAGAAATATCAGTCTATCACTAATTTGCACACTGAAAGTAAGAAAGTCTTACCTCTGCTGAAGTTGGACTCTCTCTCTCTTCACACATGACCCGCGGCTACCTTCAGAGCTGAGAGATTCCTCTCAGGTGTGTCTTGTCTTGTGGGTTATTTGAAGGCTAGAGGTGCTCATACTCTCTGCTGCAGATGCTCCGGAGACGCTACCTGAATAAATGGAGAATCGGTGGACGTTTCCCTGCATCTTTCCTCCTGTTTGCTATTCGACGTGTATGAGCGGCAAGCAAGAGGTCTTGCTGTTTGTCCACAGCTGTCTTCAGATGAGTGAAGACAGACACAGTGGGAGCAGTGATGGAACTCTTTAGAGTCTTTTATTTGATAAAAAAAAAAACAAATAGAAAGAAAGATAAAAAGGAGTAAAGTGTCATGGCAGGAGTTGTGAAGTCCATGGGGTATGAAACAATATAAAAGTGTGGCACGGGGACAGGAGGTCATCTGGATTTCATGGACACCTAGAGCATGAAAGAAGAACTTCTTTAGGTGCAATGCAGGATTTATGAGGAGGTGTAATAAATTTCACCTGTGCATCATCATGTTCCAAAATTAATTTGTTATCTCGTCAATGGGAACGTTTAATGTGACTTTTATATTATAGTTGAATTTAAAGAAATTTATTTATTTAGGAGACACTTGTAGCCAGATCTTACTTTAATGAAGTAAAATTTAATATTAATGTCTTGTATTTACTTTTATAGTTGTTAAAATATCATGAGTGTTACCTGTTTATTCGGCAATTCCATGCAAAGGTTTAACCAGATGTTTTACTATCATAAATGTCAGCATTTAGTGGTTCAAATACCTAAATGAGATTTCTCTTAACATTTTTAAGCATGTTTTTTGGGGAATACTCTTTTAGTTGTACGCTATTTTATGGTCCATCACCTTCACACTACTACTAAAGGATTAAAAAAACGTTTTAATTTTGTAAAGTCAAACATATATACCTCTTCTACATTTGTTGGGTTTTATTAGAAATCTTACAAGGTGTGTAGTATTTCAAATGCTGTCATTTTTACACACATCTTTAAAACATCTCATGATGTTTTTTAGTGTGTAGACTCTTTCAACATGAGGTTGGTAAATTATAAACCGATGGTTCACTATATTGGTGACAAATAATTACATGTTACATCAACAGCGCAAAATGTCAAATCCATAACCGTCGAAGTGCTGTATTTATTAATTTACAACCTATTTATCTGTAACATCCACACAGTGTAAATGAGAAAGAGTGACTTATTATATCTAAAACAGAGAATGATACAGTGTATAGTATAGTATTGTATAGTATAGTATAGTTATCTGTCTATCTACCAGATAAACTTCTTACATCATAAAGCGTTATATTATTAGCGGATTTTATTTTCTTGTATTCAGCATTCCGAAAAATCTCACTTATCAGCTGACCCTGAATCTGATACAAGCAGTAAAGTTAAGAGAAGTTAATTATAAATGTCTTAACCTGTTGAATATTTGTATAAATTGTACTGATGCCGTGAGTTAGAAAAATGTCTTATACTGCTAGTTTTCAAGCAAAATGCAGTTCATATTCCCATCTCTGGTGGGATCAACATTCAGGGATAGCACAAACAAATCCTCATTATGTTTAAAAACTTTGTACATAGCATTTATTGCATTGAGTTCCCCGCGCACCGAGCTCTCTTGGACTGACCGTGAGGTTCTAACAGCCCGGAGTTATCAACCAGTTGCTAGGGAGACCGAAATTTGAGGCAGAGGGCATGGATGAGGTGTGAAATAGAAAGAGATGAAAAACAGGGAGAGAAAGTAGAAAGAGAATTAATATGTGAATTGTTCGGACTGATTGCTTGAAAATAGGACATGGCTAGTGTGGAAGTGCTTAAGAGAGCACTTTAAAAACTCCTGATGCAAATGCATGCATAACCTCTTCATACATTCACAATTCACATGATCATTATAAGAGTGATCAGAGATGTTAAACTAGTACACTTAAACACATTTTGTTTCTCAGTTAAATAAGAAGGTTAAAAGTAGATTTGTTTGCATCACATGCAATCTTTTAAACATGTTTTTAGTTTCTTATTTTATGCTAAAAATTTCACTTATTTTCTCACATCTTTTTATTATTCTCTATGTGTTATTTCACACCTGTTCATCTCACACCTAATCCAAGTCCTCTGCCTCAAATGTATGTGTAAAAAAATATACATATCATTTCTACATTTGATTTAAAGTTGCATTTATTTGTTGCTCCTGGTTGTGTTTTAATACTTTCATCATGCAGTATTTTAATATTTTATGTGCCTTAGTAAATATCAGATAAAAGATTTTGATATTAACTTAATAAAATCTTTTAAAAACATAAAATAGATTTTTTTGGTGAAAAAATAAAAATATTTATTTCAAAGTTAGAAATAAGTTAAGATGTTAAGATGTTGTTTTACAAATGTAATGTTCACAAATATATTCTAGTGGAAATGTTAGTTAATCAGATTTACTTATCCTTTTGTCATTTGTCAAAATGTAACAGTAAATTAACTTAATTTTAAGCTTTTAAATTTACTATTTTTTGTGTAAAATATTTAATGTAAACAATTTGGAATGTCAAATATCTACACACTTAACCGGCTGGAGAAGATCCAGTATCCAATGGTATAGAAGATATGGCTCAACTTGATGACTTAGATGACCCATTGCCAAGGCTATACCATTTTTATTAGTCTAATATACAACACAGAAGAGCACAAAGATGTATTTTGTTCTAAATCAATTAAACTAGACATAGCTTGAATCTTTGTGTAAGGTGGAAGGAGAACTCAGACGTTTGAGGGTGTAACTGGAAGTTTTTCACCGTCAGTGTATTGAAAGTGTTGTGTTAACTATTTTTTAAATATTTTCATATATAAAAGGGCAAGACATGTTGTTTTTTTATCAACACACATTCAAGGGCAGTGAAGATGATCTGTAGCATAAGTCGGAGCTCTTTTAAATCGTGTCATACAGATCAGAAAAGAAAATTTAAATTTTGTCAACATTTATTCATCTGTTTGTCTTTTAAAATCCGTATTACTTCCTCAGAACACAAAAGATATTTTGAAAAATGTTGGTAACCATGTAACCTCTCCATTGTATGGATACAAATATTCAAATATCTTCCATTGTGTTCTACAAAAGAAAAGAGTTGTATATATATAAGTTTTGAATTACACGAGAGTACATAAAAGATGATTTTACAGTAAAATACCCCTTTAAACTGTACTATAGAAATGTATTGACTAAGCTACGCAAAGTGACGCAGATGGTAAAAAAAGCTTTTTCAGATACCTAAAACTGGTTTGGATAGTTGACAGATGGGGTGTGTGACACAGCTGCTGTTAACCTTTATACGGGTAGCTTAGAGAACGACGATAGCAAAGCAAACACAACACCCAAGCAAAGCCTAGTAACAACCATTGTTCTGTTTGATACCGTAAACCTCGATCGGAATCCAATGAAAGTTTGTTTAACACTATTAAAGTTCAGTTCTATTAACAGCACAATGGATTCTGGTCAGTGAATGGGGTAATTATTTATTGGTGTTTCAGGAAAAAAGCCAGACCACATCTCCAAGCATCCCTACAGGCAGGAACAATAAAGACATCACCAAGTGATCAAGTTTGGTAGTGGTGGACTCATGGGAGTTGTAGTTCATAACAGTCACAAGCAAGGGCTGTTCATAATCAACATGTGGAAAGGGATGAAACCATGAATACAATACCCGCAATAACATTTAGCGGAACGCCATCGCAGCAAAGCGAAGGCAGACCGCCAATGCCCGTGAAAGAGTATGTGCACACAAATACATAGAAAAATAGCACTGTCAATAGCTCTTAAGGTTCAACCTCCACGTTTTTATAAACTTGGTGTACGCTTTAGTTCAAAGATAACAAAATTGGTACTGCGTTGACGTGGCCAAGCTCCAAGTCAAAGGTGGTACAAGTTTAGTCAAGAGAAACAGTCAGTCAAATATTAGTTGCTTCAGGTTATATCAAATTCATACACACAAGGAAAACACTACGGCCCCCGTCATAGCAAGCGAGGCCTCGCACAGTCTTGGTGGACGTTTCCAACAGTGAACAGGCTCAACTGAGAAATTCAAGATGGTCTTGTACAAGGAAGGTAAAAGATACATTTCTGTCGTAAAAGATTTCTCAAAAGAAACGAGAATAATCATAACAACAACAATGATGATAATCCAAGCAATCAAGGTTAAAAAAAGGAAAAGACGTTAAAATCGTACGTGTAAAGTAATAAAGTTATATATCCAGCATTGTTTTTTTCCTTTTTCTCTTTTTAAAACAGAATCTTCCTCCAAAAATATTGTGGTAGTGCACATTTCTGTGGAATTCTAAACAGCCACCGTGAACTGAAAAGTGTGGACAAAGATCAAGTAGGATTCCACAGTTTCGTTGACCGCGTGGCACGTTTTGCAGTCCTCCCAGACACCTGAGAAAACCGATCGAAATCTGCTTTGACTCTTTTTATCGCAAAGGTACTACATTTATATATTCAAGTTATGCAAATTACATCTAGAATCACATATTCAAGCATATACACACATATATCTAGTGAAGGAATTGTTTAATAGTTAATATAATATATTGTCATTTGTATGGTACAGTAGTAGTAGGGTGCATGTCTTTTTTTGGGGATGTGAGGTTCATTTTTAGGAAATGTACAGACTACATGTACACAATTCCTCATACAATGAACGACAAGAAACTTAAAAGAAAGAAAGGTTATAACTGTAGGGTTGTGTGTGTTCGGGTCAAGAGACTGGGCGAGCACCATATAAAACGACAGTCGTAAACACGAGAGCGTGTCCATACGCCGGAAAATACGCAAGCATGCGCCAGCATGCAAACCACTCGCTCGACCTGGTTGAGATATGCCACACCAGCACCGATGCGGTTCACAACGTCGAAAGCTCGAAGAGGAGAGAGCGAGACTCAGAAACAGAGAGAAAGAATATTGCTGAACTGAACGTAGGCCTGTGATTCACAGCTCTTCAGTTCCTAAGAGAGCCTCCATGAAAACCCACATCCGAAAGCGTACGTGTGTGAGCAAGTGTGTGGATTCATAAAATATATACATTTGAAAATGTGGAGACTCTCCGAGCATAGTGACAGGACATCGCTCGGTCGATCTCTCTCTTTCTTAGTCTCCATCCCCTCTCTCACCGCAGGATAAACACACACACGTACTGAATTTTAAGAAAAGGAATAAAAGAGAAGATAGCAAAAGAAGTGCTTGAACAAACCCAAGATGAAAATTATTAGAAACTATACAGTTTTCACCTTCATGTGCCTTTTTCTCTTTCCCCGTTCACTTATTGACGTTCTTTCACAATATATATTCCTGACCTGCTTCAAAAATATATCATTTAGCCACAGCATTCCTGATCTTCGTCATACAGCCCTATTCAGTCCAGCTTCCCCACCCCTATATAAAATATACAAAAAAGATTAGTTCCAAAATCTCTTCACCTGCCTGCCTCTGCAAGTATAAAAATATACAGTTTTCCTATGTCAAAATCTCTTCCGTGCTCTCGTCGCCGCCCACATTTCCTCCTCCCGTTCTTCTGCTCTATTATATCTGACCCTAACAGTTCAAAAATATACAATGTTTTTTTTTGTCATAGAAAAAAATTACATCTCTACCACTCTCTCTCGGAGAAAATCATCCCGCGTGGGAGGAGGATGTTCACAAGGGCTACGTGACATCATAAACAATCTACTTGTGTGATTCGTGATAGTTTGTCGGGATGGTATTCGTGTGCACTTGTGCTTGCGTTGTGCAGGTAGACCTTGTGGACATCCTGTTAACGGTCCAAACTTAAATCGCAAATTTCAAGTATTTGTTTCAATGGAGCACCACGTCACCCCGTTCACCCGATCCCTGCGCTGACGAAGAAATGTACATTTGCGACCCCGAGTGTCATAGTGCTTATTTGAATCAAACGCTAGGAGAAAATGCCAGCCCTTAAAACACTATTTAGAATTGTCTTTCGCTTCCGTTCTTCTGATCATCTTTCATAAGTCCCCGTGGCGGCTCTCATATTTGTTGATGATGTTGCGACAGCGGCCCAGCTCTTTTCGCATCTCAGCGACTTCCTGACGGAGGGCGGCGTTTTCACGCTCCAGGAATGCCGCTCGGACGGAGATCTGGTTTTCTTTAAGACGCCGGGCATCGCGGGAACGTTTCGCCGCTTCGTTGTTCTTGTAGCGTCGGCTCCAGTACTTATCGTCCTTTGGGTGGGAGGAGAAAGAAAGGATCAGATGTTTTTGATTGGACAGTTTTATTTGGATGCACTTCTCATAACCTAACAGATATCACAATGTTATGAAAAATATTGATTATATGAAAATTACGTTGTCATTTCCTAACCCTCTTGACATTTCAAACCGGTATGACTTTCTTTCATCCGCAGAACACAAAGGAAGATATTTTGAAGAATGTTGGTAACTGGCATGCATTCACTTGCATTGGTTTTGTGTATGGAATAGAAGTGAATAGGTGCTACTGCTGTTCAGTTACCAACATTACTCCAAATATCCTATTTTGTGTTATGCTGATGATATTAAGTTATTCATGTTGAAATCAAAGTGTGACTAAACGACCACAAATTGTTCACTTTATTGGCTCCACTTTCCCTGATATAAAAGACAAGTACCTTCTGTTCATCTGGCACAAGCATTTTGCGCGCCTTCTTAATCATGGGCTGAGGCTTCAGCTCTTCCTCTGTAAAGCGATGCCGGCGCGGATCGAACGCCTCCTGGCCCGGCACGCTGGACAAAGCAAGGTCAGCGGGGTCCGGATCAAAGTTCACCATGACGTCGGACGTGTTCGTGGGCGGAACCACCGGCGGAGGTGGGCAGGACGGGCTCGGAGAGGGGTCAGGTGGTGCAGTCTGAGCACCTGTTGATAGAGAGAGAGAATAAAACACAGTCACTCACATGTCATAGCAGTCCAAAACCCACCATGTGTCTGGGCTAAAGGCAAAGAGGATTAATAACAATGCTTGTGTGTTCCACGGTTGGCTGTTGGGGCTTGTGTTGACCACCAGGGTGCAGCAAATACCAACATGGACTGTTGCCAATGTCAGCAGCTGGCAGACAAGACCAAGACAAGCAGTTTCAATCCATGTTATAAACACATCTTAAACATCAACCCTAACATTTTATTCTTGCTTAACATTCCAGGAATACGTTTAACCTTGTCGGCCTTTACAACACCTTTTAACTTTGTACTTCCCCTTTTCATGCTATGAACAATGCTTTTAGAGATGTAAAAGCACTGCATTTGGATGGCAATTACTTGACATTAATTATGATGCATTAGCTTTAATGGCGCTTTTTCATTTAGCCTTTCTGAAATATGGACTTAGATTGTATGCAAGTACAAAGACATAATGTACAATGCTTAAGAAAAGTTTAGACCTCCAGTCATATAAAGAGAAAACGTAATCTTTCAATAAATTGTTTACAGGTAATATTATTGTCATTTATCGGGCAAATGATCAATTCAAACTGAATTTATTGATGCATAATATCCTATTAAATCTGCAGCAGCATTCTTGCTGGCATTGTATTCCTAAAATCTCTGTTCGCTGTATAAAAATAATAATGTGTTTTTGCCTACATGTATAAAATGTAATGTATGCATTAGATAAAAGATTATATTTAGCGTTAGAAATAAATCGGTGACTAAATAGCTTACACATACTGATGGAAAAAAGATTTTGCAGATCACCAATACTGATATGGTTATGGTAGCCATGGCACAAACCTTACATTCGGTGTTGGTCAAATAAAGCATCTGTATGCTTTTATAGCATAATCTGAGCATCTATAAAAAAACCTGAAGAACTAGAAGTATGTCTTTTGGAATATCGCCAACAAATATCACAAACAGATAATTCTATTTATTTTCTCTGGCTTTAGACACAAACAGCTTTTGAAATCCCAGTTCGCTCATGTAAACAATTATCGCATCGCTATTTAATAATGAGTCCGAACACGAGGGAGATGTTGCCAGTATTTGTTTTTCATTCAATAAAAAAACACACAACCCAAAAGTGACGTAAGAAAATAGTAACGCAAAAAGTGCTTCTCTCCCACCAAAGTGTATTGTCCGGTTTCTTATCCTTATCTATCTACAAACTATCAAGGGGAAAATGTGTTGCTTCTCACGAGAGCCAGGTGTCCTTTTCATTCGGCAAGAGATGAAACTTAAGACACAGCTGTGTGCACAATTCTTATAGATCACACTATACAAACATAAACACGCATTCATGAAAACACATCTATCAATCTGTGTATCCATCTATATTGATGTAGTTCTGGATGTACAATGATACATTTTTAGATGTCAATCAAAATAACTTGCATTGCCAAGTTAATGTGACAAAAAGCCAGATCCCGTGATAGAGAGATAACCCCTTAAACTTGTATCTTTCACTCTTTCTATTTCTCTCTCACCCCTCCTTCTCCTCCCCGTCTGTTCTTTCTCTCATTGCTCTCTGCAGCAGCACGTGATGCGTCGCCTGCACATGGACCCAACGTGTGAGAGAGCGGGAGGGAGGGAACACAGAGAGGGAGAGATTTTCAAAACATGCAGAAATGCAGTCATCATCTCCAGTGCTTCCATCTCTCTCTCTCTCTCTCTCTCTCTCTCTCTCTCTCTCTCAGTGCAGCGTTTTATGTCCCTGATAATCATTTTAAATAATCTCAGTTTAACACTATATGATACATCATCAGTGATGTACTTATGAATATTACAGTATTCTTTATTGATAAAGCTTTAAAGAACCTCTTCCATAGCTGTGGAGCAGTTTTACACATCCCATCATGCTCAGTGCAGACCATATGTCCGCACCAATGCAAGCAAAAAAAATCACATCGCCTTTTACAGTTTATTGACATGGCGATGCATCCAGCAAATTCAGCCAGCCTCACTTAACCTTCCCCAACACGTGGAAACTTATTAGATTGCTCACCGTGCAGACACTCAGCACCACCCAGCAGTCCAGGGGCCTGCGGCACGTCCAGTCCCAGCAGTGATGAGGACGAGGACGATGAGGAGAGGGACGAGATGGAGGATGCGGAGGAAGAGCACGGTGGAGAGGAAGATGGAGGGCACTGGGAGCTCTGGTTGGGAACAGCCGACTGCGTGCTCTGGGATGGCACCTGGGCAGCCGTGCTGCAGGTGTTGCCCGATGGCATGCACCCCATTCCGTTCTCGGTCAGGAACTCTTCCAGGTCCATGTACTGGAGCTGGAACAGGCCGCCATCGCACGGCAACGAACGCTCCCATAGCAACGGTCCAAGGAAGGCTGACTGATTAGTGGACCGAATGGAGCCGTTGCCAGCGTTCATGCCCCCGACTCCGCCCATCGAATCCTCATCAGAGTCCAAAGGTTTGTCTTTATCTGTGAGTGGAAAGAGAGATAGAATATAGTTAAACGTGTTTACATTGCATATGATGGTTGTATAGTTTGACATATGGAGCGCGGCGCACATTTCCATGGGTCAGAATGAATGATCCTTTAGAAATGAAATGAAATGTACTCATCTTTATACATATTTGAATTCTGATGCATACAGAGAGATATTTGAGAGAATGTGTTGGATCCTATTGTTTACGACAGTAGAAAAATATCCTTTCAACTTTTTCTGGAAAATTTTATATTTTGAAGGATGTAGGGCATCAAAACATTCTCAGGTACTATTGAGAACCATCGTTATTTTGTTCTAGTATGGTAGTCAATGCGTACCTGCATTCTTCAAAATATCTTTATGTGTGTTCAACCAAACAAAGAGAGTCATACAATATGGTCTTCATATTTAGGGGATATCACTTTTAATGGAACATTCTGTATGACTTTCTCTCTTCTACAGAACACAAGAGAAGATATTTCGAACAATGTTGGTGAAAGTTAATTTTGTTACACATAGAATTCTAACACAAAACCCATTTATTTTGGGTGAACTATCACTAAAAAATCAGTTAACATTTCTCCATTCACTTAAATCATAGTGGATAAAAATATTCCATTATAAATTCCTCCAGAATCGTGTGTCATCCACAAAAATACAAAATTCCTTCTGTTAACATGGACCTGCGCATAACAGCGTACAGTGTGTAATGAATAAACAAAGCTCATGCGAGAACATGACCCTTGAACTGCAACTCAAAGCATTAAGCCGTCACAGCTGCGGTGGACTCTGAAGCGCAGTATGCCACGCAAAGGGCCGGAATGCCAGAGGCCAAGATGGCAGTTCCTCTCTCTGCCCGTCACTGGGATGAAGAGACGAGAGGTTCTGTCGGGGGGGGGGCTTTGGCAAATTGAGATCGAATGAGAGCGTTGCACGAGGGATTGTGAGCGAAGAGCTCAAAGCAGCGAGCTGAGCTGTCATCTTCAACGCAGGGCCTTTTGAAGATGGAGCTGGGGAGTATGCGCCGCACAGCGATCGCTGGGGGAAAAAAGCCTTTTACCCAACAACAGTGACAAAAGGGGAAGCGCTGGAGATGGAAAGACCATCAAGGTGTACGAATAGAGCGAATAAAGGATAACAAAGTGCTGTGTGACACATGGAATGACGTGGAGCCAAGCGACAGAGAGGGAGTTTTCAACATGTATGCAAAACAAAACAGATAGCCAAGCTTCAATTGAGAAGATAACAAACACATGCATGATATTAACCATGTTAACACTTCCACTGTTCATTATTTTTCCCAAATGTGAAGTGACGGACATCAGCCACACGGGGGCGCCATTGAGAAGAAGCAACTCGGTATTAAAACGCCAAACCTCACATATTTTACAATGGCATCCCTTTAATGGCATCCATGGAAGCTTTTAAATCCCTTTAAGACTGCATTAAAGCCTTTCATTTCATCACACACACACACACACACACACACACACACACAATGCATCCTTTAGATGGACATGCATGTAAAAAAAGCCTCAAAGAAATGATGCACAAGTCCTCCACAAAACTTCTCATGGTGCCTTTGACAGTCAAACAAAGCACCATGCAATGCCATACTCTTAACACTCTAAAGAAGATAGTTCAAGAAATGTCACCTTTCATCTCACAGCAGTCTTTTGCTCTCTGATCTCCTTTGATTGGCAGCTGAAGGAGAGATTTAAGACTGGCCATGGAGCTATTCAGGTGCCCATTGGTGGCAGAAGGTCCGAGCTGTGGACTGGTCCCTGCAGGAAGGTCAGGTGGCAGGAGCTGAGAAGGTCTGGACATCCCTCGGTCCAGCTCGAGACAGTTTCAAGAACTTTGAGATCCCTGGAAGGATGAGCTAAGCGTTCTGGATGTGAAGGTTTAAAGGCAAGACGCTCCTGTTAATCCGTTCCCATTGGGAAAGCGAATCGAATTGACGCTGGAAACGGAGTTCGGCTTCATCCTCGCGTTTATCCGGGACAGAAATATTCCCCAAAAAACAGCGGAGTGACGCGGACGTCCATGGAGGAAGAGAGTTGATCGATTCGGCAGACCTCGGGAAACTCCGTATCGGGGATCGATTTGAAAACAAATATATGCAAATGAAGCAAGGGATGCGCTTTTAAATATAGCAAACGTTCGATCTGGATGGCTTTTGTTATTTCTCTCTCTCTCTCTCTCTCTCGGTGAAGCGAGCGCTCGGGATCGTCAGCTGGAACGTACACGGGCAGCGCTCGTGACGTCACCTCACACGGGGGACGGCGCCGAGGGGCGTGGCCAAGCATTATTAATGAGACACACCCCCTGGGTCCCCGCCCACGGAGCGACAGGGGCGCGGCGCTGGCCAATGAGAAGCGTCCGGTCGTGAATATTCAAATCAGGCCACTCCCTTTTATGCTCAGACATGACTTTTTGACATTTTTTTAATTCATTATTTTATGTGGCGTTATCAGCTGCACGGGAATATGTATTGTACGTATTTTATTTTTTTAAAAATATGACAAATTGTAACTGATGACATCACGTTCATTCCCGCGATCGTCACCCTAAAACGTGATTGGTTCGTTTTGGCCGACGGAATTGTGTTTCCACGGCACTTTAAACACAGTACCAGACCTCACAGGGAGCACATGGACCAGGCACGGGCGATCGCTACCTACCGGCGGCCTCTACCGCACGCGATTGGCTTAAAGTAGGTCAGCGCCTGCCCCTCGCGCGTTTCTATTGGACAAAACTAGGTCAGTGGCTCCTCCCCTAGTTTTCCCCATGCAGGTGCCACGTGATATGGGAGTAAAACAACATGCAAAGGCTGCGCGCTGAGATCTTCGTGGATTAGTGCAGGCAACTCTTGTCAGAGATCAGATGGAATCTGACTTTGCGTGCTGATAAAATGACAACACAATAAAAGATCAGTCCACACACGTTGTTATGAATTATGACATGCTGACAAACGTGCATTTGATTTAAGACATTGTGAATGATGCACTATTATAATGAATGCATACATTGGAAGTTCTGGTGAAATGTATGCATCTGTAGGTAGCTACATGAAACCAAAATCTATTCGTTTCTACATTTTACTTTGTGGCACCAAAGTGCATGCAGAGTTACCCATTTTTTATGATTTATTTAAAATTATGATTTATTAAAAGTCTATGTTGAAGTACAGGAGAACTTGACTGGGGTGTGTTTTGTGATCCTAAAATCAAAATGCATCCTCGTGCTTATTTATTTAAAGAATTTGTATAGAAAAAAATATACTTGTATTTCATTGGAGTACCACGTTTTGTTTGATCTCTGAAATGCACTTTTGTCAATAATATATGCATGAATGGGAAGTACTAGAGAATGTTTGCATCTGTAGGTAGTAAAATGAAAGCAAAATATATAAGTTAACATTTTAATCTTTATGGCACACCTTCTTGCATTTACATTGCATTAAGTTAATCATTTTTGAATGATTTATTAAAATCTATGTTGGAAGTTTAACTTGTAAATGCATCTACATGCTTATTAATTTGAAGTTAGTTTGTAGACACAATATAATGGTATGAACAATAACCTCTTTCATTGGAATACCACATTTTGTTTGATTTTGCAAATGGATGCCAAAAAAAGCCACATTACAGATATCAACTAGTCTACTTCTATACTGCATATTCTTCATATTTAAGGTTATTTGAGTCACTTGAATATGACAGCTTTTTTTAGTTACAACATAATTGATCAAATGATTATTTTTATAAAGAAAATGCATAAATGATCCTTACCTTTCTATACATACATTCATGATGATTATTCTGACATTTTGACACACACACAGTTTCTTTCGGAACTTTTTAAAGTTCCAATAGCAAAACAGCAAAAAAGTGAATAAGTGAGACAGATACCTGCAAGGTTAGGAGGTCTTAGCTTCGTACTTGTCCATGAATGATCAGTAGTCCAGAGAATCTGTCATTTCAACACCTACTCCAGATTGAATCATACAGCTGCAATAACTTTTATTATTGGTAATAAGTTCTAAAAACCAATCATTCAAAATAAATGATTTACGTATCAGAATAAATGAATAAAAACACTAACAGAATCACTAATATTATGTGTTGGACAAATCTGTTCAACAGCCTGGCAGGCAAAATGAATTTTATTTTCCAAACCCCTGCCTTTCCACATAGAAGACGTTACTGCCACCTACAGGACAAACTTCGCAATCTCACTTTCATGTTCATTTGGTTAATCGTGAGACGATGGCCTGTGCAGAATAAAACTAAAAGATGCTCTGTGTGAGCAGAAGGTTGTGTTCCTCTAACACACCACAACAACCCACACATGGCATTTACTGTAGTATACGACTGCATATGGCATGTGCCCAAACATGTGAACTGTAAACAGTCCCATCTAGCAGAGAGCTACACCATGGCACCAGGTGTTTAACACCTGGCAGTGTGCTCTCTGGTGATGTTTATAAATGAATTATCTTATATGCTATAAATAACAAATGTAAAAAATCTGTTCTCCAGGTTTGAATAGACATTCATAAGAATAAACACTGGGAGTCACGTGTTAAATGAGTGACCAGAAGTGCACAACAATTTAAAACATCGAACAAAATCGTCTGACATTTTTGACATCGTTTTATTTGTTTTCTGAGGAACATCGCTGTTGGCTCAGAAAAAGAAAACAGTTGTTTAGTATTTATATTTTGTATTTTAGTTTACTGAGAGGAAAACATTGGAACAGTAGAGCTAAGTAAAGTTTTGAGAATGGATACAATAGTGTTGGGAAAGCTGGGCTAAACTGTGGTTTGGGTTACAGGGGCAGGGAATAAAAATCACACTGATACATATATTCCCCACATGTTACACTTACAGACCCTGCCACACACCCACCCACCCCTAAAATAGTAAAAATGATTAAAAAAGAACTTATACTTTGAATAATAAAAAAGAAAGAACACAACTGTTACATAATAAAATATAATACGCATTGTACAGTACAGACTGGCTATACCTCATTCTCTCTCCAGCCAATCTCGCAATCAAAGACATTAACACTTGCCATAAAAACACCTGTAGAGGTTCATTACATATTTCTTAAAAACAGGTGACATAACACAGGATCATGGCCTTAGCAACACCATTCCGTCCCCTGCATCAAATCTGCAGAATATTTTGCACATTTTGACAGTTTCACTGCAGTAAGTTCTGGTGGATTATCTCTGAGACACAATGCTATTGAACAGCAAGTGTCTTACCAACAGTTGTTCAAAGAGGACACACACGCAATGTACTTTATCTGCTTCTCAACCAGTAACTTTCAGTTTCAGGTCAAACATTTGCATTTCAACATGAAGACAGCAAAACAGGTAAACAAAACAAAACAACAACACCACAAGAAACAAAAAGCTACGTATATCTGAGAGTAAACAAAGGCTATACCGTTAAAATCTGAATACTGGAGGGGGAACTAGTTTAAAGAATAGATTGTTACTGTTCAGATTAGTTCACTTCCACTGGTATGCATCCATCATTCCTGTCATTGCAGCACAAATAAAGTTAAGAAAATACATAGTCGATGTACTTTAAGAGGATAGAGATGCTACCATTACAACAAAGGTGCTACCAAAAGAAAAAACTCTAGAATATTCTTCCCCTTTGGAGAAACCGTGTTAGAGATCCATGTCTATAATGGATGGTTCTTTAGGTACAGGCTTGTTTTCATGTCAACTGAGTCTTTTTATGAGGCACTCCCTTGGTTAAAGTCTGACCACACGGTTGAGGAGTCGATTGTGTGGGGCTTCCCATTAAGAGTTTTTATGCCTTCATGTTATCCTTGTCTCCAGACATGTTAAGGCCTTTCATTCCTGTGGATGAAAACATTTCTAGTGCCTGTAGCCTGACACAACTGTCGATCTATCAATCTGGTCCTCAGCCTTTATTGGGATTTTGCTTCTTCCAAGGACACGTTGACAAGCAAATCTATGGCGCTGCAGGTGAGTGCCATTCCAAAAGCGAGAGGGGCACTGAGAGCAAGAGAAAGACCCTTGGGATAGATGGTAGGCCCGATGACGAAGAGCTGACAGTAGCCTTCTTGAACGTTTTCCACAGACTACGCACCGCAGGCGGACATGTCTGCCATGTTTTCTTGGTGGATGCCTGGTTGCACGATGGACTGAAAGAGTTATGCGGCTTGTAAAACTGCTGAAAGGACAGATAGGACAAGAGTACGACCTCAAGGGGAAAACGAGAGATCTCAGGCCTCTGAACCTTAAACGGCCCACACGCCACGTGCCTCCGCCGACACCAATTCCTAGTCCTCCCGCAGAAAACTTGGCCCACTTCAGCTGGGCTATCCACTTCTTCCTTTTCCGCTGCTGCTGAAGCCTGCCTCTCTTACGTTTCAGGTATATTTGCCTCCTGGCACTTTCATAAGCACTGAAACCGCTCATTAATGGCAAACCGCTGACCAGCTTATATTTTTTCTTTTTTTTTTTCTTCTTCCGCTGAGTGGCATCCTGTGGGGCCTGAGGGCTTTGTTGTAGATGTTGAGACTGCATTGAGAAAGGGTGCTGTTGCTGGTGATGCTGCTGGGAGTGGTGGGGTGGGGAGATGTGGAGTGGAGTGGAATGAAGGGTGTTCCCTGGAACCCCTGAATAAATTAGCTGCCCCTTGCCGCTTAATGGCTGCTGAAGCTGGAGGGGACCCATATTTGGGTTGGAATAGTGCAGATGTTGGGGGTGCGAGGATACATTTGAACTGTGGTGTCCAGACTCAGGAGTGTAGAAAAGAGGCGAATAACCAGCAGGCTGAGAATGCTGCGTGTGGGCAATTGTTGAATGGGACTGCTGTACTCCATGACCTCCACTTTCAGGTGTTATATGAAGGAGAGCATTGGTTGCGGCTTCACTTTCCGAAACGGATGGGGCAGTTCCTATAGATTCACTTCCTGTTGGTTGTGTTGCTGTTCCAGTTCGAGACAATCCATGCTGAGATAATCTATGTCTCGTCAGGCTGTTGGAGTAAGAGAAAGCTTTACCACACACTTCACATGAAAAGAGTTTCTCCCCGCCATGTTCGTGAATGGCTTGGTGATGGGCTGTCAGGTGGAAGTGATGGCGGAAAGATTTCCAACAGATCTCACATGTGTACAGCTTAGGAGGGGGTTGGTTACTTGTGCTAGCATTAGATCCTTGAACTTTATTATCCTGAGAATAAGAGTAGTAAGCGCCGGGGTTGGATTGATTTGTTTGATTAGGTGTACTGGGTTGATCTTGATTAGGATTTACTTGATTTGTAGCAGATTTGGTTTTACTCCGTCTTGGCTTAAAATCACCTCTTAGATGCAGCTTTTCATGCCTTTTCAGACTCTGCGCATAGCCAAAATCTTTTCCACAGAGAGTGCATTTGTAGTTCTTCTCTCCCGAGTGAACAGTGTGATGTTTGGTAAGGTGAAACGGTTCTCTGAAGTCTTTTCCGCAGATGTCACAATGAAAAGGCTTTTCCCCAGTGTGCACCCGTTCATGGCGACGGAGAGTTTCACGTCTGCTAAAGCCTCGTCCACAAACAGTGCATAAATAGGGCCTTTCTGAACCATCTCCAGCAGCCCCACTTGGATTGCTTCTCCGACGTTTAACTACTTCTCCTGGAGCCCCACCAGGTCTAGGCTCTCTTTTCTGTCTGGGCTTGCGTGGACGCTTGGGTTTGGCATTAGGATTGGCGTTTTGTGTGTTGGGTGGCTGCTGTGGCTGCTGTTGTGTGGGGTGAGATAAGGGTATCATTGATCCACTGAGGCATTCTTCATTTCCACCATTCCCTGCAGATGTGGACGAAGAAGGACCCAGGGACCCAAAGCCTAGCCCTCCTAAAAGACCTCCAATGATGTCCCGCCTTTCTTCTCGTCCCCCACTATTGTTCATCTCAGCAGGCAAGACAGAGGCTGCGGCAGCTGCAGCAATGGCAGACATGGCACTACTTGTGACTTCATCTTCAGAGTCATCCAATAGAGAAGACAGAGGAAGGTGAGATTGTTGTTGGTGGTGGTGCTGTTGATTTTGAGGATGTGGGTGAAGTGTTGGAGCTAAAGGAGCTTTTCTGAGAGCAGGACTTGACATGCTGTTGCTACAGGAGTCTCCAGAGTAGGATGAAGGGTTACCCTGTTGGCGACGGTAGTCATCAACCCTGTATGATGTTTGATAAGGATCTCTTGAATACTCAGGATTATATTTCTCTTCGGTTTTGCCTACTGGATTTTGGCTGCCACTTCTTCCCTGTGCATACATGTTCTCACAGGACATCCCAGCTGTGCTATCCTCATTTTTGCAAAACACAAGTTCTTTGCCATCGCTCATTTGTCCACCTTGGAAATCATTTTCAACTTTACTGTCTACTGAACTTATTGAGCTACCATCACTGCTTCTAGATCTCCTCCCTGGCTTGCCACAGTTACCAGAGGCAGCATGATTGAGCAAGGAAGTGCTCTCTCTAAAGCACCGGCCACATGCTGGACAGCGGTAGGGCTTCTCTTCGTGGATTTTCTCATGTCGTGTGAGTGACTCTCGCCGGTTGAACGAGCGCTCGCAGACAGAGCAGGCAAATGGACGATCTCCGGAGTGGATAATACCATGTTGAAGGAGATGTCCTCTTTTCTTGAACCCCTTTCCACATTCATTACAACAGTAAGACTTATCTGGACTTGGGCAAGTGGAAGACAATGGGTCTGGATTCTGCTCGTGCTGGTGGTGAGCATCTTGAGACATGCCATCTTGTGTTGAGTGGGGGATATCTGATTGATGTTGATGACTTGGGTTTGTACTGCTGTTAGGACCATTTCCATCTTCTTCATGGCAGCGTATGTGCCTGCGAAGACTTGGGAGATGAGAAAAGGACTTTCCACACTCTCCACAGTGATAGACTGGCTCTTGCTCAGGCTGTGAGATATTAGGAGTCATTGATTGCTGGTTTTCGGGTTTGGGGTTCTGAGAGATATTTGAGACTAGCACAGATGCAGAGTTTGAGGA
Organism: Triplophysa yarkandensis; assembly: GCA_033220385.1. NCBI lineage: Eukaryota > Metazoa > Chordata > Actinopteri > Cypriniformes > Nemacheilidae > Triplophysa > Triplophysa yarkandensis. Next base: position 15,467,221 of record CM065660.1, on the reverse strand, counting down.
TGGGGCAGAGGAAGAAGAGGAGGAGACAGTTGAAGAAGAGGAGGATGGTGTTGACGAGGAGAGGATGGAAGAGGGATCACCACCGAGACCCCTCATCCCAACCCCTCCACCTCCTCCCACAAGACCAGAGGACCCATCATGACCATGTGCCCCAGAGCTGCCGTGGCAGTTAGCGCTGCTACTACTGCCGCTACTGCTACCGTCTGACTTCCTCTGGGGCAGATATCCAGCCATGGCTTTCTTTCTCCTGCTGCCACTACCTCCAATTCCTCCTGCCCCAGATCCGCTATCTCCTTTCCCATCATCCTTTGGTACAGAAAGATGGAGTGGGAGTGGCAAAGGGAGGCCTGCTTCTTGTTGCATTAGGGAAGCCAGTTGATTAGACGAGAGTACAGGAATGCCTTGAAAATCAAAACCACCAAGAGGTGATGGCTGGGGGGCAGGGTGAAGAGGGTGGTGTGGATGGGCATGGCTGTGAGGATGGGACAACGCATGAGGTGGCAGCTGCTGTTGCTGTTGTTGGGGCTGGGGAGCTGGATGACCATGGGTGTGAGAAGGATGAAGGGCTGGAGGAGGAGCAAGACCAGTGTTTGATTCTGTGAGACCAAGATGATTATGGGGGCCCTGCTGAACTAGAAACTGTTCCAAACTAGCGTTTGTGGGCACTCCTGAAAAAAGGTATTGGTTTGCAGCAAGCATGCAACTAAACTGCTGGTGTAAACTTCTTGCATCAGACTGGGCGCCGACTAATCCAGCCACTGAGCTGCTACTGCTGGGGGGATTATTAGAAGTGGTGGTTGAACTTGAAGGGGAGGGAGATGAGGAAGATGGTCCAGGAGACGGCTGCGGAACAGATAGGCCAGGGTGTAAGGGTGGTGGTGGTGGAGCAGATGTTACAACTCCTCCAATTACTCCAGAGCCTCCTCCACTACTTCCTCCTGCAAAATCGAAACGCCCCATTCCTGAATGAAGCTGTTCCTGGGCCAAAGCAGCCTCAGCAGGGTGAAATGTGCGTAGGAACTGTGGATAGCCAGAGGCAGAAGAGCCACTCCCACCGCTGCTGCTCATCTTGCTAGATTTACGTGTGCTTTGTGATGAGGACTGTGTCTGTTGTGGAAGAGGAGGAGGGGGTGCACTCATTTTGGCAAACAGGGATGAGGAGTCGGCAAATGCATTACTTCTTGATCCTTGAAGGGAACCAAGCCCAAGCCCAGACAAAAGGCTTCCAGAAGCCTCACTTTGTTGCTGCTGCTGCTGCTGAAGCTGCTGCTGGTGCTGAAGTTGAACTTGTTGTTGGTGCTGCAGCTGTCTTTCCAGCCCCAGTCCTTTGAACTGGTGGGCCTGGTGTCCACTGAGCATTTCTAAAATGTCCATAGGGTACTTTCCAAATTGGAACATCTCCCTCTCAATGTTGAGGGATATTCCTAGGATTTTTCCCGTTTCCTTTTTGTCACAGAAAAGTGAACCACTCTTTCAAACCCAATAGATGTCCAGCGAAATGGCCTCTATAAATCAAGATAAAGCTTTTATGTTATCTGGTAGCAGCTTTTAAAATAAAGGTCTGTACAAAAGTAACTTATTTGTTGTTGTAGAAAAAAAGTTTTGGCTAAGATATGGGCAACTATGTGGTAAAACTGTGGAAGTCTTGGATTAAATAATTATCTATAAATAAAAAAGGGGCAAAAAAGATTCACATCATCATGCAATAAACAGATCTCTTTAAACAGTAAAAACAGGTCTATTAATACCATCCGAATTATGGTTCACAAAATATATACCACCAATAATCGATTCATATAGGGTTGAAGGTCATTAACGTTGCTGTAAAGAGGGAATTTCTGTATTTTTTTTTAAATGCTGACGGAAATTGTCCCAATTTGCGAATTCCTTGAAAAAGTCTTCATGTAATGAGAAAAATGTGATGAGCAATCAACTTGCTTCAACACTACGAATCGGAGTGAATAGGTGAAAGGTCAGATTGTCCACACGGTGTATCCAACCTCGTTCTATATCACCTCCGCTGGAAGACCACAAGCACAGTGTTATGATCTCGTAGCTCCACCTCCTCCTTTCTGTTGATGGCACCTTGTTAGTCCTAATAAAAAAAAGAGAAATACATCTCTTTAAGCATTTAAACATTATTTAAGCATGAACATGTCTAAACATCAACAAACATTGCACATTCCAGGTAATAACACATTCTCACAAGTATTGCAAATAATCTACTTCTAAATCAAAACCGCAATTTTAAAAGAAAATAACAGCTCTCAACATGAATAAAAAATCAAAAGGCTAAGACAACACAAACAAACATGTAAAAATAAATCTAATTAGCAAGCCACAGCATTGAAAAACAAGCAGAAACAATATCACACAACAAACATATATTAATATATCAGAAACTCCATTCATTATATTATAACACTACTAATAACAGCAGTAATAAGAATCAGCATAAATGACAGTAAGGCCCAGTTTTCCAGACAAGTCTTAGTATTTCTCTGTTAGAATATTTAAGTCGCTTCTATGAAAATGCCTTTGAAAAAAGGTACTGGTGTGCATATTTAGGCAAAACAATGGCATATCTATATTTTACGACACATCAGGGCAAGCTGTTTTCTGTTTAAGACAACTCAAACACTCATTTTAGTTTGGAACTAGCATTAGGACTTGTCTATGACACTTGGCCATAATACCTTAAATAAACAATACCAAACTAGCAAACAATAAATAAAGCATCTAGTAGCTCAACTTCGCTAGCAACATGAAGGTCATCCCAGTTTGACCCCAGAGAATAACACTTATACTGATAAAAACATTTATAGACTAAATGCAATGTAATCACCAAAACTACAAATAACTAATGTATAAATAGTTCCTACAACAACTTTTGAAACCAGGATAAAATTGAGCATTCAAGTTCAACTGATATACATATTACTGAATAAAATTGGCTGATCAGGATTACGATTGCGGGTAAAACCATAACACAATCACTGAAGCCTATTGCATGCCGTTTCAGTTGCTCTCAATTCTGTGTGTTCAAGTCTTTGTTTTGCCACTTAATACAGTGTTGATTAAGAGATTGTAAAATAAATCAGCAAAATGATTCCTTTAGATTTTTTAACAAACAACATAACTTCCATAATTATCTGTCATTTAGATTTCATAATAAAGTTTTGGATGTTTTGAATTTACCATGCAGCTGCCTTACAGAAAGTTATAAAACCTTTCAAAACCTCAAAGTAAAATCTTTCAATAAACAATTATAGTATTAAATACAATATCAAGGTGAATGGAAGATTATGCAGCACTTAATTTAAAGTCAACTTTTTTAACATTAATGAATAGATCAGAATACAGTGAGGTCAATAAGTATTTTATCACCCTGTGACTTGCAGGCTATCCTATTTAGCAATCACAGAGGGCTATTTAATAATTTTCCAGACTGGGGGCAAAACAGAAGATATCTCCTCGTGGGATATCAATGATGCTAAGAATGGTGAAGAATCAGCTCAGAACTATCCAGGAGGAGCTGGTCAATGCTATGAAAAGAGCTGGGACCAACGTTTCCAAGGCTACTATCAGTAATACATTAAGACTTCAAGGTTTATAATCATGCATCGCAAGGAAAGTTTGCAGGGACCATTTTGATGACCTAGAGGAGTCATGGGAGAAAACCATGTGGTCAGATGAGACCAAAGTAGAACTTTTCGGTCTTAACTCCATTGGCAATAATACAATACCTACAGTGAAGAACCGGGGTGAAAGTATCATGCTCTGTGTTTTTTTTTCTGCACAGGGTACAGGACAACTGCTCTATATATAAGGAGAGGATTTACGGGCCATGTATTGTGAGATATTGGGCAAAAACCTGCATCCCTCAGTCAGAGCGTTAAAGATGGGTCGCTGGGTCTTTCAACATGACAATGACCCAAAGCACGCAGCCAAGAAAACTAAGGAGTGGCTCCGTAAGAAACATATCAAGTTCTGGAGTGGCCTACCAAGTCTCCAGACCTAAATTCAATAAAGAATATTTGGAGACCTGAAACTTTGTGTTGCTTGGTGACAGCGCCGAAACCTTACAGATCTAGAGATCTGCATGGAGGATTGGGCCAGAATTACTCCTGCAGTGTGTGCAAATCGGGTGAAGAACTACAGGAACTGTTTGACCTCCGTAATTGTTAACAAAGGCTTCCATACCAAATATTATTTTTGTACTAAAGTGATCAAATACTTATTCGACATAGTTTGTTAGAAATCATATAATGTGATTTCCAAATTTTTCTTTTTAAATTCTGTCTCTGACAGTGGAAATGCACATTTGCTGAAAATTCTAGACCCCTCCACGATTTCTAGTAAAAATCACAGGGTAATCAAATTCTTACTGACCTCACTGTAAATAAATAATAGAAAATAAATATAAGCAATTTAGCATTATCAATGTATAACACACACACATAAGAAGGGGCAAAACCAGCATCAAGGTGTATAAAAGGAAATACTGACAATACAAACCATAAATCAGTCATAACAAAGATAGAAATAACATCAGAAGCAGGATTTGCAATAATGACATAAAATGCTGGACAAAGCATCCACATCAAACATGATTTTCAGAATTTAATTATTTTGTGTGAAGCTATGACGTGCCTTCTTTTTGTATGCATCAGAAGCTCCCACATTAAACATGACTTTTGAGTAATACACTAAATATTTGTAACATTTGTATGAAACTACCCAAAACATCAAGGCATTGGATGACCTGTCTGCATTGTCAAACACACTAGCAGTTAGGGCACACAATGAACATGTATAACAATTTGATTTAACAAACAGAAATAATGAAGGATAAAAATAACCTTTATTATTTTATATAACGATAAATGCATAACCTGTAAACTTGCGAAAAAAATAAATAAATATGTAGCATTAACAAAAGCAAAATAAGTCAACTTGACATCATCCATTAATAAAAACACATAGCCAATTCCGTGGTAATGTCAACATGAAAGAGTTTTTACCAATGGTTTTAAGTATAATTGTCGGAAGTCGACATTTGGTTGTATTGGAATACCCAAGTGAGGACTCTCTTTAAAATTATGTAGCATTAAAAACTTGTCCCTAGACTGATATCTTTTGACACTATAAATAAAGATTTTGTTTACAATAAAAAGTTGGTTCGGTTTACGCGTCACAATTTATCCACAACCATAACGCTGGAATTGCCCACGTCATTACTAATTTGAAAAACAACGATATATGCTGCGATATAAGATATTGTCTGTTTTACTTGATTTTTTCAATTAAACAATTGCAGAGTAAAGGTTTGTGTTTACATGTGATATTTCTGTGTGCAAAGTTCAATCATCCATTAATTTAAAAAATATCACATAATAATTTGTATGCACTTTAATTATCGGTAAATGTAAAAAAAACATATCATTTTTCATATATACACATATACATACATACATACATGTATCCGTGTGTGTGTGTGTTTGTGTGTGTGTGTGCATGTGTGTGTGTGTGTATACGTGTATGAATATGTATATATGTATTCGTGTGTGTGTGTGTGTGTGTGTGTGTGTGTGTGTGTATGTATGTGTGTATATGAGTGTTTGTATGTGTGTGTGTGTGTGTATACGTGTATGTATATATGTATTCGTGTGTGTGTGTATGTGTGTATATGTGTGTGTGTGTGTGTGTGTGTGTGTATACGTGTATGTATATATGTATTCGTGTGTGTGTGTATGTGTGTGTGTGTATGTATGTATGTGTATAAAAAAAATCATATATATATATATATATATATATAAAACTCATATACAAATAAACTCACCGAGGCCTTCCGAGTCTGAAGGAAATGCTCCAGATTGTGGGATTTTGTTGACCATGCAGAGGGGGGGGGGGGATGAGGGAGAGCCGAATTCCCGTTTTCAATCACATCCCTCTAAAACACACAAAAAGTTTAGAAATAAATCACAATAAGTCTCATTACACACACACAAACACACACACACACAAACCTGACAGCAACATGCTCTCGTTTTGCATAAAAGCACGTGTGCTAATTGTCAAGCGCGAGCGAACTAAACGTCAGAAAAGCGAAACATAAACAAGAAAGTGACCGACAGTCCGTCACACGACTCCCGGCCAGCGGCGCACTTCACACCGCTAGCATTCAAGCTAGCCGAATAAAGGCGCCGAAGCGACTAGCAGAGCAACGGCACGAATTCAAATATTTAAGAAGCGCACCTGCACGTGAAGGGAGAAAGTCCCATTGGACGGCAAATCGCGAGGAAAAACTTGCGCGAAAAGGGCGCCGAACGCGAGGATGTGCACAAAGGCGGTTTCCGATTTCAGGTTAGCAGGTCATTTTTCCCCATCCCGTGGAAAAACACTCTCGGAGGCCTCTCCATCGCTCTCGATCCGTTAAACCCCGATTTCCGTTGGCTGCGCTGGCTCCGGTTCGGTCTGCACGCTTGATGTTTGACGTGATTTATGCGAAATTCTGATTCGGGACCCGTTTCCAAGATTAACGGCCAAATATTTTTCCGCCCCGTGTCAATGTTTAGTGCCCCCGTCTTCCCTCGGGTACTTCTGTTCGCCTCACAGTGGTCGCTTCCGGCCAGCCAGACAACTTCCGGGTGGTGTTGCGCGGTAAAACGTCCGGCGCTGTGACGAACAAGTGAGTGAAGGAGAACATTTCTGACAGGAATGTTTTTATTTTATTATTGTGTTGTTTAATGAGGATTATATCGGAGAATGTTTATATAATTTTGTGTTCGTGTAAACACAGAATAACGTGAATCTGGTTGTGACGCATCGAAATCGCGCGGTTTTAAAGCGACAGTTTGAAAATGACCGTTTTGAATGTAAAGGATCGTGGAATGGACTCGGTTGTGCGTGTAGGTAAGTGTGGAGGGCGCTGCACCTTTCTGAAGCCATTTTACCGACATGCCCCCCCCTCACCCCCCCCTCACAGAAGGTCCTCGCCCACCCTGCCCCTCAAAATGGCGAGTGTCGGTGTCCCAGAGAAACCGCGCCAAACGTCACAACAGACCCCGCGGAGCATGGAAGGGTTAAGAACTCTTTAAAGTATTATTTCAGGGTTTAATGAAATGAGGAGAAAAGGGCAAAAATGAAAATATGAACAACTTTATTCATGCGTTATTTGCTGTCTCTACATTTGCATTTATTCATTTGGCAGACGCTTTTATTCAAAGCGAGTTACAGTATCATGCAGTTGTCAATCATCACTGCAGGGTAAATGGTGGTTAGGTGTCTTACTCAAGGACAGACGAGGACACTTCAGTCTGTCTGCTGGGACTGGGATTCATACCTGCAACCTTCTGCTTACAAATCCAACTCTCTAACCACCAGACCATTTCTCTCTCTCTCTCTCTCTCTCTGTCACACACACTCCCTCTCTTTCTGTCTCTCTCACAAACACACACACACAATCTCTCTCTGTCACACACACACTCCCTCTCTTTCTGTCTCGCTCACACACACTGTCTCTCTCTCTGTCACACACACACTTCTTCTCTTTCTGTATCTCTCAGAAATACACACACACACTCTCTCTCTGTCTCTCACACACACTCCCTCTCTCTCTGTCTCTCACATACACTCTCTCTCACACACACACACACTCCCTCTCTTTCTGTCTCTCTCACAAATACACACACACACACACTCTCTCTCTGTCTCTCACATACACTCTCTCTCACATACACACACACACTCCCTCTCTTTCTGTCTCTCTCACAAATACACACACACACACACACTCTCTCTGTCTCTCACACACTCTCTTGCTCTCCCTCTCTGAGCATAAAGAAATGTACAAAAGTTGTTTTTTTTCTTAGTTGTAAGGATTTTATTTAAAAATAATAATAATTAAAGCCATTTGGTGTAAATAGTTTATGCAGTTGTTATTTTTCCCAGAAAATAAACATTTACAACAAGGTTTGTGTATATGTCAAGAAAAAAAATCACATAGCTACCGAAAATAATATTAAATGTTTTTCTTTCGATTATATTCTCCCAAACTTTGGTGAATGCAGCTATGATAAATGGAAACATTTTTATTTGTTTATTTTTTTGCATTCGAAGAGACACTCACTTAAAAAATAAAATCATATTAAGGGTTGAATATCCCTTGGGTTTTCTGAAATGCACATTCTCTGACTTGAAGCTAATCCAAGGTCAGATAAAATGTGTGATAAAGCATTCCAAATTAGACACTGAAATACACACAAGCACACAAATACAGACGCACAAACTGGACACATACACACCTTGACATCAGAAGTCAGCAATATGACATCATCAACACTGGCTTTGACATCTTCATGCGTGTTGTCTTTTCACTTTGATTGCATCTGCTTTTTTTGTTGAAAAAAGTTCAAATCCACTAGAAAGTAAAATCAAGAAAAAAACCAAAATAGAACATTTCTAAAATCACAGTAAAAAAGAAAAGGTTCATGATAATAATCAATATATATGAGTAATATGAATAATATTAATGACTATATAGAGATATATATTTATATGCACATAAATTGGCATGTGTACATATTTAAACATTCGGGATTTACTTTTTTCTTTGTCAAGAGATTTAACTTCGGTTCAAGTTAATAAAAGCTTAAACATTGCAGAGTGATCTAAAGTAGTAAAGTATGGCCCAATAACCTTCTTCAGCCAGTCATTCTCACACATTCCACTACAACGCTGTCCATTTGATGCACAGACAGTAGAAAAACACACAATAATTGCTAACAAAAAGACACTTTTGTATAATATATAGTTAAACAAGACACCTTTTTATACTTCTAAGTCCAAACTCGTTGGTTAGTTATAATGCATCATAGTGTGACACAAAGTGTTAAATTGAAATAGCAGTAGTTTTGTACACTCATTGGCATGTAGCCTCTGTTCGGCACAAACCGTGTCCCCAATACTGACACGGGAAAAGATAAAAAGCCATCAGAACACGGAAGCACAGACAAACATGAATTAGTTTCAGAATAGCCCTTGAATGAAATTTTCCACTGTAACACCAAACCCCGCCCCCTTTGATACAACCATATAAAGTTGTTGCGAATGAAACCGTTTTGTCTTTTTTTCTGCATGCCCATAATAAACCTCTCTTTAATGCTTATAAATAACAGAACAACCATGACAACTTTAGAATGGTTAATGCTGTCGTACTCTGCTTTGATTGGCCAAACATGCAAGACAGAGGCAGGACTTATCTATCAAATATAAAGGCTGAAATTGTTAAGTAAAATTGGTTTCCAAATATCTTTAATTTCGCTGATTGCATTTAGTCCAGATTTTGTAACCTGATTTACCCATCCATCAATTATATGATCTGATTTCCTTTAAAAGGTTTTAAAAAACAGCCAAAATGTTATCCACAATGCAAAGTATTAACATGTTAACTTTAGCGATTCACAGTCTCAGTGTAAGAGGCTAAAAACTCTTGTCATGAATTCAATATATATATATATATATATATGAACATGTATATATATATTTTAACTCTCAGTAAAAATGTTTCCCTTTCATTGTATTCCATATGAATAAGCGTCAAATATGGCTGATGACATTTGGACTTTTAGTAACAGTGCCGACTTAAGAGTCAAGTCACAAAACAAGTGACATTTTAGATGTCCTTCACATTATCCCGCTTTCTTCTGTGCAGTTGAATGCCAGTCATTCTGTCTATAATGTCACTGCATGGCAAACTGAGTGTCACAATCCATTTCCAAGTCATCTGTTTCAGAAAAGTCAAATCTTATCCATGAGGTAATTCAATGTACTTTTGGAAGCCTTTCATCCAGCATATCCCATTGTTCTCTCATTTTACACCTCCATGACATCCACAATGAGTGATGTCATTCTGTCGAATCCAAAATCTGGTAATGTTGAGTGAACTCTAAGGCAAGATCCTGCGCCTATGATGACTGGAAAACAGCTAAAAACCCCATTCTACATCAAGGTTTTAGGCTGGAATGTTCTAACTAGAGAAAACTTGCGCTATTCTTATAATAAATGTTTACTTTTATAATTGCATTTCATTTTCAGATGGCAAACACAAGAGGATCTTGCTGGGTGCAAGATCCTCTTTTTATGTATTATTTTAGAATTTGGCAATGTGGGATCCACAAAATCACAAATGATATAGTTTCATATCCCTCTCTATTCTATTCACAGCTTTTGCAATATGTTCCCTTGACCCTTCTTTGCATCCTCATATCAAAGCCCTTTTCCTTGTTATCGTTCCTAATTTCTGTCTCCATTCAAAAGCTTTTTTCATCATCCACTGAATTCCTTCCTTTACAGCGCAGTCACACCTTCATCATCTGTCCATCATCTCCAGAGCCATCCCATCTTTCCTATTCATTTGTTCACACAGTCACTTCATTTTTGCTCCCCGTTCTTAAGGACTGACCGCCTCCCCCCACCCCCTTGACCCCTCCCCCACCACCTCCAGGAAGGAAGTGCAGCTGTTCAATGGTGTTCTGCCGCTTAGTGGCGAAGGCCATCCTGCGTGCGCTATGGCCCATTGCACTAGATCCATGGCCCTCCCCCCAGCCCATAGCTCCGCCCCCATGACCGGATGACATGACCGGCTGGTCTTGCTCGCGGCCGGAGGTAGGGTGCGAATTCATTTTGATCATGTGATGGCGATCGAGTGACGGTGTCACGCACACATTCTGCTGGGACTGGGCTTTTTGGTGGTGGGTAAGATGGGACATATGGGGCATCATCCCGCCGACCATCCTTCTCTCCTCTAGGCGGTCTGGTGACACCAGGAGGCGTTCATGAGACTTGCGTAACGTCTGCGTGTTGGCACTCTTGCTGGTGGTCATGGGTTGGTAATAATGATGCTGCTGGTTTTTGGAGTGACGTGAGAGAGTGTTACCCTCTCCCAGCGCCAGAAGCTGGTCTTGAGACAATACCCGGCGAGGCGGCTTACTCATGGTGTCAAACGTTGGGTTGTACTGTGATTGGGGTAAAGGGTAGGGGTTGGGGGTGGAAGTAGAACTTGGCATGTGAATTCTCGTGCGGGACGTGTTAAGCGGAAGGGTACCTCTTGCACCGAGAGTGAAGTCACCGCCCCACTGCAGGTGGTGCTGTGAGGAATGGAAGCTAGGCGGGGCATTGTTTGGCCCTCGCTTGGAGGTGTAATAACCCGAATACTCATCCAGGTTTCTCTCTGTATTGAAGAAAATGTAAGATTAGAATATTCTTGATTATTTTCCAAAAACTGAATGATTTTGGTATTTGGCACTTGAAAAACATTTTGACAATTACCAAGCAACCCCTGCAACCCTCACAGAGACCCTCTTAGTTTTATCAAAGCTCTAAATTTATGTCCCACTCTTTATTTTTCAGTCCCACACTCACCTAATCTCTTGAGGGAGCTGTAGCGATTGAGCTCCGGTTTCATGACAGTCTCGTATGATGGAGGTAGCTGAGCGAGGTTGTGGAAGGAGTGAGAGAGAGAAGGATGAAAGCCAGAATTATTGTGCTTGCTGGAGATCAGCGTTCCTGTGGAGGCCAGCTGGGTGTTATTCATCCGCGGAACACGCTCTGAGAAGAGAAAGAAGAACATTAGAAAGATCAACGACTCTCTGAGTCTGGAATAAACATCTTAAGAGCGAGTTAAAACCACCATGTTTGGATGAGACATTTTTGTAAATCCAAAGGTCTTCGCATTTCTTGATTAAATCTAGAAAAATGATTGGTTGTATTAGGTTTCTTGTTTTGTCACTTTACGGTCCTACTTTATTTAATCCGTCCACATGGGTACACTGATAATATCCCTTTTCATTTGGGAAAGTGTTAATCAGCAGACACTTTTTATTCAAAGCAATTTGCAATCCTCTACAGGGAGCTTCCTCATGGAGCAACCCCTGGTTAATTAAGTACCACAGATTAAATGTAGACGAGGGCATGATGGTCACGAGGGAACCCAGAATCGCTACAGTTTATAGATCATCCCTACTGAGAACTTGTAACTCCAATTCTTAAGTCCAGTTCTTTATCAACCAAACCAAATACATAAAGAGAAATTTTACAATGTAAAGATACATAAAGAGAAATTGAAAATTTAAATATACATAATGAGAAATTGAAAATATAATATATATATATATATATATATATATATATATATATATTTATATATATATATTTATAGTGTTATTACATCTACATGACGTACAAGTAAAACTTACATTCTACACACATATATATATATATATATATATATATATACACACACATATATATATATATATATATATATATATATATATATTAGTATTGCATCAAGATAAAACAGGTGCTCTGCTCAAAAACCAACATTTGAACAGTTTATTTCCAAAACGAGGTAATTCCAATGTCTATTTTGTAATCATCCTTTTATCGTATAAGCTGTGTTGTTCTTTTAGTTTTTATGATTTAATCAAAACAAACCAACAGCAGTTTGATTGATATTAATCTTAATGCGCACATAAAAAGTTTTTTTTAAAACAGGTTCTTATCTTGGAAGTAAACTCCAATAAAATTATTTATTCTTTTATCTATGATATAAATACCAATATAATATACAAAATGTAACTATATACCCAAATAAATATTGCCTACATAAACATGAAGAAAATATTTTCTTCATGATTTTGCCATTCTGTATATATGCATGCCAACACATTTACTGAAACTGGTGACTGCAAACAGCTTTGGGTGAAGGACAAGAAGCGAGAACACAGATCAAGGAAGCAACAGTGGGTGGAAATGAGCAAACAAACTCGATCCAATAACACCAAGCTAAAGCACAAGCGGTGGCAAGACGAACAGATAGATCTGAAAACACACAGCGACTGCCTTCTTTATACTGGGGTGCACACAGGCCTGCCATTTCAAGCAATACATTTGCACACACTGCCTGAGCTCATGTGCTTACCGATGGTAGCCGTGTGTTTGGGACTGGACCCAGTCTGACCAAAGCCGTGTTTCCCAGCTGCAAGAAATAAAAATAAACGACTCCCAGTTCATAAAACACATGCTATGCTGATGTGAATGCCATGTGAAGGCTGTTATAAGTTTTTTTATATTTGCATTGTTTAAAGTTATGCAGTTCGGGAATCAACCTCATGACACTTTAAATGTCAGACAAGTTGTGCTGCATGTCAACAATGCCACAAATGCAACCACCCCATTTATAGTAGAAAAATGAATGCTCAATATTAAAATGACCCCAAAATGACACCTGAACAATTAAAATTTCCTCTCCTGTCATTTTTAACCAGGATGACTTTCTAATGTAAGTCACAAATAAATGTATTTTGAAGAATGTTGGTAACCAAAAATCTCAAGTTTCAAAATTTCATTCTATCCTTGTGATTTGAGTATCCCTGATGAATCACGTACAGTAATTTAAGTCTAACTGTGCTTGCATTCTCTTGCTGCATCTGATTTTGACACTTTCCTGTTTACCTTCGGTTTCATTTAAAATGATTAACTTGTGTTCAAGGCTTACATTTATCAGTTATTACCCCAGCAAGTCTGGTCAGACATGTTTTTGCCTCTGAAGCAGAATTACACTGACTCATTTCTGACGAATCGTCTGTTCTACATTACCTCATATGCTTTGGCTTGTCAATTTGTCATCTAAATCCTGCCTGTGGTCTTCATGTGCCGTTGGTTCTAGAACAGAGCCTTGGATTGGCAAGCTCCACAGTGCCTACATCTGCTCTTCCCATGCTTCATTTCTTCTGCAATGTTCTACATCCACAACTTTTCATTTTCTTCATTTTTTTATACATATTTTGCCTCAGTCAGCTCTGTAATTACCAAGGGTGGGGGTTGGATATACTCACTTCGGTTATCTTTGCCCTGGAGGACGGGAGTATAGAAGTTTTTAGATGGCCAGCCCAGTGTGCCCTCGCTGGATGTGGCAGTTGTGAGGATGGTGGTATTATTCCTCTCTCCTTGTTGGACAGGGCTGGACTGGTGACGCAGAATATCCACCAGCGCTCTGTGGAGGTATAAAGAATCAAAAAGCAGAATGTCAAGGGAGTGTTGCAACACAATATCAGCAGATATTTCAGCTATTCCACTCACCTTGGCATGTTGATGTCTCTGTTCCTCGGTCTTCGGGACAGTTTATGAAAGGCCACTTTAACCCCAATGGCGACGACCATCGTAAACGAGATGACTCCCCCGATGACGTAAGCCGTGTTGTTGTTCTGTTGCTGCAGAGGATCGAAATCTGGGTCGTGTCGTTTAGGGGGCTGGGTGATGGGTGTCGCTGTGACAGCCCAGTCAGGTGAACGATAGTTGGAGCAGGAGTCCTGGTCAAGCCGATTACGCTGGTGCTCGCAGCAGAAGCGGTAGTGGCAGGTGCCACAGCAGTAAATGTATGTGCCCTTGGTGCAGTTGAAAGTGTTGTCATACTGTCCCATCACATCATAGTAACCCCGACACACATCCACGTCCACCAATCGACGAGGAGGAGGTGCCACCTGTGCGGCACCCAGGGGGGGCTTCAGGGCATCGGCCGTCATGTTGCGGGGTAACATTATCTGCGGAAGGGGTTTGGGAGGGATCTCGGCCGCTTCTGGCTCCTTTGCCATGGCGGCGGCTTCCTTGCCCTTAGCATCCGGCTGAGGAGGAGGGACCTTGCGGCCACGTCCACGCAGCAGAACCAGCACTGGCCCGCCATTTACAGAGGAACGTTCGGAGGTAATAGTCACTGTGGAGACCAGAGGGCCAAAGAGGAGGAAAAACAAGAGGGCAGCAGGTGGCATCTTGATGCAGGGGTTGTCTTTTTTAATATTAAAGAAGCAAAAAATGCGAAGCCTTCGTACAAAAGACGTCCTGGGCTTACAAAAAGCTGACGTATCTAATGAATGACTATCAAAAGTTGCAAGTCAATGTGGCAATAAATACGTAATGTAGACAAGGTAATATCTCTTTCACGTGTGCATACACTAGTATGCAAATTATTCAATATGCAAAATGCACATCCAAGTGCAGGAGTCAGGGTTAAAGAGAAAGCATGAGGCTCTCAGGGCGTAAACATTTCTGTGGCAATCATCATCAACAATGAGGTAAATCTATATATGCTATGTACATTTTATGCTTGCTTGAATTTAATGGGTGTGGTGATAAGTTGGAATGTCGTAAAACTCTGATTTGGCACAAAAATGTATATTTCAATAACTGTTCGAATTCGTATGAGAATAAAAATCATCAACTTTATAAAAATGAAAATGACTTCAATGCAAAACAAAGGAAGAAAAATTTTAATGCTTTGCTGTTATCAATTTTTGGCCTGTAAACAAAATGAACGTATCTATGGCACTAATTCATTCAAGACTCAATCTGAGTTCATTATACAGGCAACATGTAAACATTTCTGCTCAAGTGTAAACTATATATCAAAGTCTACTTTGCAAATGTTCTCTAGTCTGGTTGGCACTTCAGTTGCTTTACACAATGACTCACAAGTCTAAAGAAAGAAATAGAATATTAACTTCATGGAAACAGTTTCAATGACTTAGCTATTAGCCTTGTGACTTGTAAACAATAGCCAACGTCAGCTCAAGAAACTGCTGTTGTCTTGTAAACAAATCTCAGTTGGTTGGCGCTTTAGGCTTTGACGTCAATACGAATGACTGCACGACTAACAAGAACACCTTTCAAGCGCCAAGGTCATTGAGGTTCTGTTGTGTAGTCGGAATAGTCAAGCTAACAGTGTCAGTTCTCGAGTTCAGATGGAAAAGTACTAAGTACTTCATGTTTTTTGAGTTTCAGAAGGAAGTCATTGAGGCTAAAGGTATCGCAATGCCTTGAAAGAACAACTTTAAAGAGTTAACAAACGTAACCTCACAATTTCGAAACGGGGAAGAGCTGATCTTTTTTCTAAAGGTGGCACCACAGGACAAAGGCTTATTATGAAGGCTTTGGAAGAGTGTGGTCAGTTAGGGCACTCACAAAGTGTAACAAGCAGCAGGTGTGGTGGTTTCTGGTTTGACAACAAATGTCGGACCAGAAAGGAAGTAGCAGTCAGTAGAAGAGAGGAAACAAAAGGAGGGTAAAGGGGTGTTTGACCAGAAGGCCTATGTGTATTGGACCCTACTGCGAGAGTGTCTCTGCTCTGGATTTAGCTCAACCCAACAGAATAAAACCAAAGGGGGCTTGGGCCCGGTTCTGGCAGGACAGCATGGTTGAGCCCACTGAACAGGCATGAACAAATCGGGATTCATCCGTCAATATGGAACACTTGGGGATCGACAAGCGAACACAATAAGCTTTCTCTTTCTCTCTCTGTTTCTCTATTCTAAAAGTTCAAGTGTATCTCTTCAAGGAGTAGAGCAAATGTTTATTTTGTCCCACTTGCAACACAGTAAACGTGTCAATGGCTCGTTGGTGAATATGGCAAAAATGGCACAACCTGTACCACTGTCTTACATGCAGATTCCTGAATATTCCCATGCGCCTGCTCTTCTAGAATGATAGAGCCGAAGCGTCACAATGATGACAAGGACCTTGACGTTAGTATGGCTTGATGAAAGTATGGCTTCAGTATTGAACCCCTTAGAGTTAGAAATTTCTCACTTCTCGTAAGGATTTTGCATGCTCTCAACGTTTTAAGTCTGTTTCTAGGAATCAGGAAAAGTAGGAAGGAGGAAAAGAAAGGATTTCCAGAGATGGATGATTCAAGAGATCTGATTGGTGAGGAACGTGACAACTAATCAAAGAATTAGGAGCAGCTCACTTTGGAAAGTTTAATGAGGCTTTAGCCAGCCATCGGTAAGCCTGTCCATCCATCGATCAATCGATCAGGAGGCAAACCCTCTCAGACTAATGCATTACTAACATCTACTCTTACATAAAGCATGTTTAACCAATAACGCACGATTATCTCTATTGTAGAGAACAAATGCCACTCTTAGTTTTGATTCAGAAACAAAGTGGGAGTTTTTTGTGGGGAAACCTTTACATGTTATTGTACTGAAACTGTGGTTGAAATAACGTCAAAATTGGGAATTAAAGATGGTGTTGATTGTGGTAAAAAGGTAGAAATGTTTTTGTTCTGGTTGGCACTGTTCGTATCTTCACAATGTGCAAATCAACATCCGTTCAAAAAGCCCCAAGCCTCACAAAAACAATGACAACTCCTCTACTTTAGAAAAGATGACTTGTAATCCCGGCTGAGACTGCACTCTACTTTATCCACGCTGATGGCTCTTCGTCATGATTTCCGGTTTTCTTTGTCAGTCTCACTGTAAGACAGATGGAAGTGAAGAATTAATCAACCTTTCGAAATTTCGTTCCAAATTTTCACCACAAAGTTTAAGACACAGCAAATGATGCAATAGGCACTGCCTTCACAGATGATGTCATTAATAAATTATTCTCTCTTTACTAATACTGATATATAGGCTAATTAGAAAGAGACTTATGCATTAATTCAATATTTCAATACAGATGTAAATCTTTGTGTAAAAACCTGACCCCAACCGTTAGTTTTTGCAAGTTATAGAATTTACGGAAGCTCTACATCACTCTTACATACAGTTTTGAAGACATTTGTACATTCCATGTCCCGCATAACAACTACATGATACAATGCTGTTACACTGATAAAAACTACTCATACTGTGACATAATAAGATTAGTCATTCCAACCACTCTTTTGTAGAACAGTGAAGACACTTGTGTGTTTCATATTTAGCTTTAAAGGGACAGTAAATCCGAAAAAACTTGTTCATTTTTTAATTATTCACACTCATGTAATTCAAAACTTGTATATGTGGTATACCTGTATTATGTGGAACACAAAAGAAGGTATTATGAGAAATGCCTTTTTTTGTCTTTACAATGTAAGTCAAGGCATGTGAGCCAATATATCAAAACATTTTATTTTGTGTTCTACAGAGGAAAGAGTGTCATACAGGCTGGAATGACTTGTGAGGGAGGAAGAAATTTTATTTTTTGAGCGAATCCATGTTTGATAACTTTATCCCATACTTTTATTCAAAATAATGACAAGCTTTATAATCAGGACTGTTTCCAAAAACACAATCAATCACACCAGGGTGAATCACATCATCCTCACAATCAACAAAGCGCAAAAGATATGCAATATGCACACCATATTTTATGCATATAGCAGCTCGACCTCGGCTTTCGCACATATTGAGTCACACGTTGAAGCCAGGACAGTGACTAACACACACTGTATTTCACCGCCATCACACCAGCGCACATGTCAGTACCGCTGATGCAATACAGCGGCGTCCTCCGCATCAAATACGACTATAAACACCAAGGATTTGTAAAGGCTTTCTCTGGAATGCTGGGAAGCTTCAACGTGTTTAAAGAGATGGAGCTTTTGAGGTATGGAGAGGAAGCGGGGGGTGATACTGTCACAGATGTGTTGAGAGTGGGGGGTTGGCAGGATAGAAAGAGACCCTGTTGAGAGGAGAGGAAGGATGCTGAAATGAGGGAGGATGGGACTTCAGCACCGAGGGCCCTTGTGGGAGGAGGAACGAGATAAAAAATGAGTAAAACACAAGGTTAGCACCTTCAAATGCCCCCTGGCTAGACCCTACAGCGTGTTTTACTCACTGGCTACCATCACTGACACGCATCTTCCGGGGTTGCTATCGGCAACGCCTTGTGTGGCCAATGATGTGAAGCGGAGAGACATGTCCGAGAAGCTCGAGCTTGAAGACGTGCACTACAGCCTTTGCAGATGCACATATACACCAACTCTCTCTCTCGCACACTTGTGTCTTAAAGACACAGGGGTCTTATCAGTGGCCTACAACCCACTTCGCTTCCATCTCCGTTGTTACCTCTTGATCTTCTTCCATGTATTTGTCAGTGCGTGGGTCGAACGTGTTCTCTCGGAACAGATATGCTGCAGTGAGCAAGAGTTGAGCAGATGGATCACCTCCCAGCTTAGTTTGCTCTCATGTTTTCAAGCATCGCACGTCAAGCGGTCCGCAGTGCACATCTTCCCTCGTCTTCTATCGGGTCTGTACCTTAAGCAGTATCAAACAGATGCAAGTGACACATGCCAGACCCAAAATCGATTTACGACCCATCAACATGGGGGGGATGAAGGGCAGAAATGCCGAGAACGTAGGCCTTAGTGGAAACAATAGGATTGAAGATCTGTAAGTCAGCAACAAGTCTTCACGTACCGCAACAGCAAGCATCATCCTCCTCTGAAGAACAATAGAAAACGGATGCAGATGCATTACTGATTTAATGCGTCGAGATGTTGGCGTCCAAACGCATCACTTGACTGCTGGTGTGGACGATGCGCCATAGAAACAAATGACATACACACACATTGCAAACACAAACACACGCAGCCATACACACACTAAGCAAAATCACAGGGCATTGAAATTCCAACTCTTCACCTTCGTCATCCCAGGTTGTATTCTGAACAAAGTTCAATTCAAACCATTATGAACAACAAACGCCGCATTCTGTACCCGAGCGCGCATCCTCTGTGATGGGATACAGGCGCACGTTGCAGCAGCGCCAGCATCAGGACCAGAACGGGAAGATAAAGGCACTTCATACCTGCGTGTGTGTCAACAGCTGTCCGCTTTACATCGACACCGAAGCCGGGATTAAAACCCACCAGAACTGTTTAAAGTGGAGAGATGTGATGTAAAACGACGAGGATGCGACGTTCACAGAGATGGGGTCTCGCGTTTTACGCGCTCGGTTCGTAGAAAAAAGACGCAGTTGGGTTAAAAACGTCGTGCAATAAAAAACGTCGGAACACACGTGTCATTCCCAAATATTGGCCAAATGATCAACAACGCGATGGGATTGCGCGTGCTCAAATCAAACGCGTCTAATCCACGACACGTCGGATTAATTAGATGTGCTCTATTATTCCGCTTTCAATACAAATTCAATGAGGTCCACGCATCACTATTAAAGATCTACCTCCGCTCCACTGAAACGCGAGGACAACCAATTGCTCTCACGCAGGTCCGCTTCGCTCAGTTTACATCAATTGATTGGAGCGAGCCGAGGTTCGCACGTGGTTCCATTTGCTAAGTGTTGGGGGATCCGCCAATCGCTGGCACGCTTTATTGGCCGAGAACGTGTTTAATTCTTGTGTCGGACCTATTGGGTTTTTGGGCTATTTCATTGACGTTTGTACTTGGACGTATGCATTTGCAATGGATCGTGCATATATTCTCTATATTTCTGGATTCTTTTATAGATGCATGGGGTTTGGTCCTTTGTGCCATACGTTGCTGTGGCAACCGCAGCTTCACATGACATGTAATAAAGAATTCAGCTTCACACTGTCTCCTTCTTTCCAGGTTGACTGGTGCAACCGTTATCTTTCTCTTTAACGCTTATTTGTGGTGACCCTGAACAATCTGGACGCTTAAAATGTCATCCGGATAGCCCTGTAGGCCTGTAAGGTGTCTGCTTAAGATCTGATGTGTAGGAACGCCTGCTTAACATCTTAGAGCTGTTGTACGTCTATTCTCAATCCGCCATGTCTTTTTACATTTACATTTACATTTATTCGTTTGGCAGACGCTTCTATGAAGAGCACTTATGGTATTATGCAGTAGTCAATCATCACTGCAGAGCAAACAGGGGTAAGATGCTCAAGGACAGTTCAGTCTTTGTCTGCTGGCACTGGGATTCGATCCTGCAACCTCCTGCTTACAAGTCCAATTCTGTAAACATCAGACCAGGATTGATCCTTCTTCTAGATGTCTATATGACATATGCCAGCAGACGTCTCAGAGATGTCGCATGTGAGCAAACAGTATCTCTCAAATAGATGTCTGCAAGATGGATGTGTGCTATTAGGGTTTGCATCAGGTCATTAAACTTAAACAGGATATTTATTTGAAAAATATCAAATGCACAATTTCAAAAATCTTTAACTACCATAACCTTCAGGCTGCAAAGTTAGTTACATCTCTCCTGTTCTGCATTCTTGAATAAGATGATGTTGATTGTGATTCAACTTGAAGCAGTTTATATAATGTTGACTTTAAGGGATAGTTGACCCAAAAATGAAAATTCTGCCGTCATTTACACATCCTCTTTTTTTAATACTTGTGCCGAACATAAACAATATTTTGAAGAATCTTGGTGCCCAAGCACTCATTCACTTGTATTCTATAGACATAGAACCACAGGGAATGGGTGCCGTACCATCTTTCTGCAACATATCTTCAATCGTGTTGTGCAACAAAAGTCAAACCGGCTTAAAATGATACATGAATCAACATAGCCATCCATATCCTATGCTGACCATTACTTATTGTGCTTATCAAACAATTGGTTGGGTTGACAGGCTTTCTCAGACAAGTTGGTTTCAGGAGGCATTCTAGAGGAGACAACATTATTCTTAAATTTCACACTGCAAATGGAGAGGAAACACACTCAGTGACACAAGAAAAAAATCTTTGAATTTGGGACACGACATGATTCTTTGTCTTTTTCCTGAGGCGATGGTGAGGTCAGTCTTGTCGCTGTGGGAACTCCATAGCAGTGAATTTGCCAGAAGTGCTCGGACCCTTTGCACACACATACACAAAAACACAAATGCAGATGACTCAAACGGTCCTGCAGCCACTGGCCTGACCAAATGCGTCACAGTCTCACAAAAAGTACACTCAAGAACAAGGCATCATGCAAAACAGACGAGTTCACGGAAGGTATTTTGTTTAAACGCTGAAGCCAAAACAGTGTGTTGGAGGTTATAAGCTATTCGCTCGCAACAGGTTTAATGTGATTACTGCAGGTATTCATATGTAAAACATTGAAATTCTAAGCGCTGATGAAAACACAGACAACCTATTTTTGAAAAGTAATTCTTTTATTTATATTTTACAGTCTTTACTTTGTGTTTATTTACTCCAGGCCACTTTTCGAGTGTAAATTCTCATGCCATTTAAATGAAACCGGGGGAGACCAACAGGAGAAAAAACATTCTATACAACACTTTTCCAGTTAGGAAAAAAATATTATTCACATTTCTTCTCTCTTCCACGCGCTCATCAGGAAAGATAAACGTCAAAGTAAAAACAAGGTGGTTTGCATGGACAGTTTGCACAATGCCCTTTTCTTCAATGCCCTGTTCTTTCCACTCAACAGCATTACTTTGAAATAAATTAAATCTGGTCGCGAAATTGGAAAGCTTAGACAAATCATTTTAACTTATTACTAGCCTAATATACATTTGTGGATAGTTTACCCGAAAATTAATATTCTGTCATCGTTTACTTACCCTAATGTCATTTCAAACTTGTATGACCTTCTACCTTCTGAAGAACACAAATAAAGATATTATGAACAATGTTGGTAAGTAAACAGCTGTTGCACTTATTCACTTTAATTGCATGAATACAAAACAAATTTGATGGCGCTGCTTGGTTACCAACGTTCTTCCAAATATCTTCCACCTTAGAAAGAATGTAATGCAGGTCAGAAATTACAAAAGGGTGATTAAACATTTTGAAGTTAACTATCTCTTTAATGACCTTTTGTAATCCTAATGAAATCTCTGTGTTAAGCACAGATCACAAAGACACAATTTTACTAGATTTACTCTGGGTCTTTAAGATAAGAGTGACAAACTCTGATTTGGTTTGTTACCGTCTATAAGCATAGCCTATGGACTCTAATCACTACACATCACAGTAATGGCGAAATTACAAATATCACTACTGTATAAGATCTGTGCTTTAACCAGCAGGGGTGTATGCCCAAAAATGTGCCGATAAATTTATTGTGCTGCTGTTTTAATAATATTAACACTGTATCTCAGAAAATTGTTTAATTTAGTTTTTCTCTATGGTCAGTCGGAGGATAAATAACACAGGCCTGTTCACACTTTACATGACCAAATTAAAAACCTTATTTGGTGCAATAATGCTCCATAAAGTTAAACGCTGTCGAGTGTGATGGAACGAGGGGGCGGAGTCAGAAAGGCAGTGACATGTCAAAGGGAAGTTTTTAAGAAGAGTGGGTGGAGCTCCAGATGCAGTATGCACCAGCGAGACAAAAAACAGCCCCGCACTGGCATCTGGGTCTCCACCTTAGTGAATGAAAGAGAGTGTGTATGTGCATGTTGATTCGGTCCGGAATGTCGACAGTAGTCCTCCGTTCTTGCCATCAGTTTGTTTGTCACTGAAGGTCTCGGTCCTCGAGGTATCTATACTCAAATGTAAATCCTTCCTTTTTCCTCTGGCCCCATTTTTCATAGTCAAAGTAAATATATGTCCCCTGTAGGAGGAGAAATATTCAGTCAGTCATTATCAAGTCAATTCATTAAAAATAAATAAAAATGTCTGAACCGTGACCTGCTCAAACTCATCAGTGATGGTCTTGGGCTCCTCGTGTCTCTGGAACCACATCATGTACTTTGTGTGAAACCTCCATGACTGTTTCTTCAAGGCCTTGGCTGCTAGATACTGTGCTTTCGTACCCTACAGAAACGTACAGAATAATTTTTCATTCGCCAGCAATATGTCAACAGAAGGGGACTGTAATCTGAAAGTAATCCTCTTCAAAGATCAATAAAGTGCCAATAAATCTAATGCAAACTATAAGTGCTGACTTCTGAGGATAAGCTCCACATTGCTGACAGAAACACACCTCTAAATAATAAAAGATGAAAAAGAGGGTCTCTGTAGACAGTCTCTGGTAGAACTCCACAGTGTCTGAGTGAGCAGGTGGCATTTGGTGGTGGAAAGGCAGTGTTGGGCAGGGATTCCTCATCAGGTACTGCCTGTGTGTCCAAAAAGGGAATTAAAACACCAGCGAGTGAGAAACAAAGAAAAACTAATGTTTGCACAAAGTTAAAAGAATGGAGAAGACTGGGAAGTTTGTTATTTGTGCATATTGTAATTTGTTTTATTAAACATCTTTAAATGAAAATGAATGAAAATGTAAAAAGTTGTTAAAGACAAAGAAAGATATTTGGAAGAATGTTAGCAAATAAGATTTCTGGGTCACCATTTAAACGGTAGTGAACGCGAATGCCCCAGAAATCCAAAGGAATTAGTTATTCTCTCTACAGCACAAGGCGCTAGTACATGTGTATGTGTAAGTGCATGTACCTGATCCTCTCAGAATCAGAAGGACGTGGCATGTGCGTCCAGGCAGATTCCTGCATGGCTTGCTGGTAGAGCTGGTCTTTGGAAAGCGGGACTGGGCCCAGCGGACACACGCCCAACGATGGTGCGATATTCACCTCTGATACAGCAAGCTGAGAAGCTGCAGGAGTGCCAGACGAAGTCGTGGAGCTGGGAAATATATCTGGAGGGAGGTAGGGAGAGCACGAATGATGTATAAGGTATGAGGATTGCCAATCAAAAAAGATAAACATGTAGTATTTTTTACCACTAGTGATATGTCGTGCAGACAGCTCTTCTTCTAACCCTGAGCCTTGAGCTACCCTCTCTGCCATCGATTTTAAAGAACTCGGGGGCTCCTGAGGCTGAATTAGGCAAGAATAAGAGAGATGTGATTATATGATTCTCCAAACCATTTATGTTAGTAGGCAATATTTTGGTTTAATATACATGTAAGCATTTATCCAGTGCTTTACATCATGTTTTGAAGTACTATATTTCAAGCAACACAACAGAAACGTATTGAGGCAATTTACTTGGTTGTAAACAAGTGATGACAATTTCACACCAAATGGACTTGGCAAGACAATCTGGATTTAAGCCGACAAAGACCATACAGAATATTTCCATAAACTTTGGGAAAAGGGAAAGTTAAAGTTTGTTCAAAAATCTGTCATGAATAATTCACCCTCAAGTTGTACCAAACTTATTTGTTTTGCTGAAAACAAAAGAAAATATTTGGAAAAAATGTTAGCAACAGGTATATCAGGGGCAAAATTTACTTTCAAAAGTAGAACCATATTAATGGTATCCAAAGGTGCAGCAAAACTGTTTTCTAAATTCTTTGAAATTTCTTTTGTTTGGTTCAACATAAAAAAATGATACAATAACTTTTCCTACAATGGGAGTCAATAGTTGCCTAGAAATCTTAGTTGCTAAAATCTTACCAAACATCTTTAGTTGTGTTCAACACAAGTTTGGAACAACGTAAGGGCAAGTAATTAATGACAGAATGAACTATCCCTTTAAAAAAAAAAGTAAAAACCCTAGAACCCATGAAATAGAATGAGAATAAAAGACAGTGTACTGAGCAGGTAGTTAGGGATGATCTACCAACCTTTATTGTGTCAACAGCCTGTGTAAAGGAGTGGGGGCCATTCAGTAGGCTTACAGCAGCTGGTTTACTCTCACTGTATGATGGGGAAGGCGAACTGGGCGGCAGTGACATTGTCCCCAGAAGGCTGGACCCGCTATCCTTTCTGTTTCGACAAGAAAAAGAGAAAAATTTAGGAAAATTATTTTAATGAAACTAACAACGAAGTCAGTATTCTTGTTTTAATATTGTAGTGCAGGTGTTTGTATTTCAGTTTAAATCTGCAGTTGTCTATACTATGAACTGGCCATCAATAATACTCACGGCTGTGTTATTGAGGAATTTAAGGATGTGGATTGGCTGCTTTGTGATTGGCTGGCATTGTTAAGGGGGGAATCCAATGTGCTGTCCGCTACCACAGCACTATAACCTAAAAAAACACACAAATCAAAATGTCAGTCTCTTACATTACACTTATTAACAATCAAATGCATTTTTTACTTACTTGTACCACCATTTTGTTTCGGAGCACTAGGCGGTCGTGGTAACCCTGCACTCCCAATGGTTGGTGTGCTTCCAGTCCCAGAGGTGCCTATGTTGCTTCCTATAACACCCACACTGCTCCCTGAGGTCAGTCCCACTCCCACAGGACTGGAAACCGCTAGAGGCTCCACAGTAGACTGCGTCAACCCGAGACCCAACACACCAGACCCCGGGCCCAAGAGGTTCGTTGTGCCAAGACTTCCGTTAGTAACCACTGATGTTACAACTCCAGTGGAACTGGTACTGCTAACATTAATCCCTGTTAAACCAACACTCACAGCTCCTGCCGCTGCCGCTTGCGCGTAAGGCGCTGGGGTCGATCCACCTAAAAACCCAGTCAGGCTGCTCAAAGATGCCGGCATCCCTGAGAGAACCAGGCCGGGGATCTGGTTTGCGGCACTCGTTGTCGGCGTACCCTTTCCCAGGCCCAGACCGGAACTTAGAGCGGAACTGAGACTCTGGGAGACAGGCGTTGCAGGGGCAGTCGTGCTGGTGTTAGGCGGTGAGGAGGAGGAGGTTGGTGTCGAGAAGAAGATACTGTTGTTGGAGGCGGAGTTGGTGTTGGACTGGGAGGAATTTTTGGGCTGGTTCTGATGTGGGCTTTGTTGTGATTGTTGCTGGGTTGCTGAACTGTAGCTGCCAGAGTTCTGATGGGACGCAATCATGTTGCCTAAAAGGCTGCTGCCCCCTGATGTCGAGCTTCCGATGCTGGTAGTAGTTGCCAAGGAGATCAAAGAGTTTGAAGAGGCTCCCGAGGATGACGATAATGAGGACGAGGAGGATAGAGATGACGATGGATTTCCGTTTTTGATAGGTGACTGAAATAAGAAAGCAGGATTTGTGACCTAAGGACAAGTACAGCCATGAAAAAAAAATATGAGACTTTCAAATTTATCACAAAAAATGTCATTAAACTGTAATATTAAAGATATCTCAAGACACATATAAAATCTAATTTTGTTATTTTGAACAATTTATAAAACTTTTCAATTTCTGATTATATATCCAAATGAAAAAAATATTTTTGTTTGAAAATTGGGAAAAACAATATTTACAAATGATCATTTGATCTAAACACATGGCAAATTAACAAAAACTGAAAATGGTCTCTTAAATTGTTCTTAATTTTTTAGAATGAATTAAAAATTATTTTCCTACCTGACTTATTTCACTGTCTGTCGAACGACCCCTTTTCCTTTCATCCTCCGAATTCTTGAACGGAAAAAAATACTCAATAGTACAAAACATTTATGTCATCCATTGCTTCACATAGTAAAAGAACCTTATTCCAGAAAATACTGATATTAATACACATATTACTAAAAAGCAAACTTTTTTTTTTACTTAGGTCTTCGACAATATAAACAGTGGAAAGAAAATAATTCTAGTCCGTAAAAAATATAATAAAGCTTTAATCAGACTAAAATTATTAGAAATGTATGTATTAACAAACAAAGTGCGAAAAAGATAGATGACAAAAATTAATACAATAAACACGAAAAAAGAAGCCTACCGTAGTGCAAGTAGCTGGTGAGGGAGGGATGGGTGAAGATGACGTCGTTGAGGTCGGTGTTGAACTAGAATGCTGGAATAGTTCATCTTCCATGTTACCGGAAGGAGATGTGGCCCCTAGTGGCAGGGCTAGAGAAAGACAGAATGAAATGAAAAATATTAAAACTAAGAACTGTAAACTGGATAACAATTTACATCAGCAAAAAAACATACGGAGTTCTTCCAAATCAAGATCATCATAGATGAACTCGTTCTCTTCAAAGTCTGGGTCCTGAGAGGAATCAAGGTAGTATTCAACATCATCTTTGATCTTGCGGACGCCATCCACCTGTATCGAATCATTGTCCAGCATTCTAAGGATGGTCTCGAGCATGCGAATGTGAAACCGGTGCCGTTCGATCATTCGCTTCAGTTCCTCAATCCGATCCTGCTTCTGAGGTCATACCATGGACAAAAAACAGGATCACTGACCGTGTTGCACTTAAGTTTCTATGCAATGTGACTTGTTGAAGAATACTAATTTAAACTTCAGATAACTGATAAACTTTGCCTTGCGGTTCCGTGAGAATTATTTGCTATTATATGATCAATGCTGGAAGACAAGTAACAAACCTCTTTATCTCCTTTTTTCTTCCTCGTCTGGACAGAGAGCATTTCTACCTCACTCTCAAACTGATCCACTTGCATGTTCAAGGTGTCAATTGTGTTCTGAAACAATTGTGACATCAATGTGACATCAGTAAATGATCTAAAACATTATTGTGAGATCTTATTATTTGTACATAATTTGCATGGAAGTTCTTACCGTTAGCCACTGCCCAACCTCTTCTTTCTCTTTTTGTGCGGGATCGACTTTCAGAGCAAGGCCGAGTCCCTCTTTAGAGTACGCTTTCGTTTTAGTCTCCCTTTCCACAATCTTAAAACGCTCCATTTGCTGGAAAAACAAAAAGCTCATCTTAAATTGTGCCCGTGATGGTGGAACCCACTAGACCTCATTGACACTTTAACAAAATTATATTTCAAATTAATTTGAAGTTTTATCCTTATTTTGTCTTTGAAGTTGCAGAAAAGTCATATCACATGTTATATATAAGGATCCAACATGTTCTAATGAACCTCAAAACATAACTTTTGTACTTTATACATTTGAATGAATTTCAATGTTCCAGGGATCATTACACTGACAATATTCAGTAGATTTTGTTACATTCAAACTGCTGGTTGCCAACTCACCGTTTCTATGAGTTTTCGGTTTTCTACTAGCTGTCTTTTGTCTTTGATCTCATTGGAGGCGACCCACGTCTTGATCTGGTCTCGAAGCCTCTGTGGAAGCAATGCGGGAAGATACACACAACACAAAGAGAGGAAAAAAGAAAACGAAAGGAAGTTTAGAGTCAGACGCCTAAAATATACATGCAGGGACTCGTCCTGCGCAGTCAAGCATAGTGGACAGAAGCGCACGTGGTCCTTTGCTCAGGTGCAATTTGTCTGTATGGTTACAAAGATGGAATATGCCATAGTATTTTAAATGAATTTATTGAAGGCTTGCCAACATGTTGAAATCTGCTGTATAAAATACACACAACTGACCTGCCTCGTTCATAGCCGAAACATGCGTTAGGTATGTGATCAAAGATAAATCTCACCTGCAATTTTTTTATCTCTTTCTTGAGGTCAGACTCATATTTTTCTTTTTGGTTGGCGTTGGCTGCATTGTGGAGCTGATGGACAAAAGCAGAGTCATACAGCTGACCAAAACATGGTAATTTCTACAGAGGGGGATATTATCCGTGTGCTGAGGGGATTCTATTTGATCTTTAAAATGAAGGTTTTATTGAGCAAATAGATCAAATAATATGAGACCATACACATTCTGCTCTAACACCTGTATATTTCCAGCTAGATGCCTTTTCTGTTGGGCAAATATAGACATATTTTCAAAGGTAAATAACAAAATTGTGCAATTTTCTTTGCAAAAGCACATGGCAAACGAAATTACTTCAAATGAAATCTTAACCCTTCATTTTTGTGTAGTGTGGATAAATAAAATGCTGAGCTAAATGTTATTGAAGTAGGTGTATATGAGCGTGCAAAAATGCTTTGTGTTTGCTTTGCAACACTTTGCAAAAGCTGAAACGTGGCTATGAGGAGTGAATTTCACTTTTAGTTTGTACCATTTTTGAAAATGGTGTTTTATTTATTTACAATGATTTATTCATTCTATTTAAATATTGATCAGTTTAAGATTGTGTTACGGTAGGACAACATTCCACTTTAGAAAATGTGCTTCATAAAACTAAGCAGTACCCATGTACCGGTTCCTCACCTTCTTCCAAACGTCCTCAAACTGCTCTACTCCTTCTGCAACTTTTTTCAAACATCTGTCTATTTCACCTATGGACAGACACATAAAATTGAAGTAAATAAAAGCATGAGGTGAGACCAGGCCACACTCTCTGTGTTACGGGCCTGCAAGTCAGATACATAAGTATAATAATAAATAATGTAGATTACAAGTCTAACGCAACTGAGCTGTAGATATCTTTGAAGGACGCCATTAAACCTACATAATTTAAAGGGATAGTTCATCCACAAGTGACAACTCTGTAAGGAATTACTCACTCCCTAGTTGTCTTCTTTGGTTGAACACAAAGAAGATATTTTGATGAATGTAATAAAACAATTCTTGGACCCCAAATATATTCTTCTTTGTGCTTTTCAGATCAATTTGTGTTTACAGATTTTAAACAACTAAAAAAAAATTGTTTAGCTTTGGGTGAAATATCCCTTTAAAGGTCATTGCAGAAGAATTAAATTCAAATAAAATGTTCTTTCATTTTCATTTTTGATTACCTTGAAGTTTCCTTTTATCAGCCATGTCAACTCAACTAAGATGTTTTCTTCATGCCGTCTTTTACTGTAAGAAATTTGATAAGACACAGAACTATTTTATCCATGCACACACATTTTTAACATATTAATCCCTGTCTACATTTTAATAACAGGAACTAAATAAAGATGTACAGTAAAAAAAGTATGTGAATGGAAAATTTTCAATTGTTGGTGAAATATTGTGAGCCAAAATGAGGGTCATTTGTCATGTGTAGGCTGAGGTGGGTAGTAAGTAATTAAATTTTTTACCGCCTAGAGACAACATTTTTGAGGTAGTACTTTTAGAGTGTTTTTAAATATTTTTACATTTACAATATTTACACTTCTTCAAGTACATTTACATTTCAAGTTCATAGCTACATTATATGGTGTTCCAAAGTTACTGAAAAAATTGTAATAAACATATACATGCATACATACATGCATACATAGATACACAGAGAGAGAGAGAGAGAGAGACAGAGAGATAGAGACAGAGAGAGATACATATTACATATTATATATGAATATATACATATTCATTGGGCTGATGCTTTTATCCAAAGCAACTTACAGTATTATACAGTTGTCAATCATCACAGCAGAGCAAACAGGGGTAAGGTGTCTTTCTAAAAGATACTTTGGTCATTGTCTGCTGGCGCTGGGATTTGTACCCGCAACCTTCTGCTTACCAGTCCAACTCTCTAACCACCAGACCACAACTGACCCCATATATACACACACATATACATATGCAAGTATGCATATAAACATATACATATATATATATATATATATATATATATATATATATATGCAAGTATGCATATGTATATGTGAATGTGCATATGTATATATGTATATGTATATATGATTACAGTCCTGTAAATATATTATTGAAGCCCTATATCCATATATACATACATATATATATACATACATACATATATATATACATACATACATATATATATACATACATACATACATATATATATACATACATATATATATACATACATATATATATACATACATATATATATATATATATATATACATATATACATATATACATATATACATATATACACATATACACATATACACATATACACATATATACATATATACATATATACATATATACATATATATACATATATACATATATACATATATACATATATACATATATATACATATATACATATATACATATATACATATATACACATATATACATATATACATATATACATATATATATATATACATATATATATATATATATGATTGTCACACACACACACACACACACACACACACACACACACACACACACACACACACACACACACACACACACACACACACACACACACACACACACACACACACACACACACACACACACACATGGTTGAACTCCATTGGCCTCTTTTAAGGCTTTAAGCTTTTAAACACATTGACAGAAGTGTTTGATACAAAAGCACATTACAATCACATTCAACACAGGCATTAATCAATAAAATGGACATTTGTCTTATTGAACATGCACACAAAGATAAAACACGATTTAAACTCACATAAGAAGAGAATTTCAACTAAATAGAGCGAGTTTATGTGTGGTTTAACCCTAAAGACCATGGATGTAAATATTCACTGTCACCTCCACGTCAATCAAAGTTCCCACACACACACACACACACACACACACACACACACACACACACACACACACACACACACACACACACACACACACACACACACACACACACACACACACACTAATATGAAACAATAGTCTGCCATTGCCTGGATGTTGTTTATCAATCTAACGAGTTAACCCGAGCACATTAAAACTTGTGTTGAACCCAAACTAATATTCATGAGATTAAAGCTTCACTTTAGAGATTAAAATCACGTCACAGTTTCGGGCTCACGCGACCGGTTTGAGCTTTTCGGTTGGGATTCAAATTTCAGTGCAAATAAAAAGAGGCTGAAAATATGAGTGACGTTTTCTCGACGCGAATATGCTTTACCTTGTTTTCCTGAGTTCCGCCTTTCCTCTAACTATATTCTTAAGTTCCAGCACGGCTTTTTAACTTTACAAGCTGTGTTTTTATTTTCGGATATTTCTATTCGCCAAACAATCACTCCGCGCATCCAAGATGGCCGCCAGGAACACCTCCTCCCCTGGTGCGCTGGAGGCGTGCGGCTCCGCCCACCGACGCGCCATTGGCTGCCGCTCGTCAGTGCGTGCGTTTTATTGGCTGAGGGAGGCTGCCGATTGGCTTGCACGGCTTGACAGCTTCCGTGCACAGCGAGTGATGGTTGGTGTAGAGACCGGGATGTCTCAAAAATGTCCCCGGGTTGATAGCAGTACGTGCAAAGTCAAATCTTCTATTTAAAACCTTTTTTTTTTATTTATGATGCAATTCATGCTGGGATGAAGCAATATAAGGGGCATGACCATAAACATGCATAACTATGTTGATTTATGTCTTTTATGTGGTTGATGTGCAACATAAAACTGCTTAAAATTAAAGAAAAATAAATGATTTCCTTTGGGCTTTGTTTTATAATCCATACACTTTATGCCAAAGGTCCAAACCTTTGGACAAAATATAGATCTTGCAAAAAACAAATTGTGAATTATAAAGTATATATCTGGATACTACAAAATAATGAACACACTTTTAATTTGTACAATCTTAATGTCTTTGTTAAGGTCTCAAAATGGTATTAATTACTATTTATTGGTTTAAATATGATAAATGTATATGTGTGATTGAGCAATAAAGAGATATGTGATCCATTCTTCAAAATATCTCATGTTGAATATTGTTTTGGTGGGAACTGTAGAACTGTTATGAGCATTCTTCCAAATATCTTTCTTTGTTCATGAGAACACAAGTTTTACAGATTTGGGACAAATGAAAAGTGAGTGTGTGATGACGGAATTTTTATTTTGGGGTGGGCTATACCTTTAAACAGGATTTTTTATCTTTCTTGCTGTATTAACGGAGTTATTCTTGTTCTATTTGTTACAAATTAAAGAATTGTACAATCTTAGCACTTGTTTAAATGTCTTTCAAAAGAGAGAAATCACATAACTTGAAATACACAAAGCTGCAACAATATCAAGAAATTCATATTTGTATCAGCAATCCGATATTTTAAACTCGGTCAGATGATATTTCCCTCTGTGTGATCACATTAAAACAATCTGAAAGGGTTAATAACTTTTGTAAATATGTTTAACAGGGGAAAGCCTTAAAAAATGAACCCATTAAACACTACATGTGTGTTAAAGGATTTTACTATTTTTTAAAATAAGAAAATCAAACATTTCCAAAGTTTTCATTGAACAGAAAGAATTATATGAAAACAAACGCAGCACACTTCTAACATATCTGATCTGACAGAAAAAGACAGACAATAGGGCCTCTTCCGTTTTCTGGTCCTACGTTTGTTAACCCTGAAATTAAAACCAATCACACACACGATCAGATGTGAACTAGACAAGAATTGAAGTTTAAATGAGAATACACCATTGCTGCACGGCAGTGATACAGCCTTCTGTACAGAAAGAGAAGAGGGAGAACATCATTAACTTTGGTTCCAGTTCACAAAGGTTTTTATAAGTCCACATTAACACAACCATCACAGTTCGTTCAGTTCTGTATCATCTGCAGTCTATATCATCGGCTTCAGTCAACCAATGAGCTTAAAACATGATTGGATCACAATTTATTTCTTTTTAAATGAGTCCATAAATGGAAAACATTCAACGATCTGTTATGGACACTTTAAGCACACCAATATATTTGCTGATTTAAGAAATATGTTTCTGGGATGGTCTTAATAGTGACCATTGGTTATAAGGCTGACAGCTGCGATGTTCTACTCAAGCAATAAGCAGCATATGGTCGTGTCAAAGAATAACACTCTGTAAGATTGTGATGTACTGACCTGATCAGCAAAACATTACAACAGAAAGACCATTGAGATGCTACATATTTCTCCTTTTATACAAACTAGCATGCAATGCATCCCAAGCCACTCAACCCCAGAGAGACTCATCCAGAGAGATTTAAACTTCCAATAGTTTTATTATCAAAAGTGGCCTATTAAACTGAAAATCACACATAGAAACACAAATGCTTCCACACAGGACACATGTCGTCACCGAATGGGAAGGTAATTACGTATTATAGAGATCAAATGAGTAAGGAGAAAGTTTTATACCAAAAACAAGCTGGGACAGTCTTATAACTGAAGATATAAACTGCGAGAAGTTACAGAATGGGAGGGAGACGGGTCGTGTTGGCCAACAGAGAAGTCAAATGATTTGGGATCAATGGGTTACACATTCAATAAAAAGGGATAAAAAACAAAGAAAAGAACCATACGATGACATTTATATAACCTTCTAGAATAGGACCGTGGTAATGCCGAATGCATCTCTGTGAACATATCTTTTTAATGTAACCTTGGAGCTTACTCTGTTGGGCAGCAACGTCACGATGTTACAATTTTTGCTTCAGTATACAATTAAAAAATAGTAACAATTTTATTAACAGAATAAGCCATTTTTCCGCTAATGTTCTTAAAATACAAACAAAAGCAAAAGCAAAAACCCTCCCATAATTGCTCACAAATCTTAATTTAACCCCCAAACAAAAACAGAACATTGGCCTATCGGCTTATTAATGAGTACAAAAATGTTCCCCCTTTCAACATCTCTGCCTCAATTTCTTTCTCTATGAGCTAATATCACAGAGCTACTAATTCATCCTTTTTCTTTTGCTCTATCCTCCTCTACCAGAAGTCTCGGCGGTGGTAGGCATCTGGATCGCAGTACTTGGTCACCACCACCCTGTTGGCGAACTTTCTTCCTGTCAAGCCCTGCATAGCTTTCTGGGAGTCAAAAACTGATGTGAACTCCACAAAGATCTGAAAAATAAAACAAAGCACAAGATGATTAAATATACAGCATATTACAAAACTGCATGTTGGGAATAATGCACTTGATTCCATTCATAACTTGTGGCAGTGAGGGATAACTACAACCGAATCCCTTACCTTGCCGGTTCCAGGTATCTCCAGACCATCGACGGGTCGTGGAATCTCTATGCTTTTGACCTGGCCGTACTTAGAGCATTCCTCTCTGACATCCTCCACAATCTCCTCATACTCCTCATCATCCACCAATTCCTCTGGAGCTACCATGTTCATCAGGCAGAGGACCTCTGTGGGTGTACCACCCATCTGTACCATTGGGTTGGTCATCATTCCCGGCACTTGCAACGTCACTGGAGTCTCATTTATACTCATCTATAGACAGTAAGTGAAGACCTCTTGAGAATAGGTTGAATCGAGTTCACAATAGCCCAAATTTTAACTAAACTTGTACATTACCAGTGTGGCATTCTTGGCCCCCACACTTGCTCTTTGAACCAGCAGTTTCTTATCTGCTAACTGCATACCGTTCAATCCTGCAATGGCCTGCAAAACATTGAATCGGATTAACTCTGTGAGATAAAGGATTAAATACACAGAAAGGAGGAAAAATAATCTTGCAAACTCACCTGATCATTGACATTAACATCCACATATTCACAGAATGCATAGCCCTTTGACAGTCCTGTTGCACTGTCTTTCACCAAATTGAAGGCTTTTAGAGGTCCAAAAGAGGTTAACAGCTCTTTAACCTAAGAGATAAACAAAGCACTTAATCACTGCATGATATATTACTGCCATTAATATTATTATAAAACATAAACCGTGCCATTATTGCAACCAATCCAACCATCAAATTAGACCGCTTGTTATGAGGTTAGTAATGCAAAGTTCATGATAACAGATATTTTGTGCTAGTAAATACATTTTAACCAACCTGGTCATCACTGAGATAGTTGGGCAAGCCTCCAATGAAAAGCTTGTGAATGGAGTCTGGTACAACAGTGGACACCACACCTATGGTACAGGTAAAAACGTGTTGTGTAAAACAATTGGGTAAGAGATGCAAAAACTATACAGAAAAATTTAATCAAGAGAAAGGATGTTAGAAGAACAGATTCATATTCTTAGGGTCTAGTGTAATTTAATTGAAATGTACCACAAGGGGGAGCACCTGGCACATAAACGCTGGGGTTCTCGCTCATGCCGGGTAAAGGCTGGTAATCGTGTGGCCGACGGATCTTTAAACTTTGTGCTTGAAAAATTATGCCATCAAATGCCATGGCCTGAGTGGTTTCATCCACTGATCGAAACTATAGAACAGAAAATAGTTAGAAAGTATGCTGACATAAATGGCAATTTTATATCTGTCACATAATGACTCTTATAACAATTAAAACACAATGTCTATACCTCAAGGAAAGCAAAGTTCTTGTCTTGGTTGATTTGAACAGCAAGAACAGGGTTTCCTGGGGCCTGAGTCAGCCCACCGAGCCTCATCTGAGCATTGAAAAAGTCCATCATTGATTCCTGAAGAGAAGTGGAAAAAAAAGAGTTGGTGAGAAATTTCACTATGAATATTCCATATCCTTATTCTGAGCATGTCAATTCATATTTCTTACTCCTTAAGACAAACTAGGTAATATTAGTTGTAAGGTCAGCAATCTCTGCCAACGTTCTGCGTGGAAGCCCCACAAAGTCATTCTTGTATGTAAATTGTGTTCATTTCTCACCTCTGTTATGCCAAATGGGATGTTGCCAACATAAAGTCTGCGAGCCTGGCGAGTCATCTGACTGCCCACTACAGGCACTGGTGTTGGTGTCACTGCCAGGCCATCCGGCGTCATGGTGGGCAGTAAGGCAGTGGCAGGGATCTGACCAGCAGCTGAGAAGAAGAGAGAATACCAACATAAAATACGGAATGAATAATGCAGAAAGAGAGAATTATGCATTCTGCATGTCATGTTTCTCACCTTGCATGGCTTTGTACTGCATAGGTGTAATATGCTCAAAGCCTGGAGGTGGTACATCCCAGTACTTCTTAATTTTCTTCTTCTTCTCACGGTGAGGTGAGCGACTGAGATTTGTTAAAAAAAAGACAAAGATAATGCCAAACATTAATTTTATTTTACTAAAATCAGTTTCGGTAATAAAATAAGTCGATTAAAGGAAAAATAAAACTGCTCAAGCAAAAAAATATTAGTAGAATAATTATAAAAACAAGATTAACACTAATGTTAAAATCTTTATAACTGGGTTAAAATATTTTGAATATTTTACTCTTATGTTATGAGGTTTCTTCAATTCTTAATGAGGAAAATGTCGGATGTACAACATTCAAGAAGCAATATAGTCATGCATGTTATATTGTAGATTACAGAATATTATTTTATCTGCAATTTCTTAAGAGGCACAGAACAATTAATCCACAAGTGGAGGTAAAAGAGTAATACTTAGACCCATTCAGACCATCTGCAGTATTACCTGACATTTTCTTGGGGTTGGTTCTGTGTCTGATTACTAAAATGACATTTAAAAACAGGATTAGACATAGCTAACTTCATAATTTAGGTACATAACTTAATAGTATAAGAGCATTAAAAAGTGAGTATACCAATAAAACTTTTTTAAATAAGTATTTTATTTCTATAACCCTTAGTTGACTCTCCAATAGGTTGCTTTTTTTACGCAACAGTCAAGTCATTTTATTTCGTCAAAATCTCTCACCCGCGTCTGTGACGGCGGTCCTTGCTATCGCTGCGGCGTTCCCTGCTTCTCCGCTCCCTGCTCCTCCTCTTTCTTTCCCGGCTGCGGCTGCGTGAAGGACTGCGCCTGCGATGGCGGTTTTCTTTGTCCCGCTCTGTGATCGAATAAAGAAGGAAAAATAAAAGCGGTCTAAGATTCCCAAGAAGAAAGAGAACAGCTGAAGCTAAGGAGATACAAGCAGCCTTGTGCAGTTTTATTTAAAACAGGAGGAGACAGAAAGCCCATTCAAGCTGCAGAATAAAGATCATTTTTACGGTTTTAATGCATTGTGTGTTTTTCAGTTTTCACTGTGAGAATCTAAAGGACAAAAAGGGAAGATTAGAAGGAAAGACAGAGACGGGGCTGTGTGTGTTCCTCGTTTACTGATACCCACCATGACCGTTTAGACTGTCACCTGTGTAAAAAAGAACGAGAGGGGTTAAAATTGACAAACACTTCATACACAGAACACAAGTCTTTTTTTATAACTGATGAGGTCACAACACCTACACAAACCCGTGGGTTCGATTGCCAGGATGCACAAAATCTGATCAAATGTATACATTGTTACGTATACACTGTATGCAAAGTTGCTCTGTATAAAACATATACATTGTTATGTATATATTGTATGCAAACCAAATGTGCACATAGAAATGGATTGTTGCCTGACAATCTGTGCCCCGGAATCATTTACAAATGTAGTCTATTGTTGCATTTTGAAACACATTTATAACATACCATGCACACACACACACATATACATAAATATATTAGCGATGAGCGATATATGGCCAGCCTTATCAAAATCGGTCAATAAATGCTTTTTTTAAGTATCACCGGTCGAATAATATAATAAGTGGATATCTTAATGCCAATTAATTTTGTGTTATTTCTGCTGGCTACCGACCAATAGGGATTTAATCGTCATTTACGTTTAAATTTTGACAAGCAATAGATTTTATGCCAAAAAAAGTTGGTGATACAAATGTATAGTAACTACAGTTCAGAGATCAGTTATTTTCTGAAGTCTTAAAATAAAATCAGTTGTTCACTATATTAGTTTCATTCTTAGAAAAAACATTTATCGGCCGATATATCGGCTATCGGCCTCAAATATAAAAGAGTTATCGGCCAACATTTCCATATCGGTGCATCCCTAATATACACATATATATACATACATACATATACATATACATACACACATATATATATATATACATATATATATATATATACACATATACATATATATATATATATATAAACACTTGCACATATGATGTAAATAACTTCTTAACAGTAACTTTAATGATCACTTTATGTATTAAACCTAAACCACATGATCCACATGTTTGTTTTTTCTTTACTCCCATACTTCCCAATTTACAATATTGTTTATATTATAACAAACTAAGAGTTTTAAACACACATTAGAGACTAACCTTGTTTGTTTTCAGACAGCTGTCTCTCGAACTCATCAAAATCAGACATTGTGTCTCTGAATCGCCTCAGATCCTCAACCTAAAGCCCTTTTATCACCTAAAGCCGTTTCTGTTACTCACAAACTCAAGATGTCGAATAAATCGTGTCTGGTTTTATAAAAATAATATCAGCATGCGTCGTTTTTTCGAAATAAATGCGAATTCTTCCACGGATATAAATAAACACTTTCCTGCACGGTGTTGTTAGCTGCTAATGCTAGCTGGTGCCAGTGCAGGGTGGAAAAACAAAGACGTAGGGTGGTGGAGCGGGTCGATAAATCGCTCAGTTATGATTCTATGTCTTTTAATTGTACTTCTTGCCAGTTAAAGGTTGTTATTTTTCATTCTTGAAGACGTTGAAGTCCAGATCGTCTCGACTAAAAATGCTAGGCGCTTTTCCGCGTTGGCGGATGCGTTGTCTGCTACTTCACGCGTCCTCGGAACACGGCTTTAAACGAGCGCCGCTTCGAGCTGTCTGCCCCCTACAGGCCTGGAGGACATGTGCTGCATTCTCTCATGCCTGTGGGATACATTGTTTATACATTGTAATTAAGTGTTTACTCATAATCAAAACTCACAATTATATATATAGGACTGTAGACAAATTATATTTTAGATTAGATTCAACTTTATTGTCAATGCACATGTAAGGTACAATGCAATAAAATGCAGTTAGGATCTAAAGAAAGTACAGAATATATATATAATATATAAAATAATGATACAGAATAGATAGTACTGATAAGTATTATGGACAAATTTACAGGTTTAAAATACAAGGCATATATACAGGCCACTGTGCTATGAACCTACTATACATTATGTAAAAGTGTA
Source organism: Triplophysa yarkandensis (assembly GCA_033220385.1). Lineage (NCBI taxonomy): Eukaryota > Metazoa > Chordata > Actinopteri > Cypriniformes > Nemacheilidae > Triplophysa > Triplophysa yarkandensis. The sequence continues at coordinate 15,426,989 of CM065660.1, read as the reverse complement.
TGTACACTATAGACAGGTCTATGAACATACTATACATTATGTAAAAGTGTATGTACACTATAGACAGGTCTATGAACATACTGTACATTATGTAAAACTGTATATACACTATAGAAAGATCTATGAACATACTATACATTATGTAAAAGTGTATGTACACTATAGACAGGTCTATGAACATACTGTACATTATGTAAAACTGTATATACACTATAGAAAGATCTATGAACATACTATACATTATGTAAAAGTGTATGTACACTATAGACAGATCTTTAAACATACTATACATTATGTAAAAGTGTATGTACACTATAGACAGATCTATGAACATCCTATACATTATGTAAAAGTGTATATACACTATAGACAGATCTATGAACATACTATACATTATGTAAAAGTGTATGTACACTATAGACAGATCTTTAAACATACTATACATTATGTAAAAGTGTATGTACACTATAGACAGATCTATGAACATCCTATACATTATGTAAAAGTGTATATACACTATAGACAGATCTATGAACATACTATACATTATGTAAAAGTGTATGTACACTATAGACAGATCTTTAAACATACTATACATTATGTAAAAGTGTATGTACACTATAGACAGATCTATGAACATACTATACATTATGTAAAAGTGTATGTACACTATAGACAGATCTTTAAACATACTATACATTATGTAAAAGTGTATATACACTATAGACAGATCTATGAACATACTATACATTATGTAAAAGTGTATGTACACTATAGACAGATCTTTAAACATACTATACATTATGTAAAAGTGTATATACACTATAGACAGATCTATGAACATACTATACATTATGTAAAAGTGTATGTACACTATAGACAGATCTATGAACATACTATACATTATGTAAAAGTGTATGTACACTATAGACAGATCTTTAAACATACTATACATTATGTAAAAGTGTATATACACTATAGACAGATCTATGAACATACTATACATTATGTAAAAGTGTATGTACACTATAGACAGATCTTTAAACATACTATACATTATGTAAAAGTGTATGTACACTATAGACAGATCTATGAACATACTATACATTATGTAAAAGTGTATGTACGCTATAGAAAGATCTATGAACATACTGTACATTATGTAAAAGTGTATGTACACTATAGAAAGATCTATGAACTTACTATACATTATGTAAAACTGTATGTACACTATAGAAAGATCTATGAACATACTATACATTACGTAAAAGTGTATGTACACAATACACAGATCTATGAACATACTATACATTATGTAAAAGTCTAAGTACACAATACACAGATCTATGAACATACTATACATTATGTAAAAGTCTAAGTACACAATACACAGATCTATGAACATATGAACATAATTTGACCCAAGTTGTTTGAGTAAAAGTACCCAAAGTTAACAAAAACACACATATAGCCTTGGTTTTGCTATCGAGTCTGTTATAGTTATTCTGAAAACAGACACTAGTGGAAATATTCCACATTATAATGTAAACTTGTTAAACAGACAATTGATTTGTAAAATATATATCATCTCTCCTAGCTACCAGTAATGCAGTATATAGGGAACCCCTCTCGTGTATTAAAGAAGAAGTATCTGGACATCCAGAAATATATAGATCTCAAGAATTGTTTCACTGGGTTTCACACGAAATACTAATAGACATTACAATTTCAAAGGTATAGGGCCTCCACCATTGTAGCACTCGTTCACTTATTGTTGTCTCTGCTATTTACCGCTTTATTGTCTCCTCGACTCATTGTAAGTCGCTATGGATGAAAGCGTCTGCTAAATGCCTAGATATAAATGCAATTTAGGTCTTAGTTGGGCCTTTTCTAAATGATCATCAAATACAGACCAGATTTTGAAGGTCTAAGGATGAATTAGGACAACATTCTTATCGTGAGCAAATTCAAAACTTTATTTCTTTAAAAAAGACTTTAAAAACACTTCTCTCAAACTTGTGTGGTTTTATCTACCATTAAAATATAGTCATAAACAATACTTTAAGGAGTGAGGCTAATTTCACAAAATAAATGTATACAATAATGAAGATAATACATAATTAACTTGATAACCTTGTTGTAGCACTTGTACACCTATTGTTGTCTTTGCTATTTACCACTTCATTGTCTCCTCGACTATTTGCTTTGGATAAAAGCGTCTGCTAAATGCCTAAATGTAAATGTAAATATAAATAATGCTATGTATCCCTTGAGCCACTCCGAAGGTGGTAGCATTAAGGAATGCCCTTCGAAATTTGGAAGATTTGTTCTTGTTTGTCAAAAATTCCACACATTCCAGATAGGCTGGCAAACCTAAATATGAATTTTACTGTCACCAGATTTGCATCTATACAGAGCAAACTATACAGGCTCAATTTATCATTCCTCTTCTGTCTCCTGGTGCTGAAAATAAGCTGGCAGCGAAGAAAATCCCAATCCTCCTGGCTCAATAAGAAGATCTGGAGGAGTACTCTTTGAATGCAGCTGCGGATTTCTTTACAAGAGTGAAAATGAAAAGTTACGGCTCAAAGAGGGAACGAGGCTTGATGCAGAGACTGCTTATATTAAGTAGGTAACTCCCAGTAAGCTGACCAAAGTGCTTTACAAAGACGAAAGGTAAAAATAAAAAGACAAAATTTAAATCTGCAGAACAAAACATAAGGAAGACCCAATTAAACGCCTGATAATAAAGATATTTTTACTTCATTTAAAATTTTGTTATTGTTGATGCAAGGCTGATGGCAGGAAACACAAAAGGCCATACTCCCCTTGGTTTTTAATTGTGATCGAGGTACAGAAAAGCCCTTGTTAGAGATCTGAGTGATGAAAGAGGAATAAGAAGATCTGTGTGATAAGATGATGCTTGAACATAAAGAGATTCCAAAATTGCTAAATTGAAATATAAATGAGACTCTTAAATTAGTGTAGTATGATAATTTTTTTGTCCTAGTCAACAGACTTGCAGCAGGATTTTGTACCAGCTGTAAGTGTGCAATGGATGTATGAGAAAGACCCTTGTATTAAGAGTTCCAGTTATCAAGACAAGGGGAAATGAAAACATGAATGACCTTCTCCACATCATGAAAAAACAGAAATGATTTAAATCTCGAGATAATCCGTAACTTATAAAACAATAACAACTCAATTGTATCGCTGGATTTCAATGGTAGATAAAACTGGGTAGAATCTGCATATATCCCCTAATAATCTCCTAATGGTTGCATACAGTTAAACAAGGAGTGGACCTAAAATGGAGCCTTGCGGTACCTCACAAATAATAGGAGCAACATGTGAAGAAAACTTACTTAGCTCAACAGAATGGTCCTGTCTCTGAGATATCAATTAAACAATAGCAAAGCAATTCCCCTGATTGAAAACAAATACTCTAAATGCCAAAGAAGAGTATAACGATCAACTGTATTAAAGGCACCTGTAAGAAGAAGCGGGTGTACATGTGTAGCCATGTCAAAACCATAAAGAGGACTGAAAAAATATATAATAGTCATGATTTAACAATTCAACAAAGACTGTCATTTCGAGTGTCCTCATTTTGGTGTCCTCAAATAGAATGGATATTTCATAGCCATAATTCTTTAAATCATGAACGGAAAAAGTTTATTTAGTGAAAGATCTAAATAACATTACATGTTGATTCTAATGTTGTAAAAACATAATGTTTTAGAATGTTTTTTATTTATAACTGGTAAAACTGTAGTCAGGATGATATTGGTGACATGTATTCCACCGATTGTCACACTAAAAATTTAAGAAGAACACTATAAAGCAAACACAATTTGTTTCAAATGTTACTTAACTTTCTTACACACAAATGCTACACCAAACTCTTAATACATGAGGGTGGTTCCCCATATACTGTATTGCTTGTATCATGTTTTTCCACCAATTTTAGTAAACGATAAAGCTACTAATGAGTAAAAAAGGACAAATATCGAAACTTTGTCAAATTTGAACGCGATGCTATTGGTCCAATATGATTCAATTATCTAAGTTATGCCATGCTAAAAGTGATATCGCCAGAACAGGAGAATGGCTGAATGGATTTCAAATTTTTTTTACCCGTACAGGATGGGAGAGCACTAAATTATTATTTTAATTACATTAAAAATTGGATTAAAATTTAGATTACAATTAAATGAGTTGCATTCTGTAAATAGAGTTGTTTTCTCTGGGTGATGTTGGAGATTTCAGATCATTAACAAGAACTTGATTACAATGAAACATACATACACACACACAAAAAGCTTTGGTGACATTATTGTTTCCCTAAAGGTCAACCACACAACAGATCTGCACTTGACATGGCACGTTTTAATGAAAGGAATAGGATGTACTTGTAAAAGAGACCAAGCTTATAAACTTTGCAAGCATACCTGTAATACAGCAAATATGGAGAACCACTCTTAACTATCAAGGAAGCCGCACACTAAACACCCAGATATGTATAGAAAAAGTTAAATGCAAGTTGTTATTTTTCTTCACTGGGTTTTTCCTGAAAAAGAATGCCATATTACATGAGATCAAAGGTATTTCAGGCCTTTTTAAATGATTTACAAAGACACACACATTGAAGACGTTCTTATTGTAAACAAATTAAACTTTATTTCTTCAAGTCACATGGTCAAAAAATATTATATACAATGTCAAACTTGTGTGGTTTTATATACTTACAAAAATAATATGATATTAGTTGACAACTGTTTTTATGTTTAAGGACCTTACCCCAAACTTCACGATAACATAAATATAATAATAAAGGTACTACGGTTTACAGTGATTGAAAAATGAGTCTATATCTAGAGCTGAGGTAGGAAACAAGGCAAAATTATCTTTATGTTTCTAGGATGACTCCATATTTTCCAAACCACTACCTCAGTACCATCAGTGCCTAAACCGGTATGATATTGGTAGCAGGTGGTTGCTCTTCTTCATGGCCTGCACCTTTGCGTGAGAAGCCTCATCAAGAGCTTTATAGCACCGTCTTGCATAATCCAGAAGCTTCTCTTTGGACGAATCAAATTCTCCAACCTCAGTTATTTTCTCAGGGGCGACCAGGAGCATCTCTGCGATAGGTGTGGTGGAGGCCACAGTGTTGCGGTCAACCGCATGAACCTGGAATGCTTTAGACATGCTCTTCAACTTCTGATAGGTTACGAGGATCTTCTTATAGCGATACAAAACACCTGCAGGGTCTTTAACTGAAATGAAAATTTAATGAGTAGTAATAAACATTACTATAATAGCTTTTGTAGGCTTACTTTTATACCCCTATGCCTATTATAAAATAACAATCTCTGATTTGACATATACAACCAGTATAGCAACTAAATATTCTTCTTACCTCTTTGTCTCTCCATGGTCCGGGCGATACGGAAAAGTCGTCTTCTTTTCACCCTCATCTTGCCATTCTGTCTATCCGAACGGCCCTTCTGAGAACTTTTATTATCAGAGTAATCATCATCATCATCTGTAACAATCTGCTCTTCTTCAAAGTAGCCGTCCTCTTCTATATACTCTTCTTGCTCTATTAACTCCTCCTCTTCTGCATCTAAGGAAAATAATAAATATGTTTAAACAATGTTGAGAAAACAGAAATTCAATTTTCTCAAATTGGTTTTTGAAATCTACTGTAGTTTGACATTTTTGAAATTACCTTTATAACACAATGATTAAACGACATAGACAATTCGCAAGAATTTCTGGCAAGACAACTTTAACGTTAGTTTTTTGTACTTCACAGACCTTGCATACTGTTTTTTCTGTTGCACTTCTTTTTGCGTGTAAGGACCTGGCCGGAGCGTGTCACCATGGGTGCTGGAGTAGGGTTGGATGTCTTTCTTGTGACAGGCTTTGATTTGGTGGGCTGCTCTACAGGTTCAACAGGAGGTTCTGTTATACAAAAACGAAGATGAAAAACTCTTATGCAACTTGTTATAAACATATCAGGGAGAGTTCATCCGAAAAAGAAAATTCTGTCATCATTTTCAAACCTGTATAGTTTCTGTAGAACACAAAATAAGATATTTTGTAGAATGTTGGTGAAAAAGAAGCTTTGCTTGCATTGTTTTTTGTCTCCATGCCATAAGTCAACTGAAACCACAGTTTTCTTTTACCAACATTCTATAAAATATTGTTTTCGGGTCATACAGGTTTAAAAAGACAGGAGGTTGAGTAAATGATTATGTAGCTGTCTTCTCAGAGTGAACTATCGCTTTAAGACTATGTTAAAATCCACCGTACAGGCGCAAACATCCATCATACCATTCCTCTCCTGGCTGCTGGTGTTGAAAATGAATCTGTCAAGCTGGCAGCGTAGAAAATCCCTCTCCTCCTCAAGATCTTCAATGCGCTTCTGGAGCCAGGAGTTCTTTTCTAAAGAAATCTGCAGCTGAGTTCGAAGACTGGAAATCAGAAGGTACGGGCTGCAAGAGGGAACGAGGGTCGAGGCAGAGTCTGCTTAAAATCAACAAGGCAACCATTAAATACCATGCTGATCCTTAAAATATAATGTTGCCATGTTGTAGTGATGAACGAAGATGACTAAATAGAACACATAATAGTCAAACACAATTTGAAAATTCACCATCAAATGGTTGGTCATTTTGAGTAAAGAAACCAGAGTCATCCGGGTTGCTGTCCTCAAACGGAATGGAGATTTCATAGCCATCTTCATTCTTCAAATCTATATTTGTGAACGGAAAAAGTTTATTCAATGAGAGATCGACTTGTGTTATAAACGAGGCTGATTCATAAAATGCCATTTATAACTGTTTATATGTAGTACCATTGTGGTTCCTTGTGTTTTGCTGCACATTAGTCATGGGGATATCCGGTTTTCATAAACCTACACATAAACACAGATCTGTTTAAGTTAACAAGACCTCCCTTGTCAAAAAAAGAATTTTTTAAAAGAATTCCAAAACAAATTTCTTACAAGAATTTCTATCGTATTTTGGAACCATTCCTATAAGATTTAAATAAGAAAATGTTTACTGGATTTTAATAAGAATGTCAATATTTTGTATTCCTATAAGAAAGTATTGATATAAGAAATATGATACAATCTTATAAGAATCCAGTACAATTCTTAAAACCATTTATTTAGGGTTCCCCCACACACACACACACACACACACACACACACACACACACACACACACACACACACACACACACACACACACACACACACACACACACACACACACACACACTCTTATTAAAATACAGTACACATTTCTTATAACTCGTGTGTGTGTGTGTGTGTGTGTATGTATAACACAGTCAGTGTGTGTATGTGTGTGTGTTTGTGTCTATAGCACAGTCAGTGTGTGTGTGTGTGTGTGTGTGTCTATAACACAGTCAGTGTGTGTGTGTGTGTGTGTGTGAGTGTGTGTGTCTATAACACAGTCAGTGTGTGAGTGTGTGTGTCTATAACACAGTAAGTGTGTGTGTGTGTGTGTGTGTATAACACAGTCAGGGTGTGTGTGTGTGTGTGTGTGTGTGTGCGTGCGTGCACTTGCTTTTGGGAACCCTAAATAAATGGTTTCAAAAGTTGTACTGAATTCTTATAAGATCGTATCATATTTCTTATAGGAATACTTTCTGTGTGTGTGTGTGTGTGTGTGTGTGTGTGTGTGTATGTATATATATATATATATATAAACATAAGATTTATAAGTACTGTCCAATAGGAATTTAAGAATCAAATAGGTACATAAAGGATAAAGTGAATTCTAAACATATTTTTGACAGGGGCTTTTGATGAGTTAAAAAGCTCAGGGCTCTATGTAATAAACAAATGACAGAGTAGTAAATAAGGCATTAACATTAACAAGTAGTTAATAAAGCATTAGTTAAACTGTCTGACCCTTTCTTGACCTTTGACTTATAAACACAAAGTTTGACACATAACCACATGTTTTACTAACAATGTGCCAATATGTTTATTATTTACTGTGCTCCTGCAGAGATTAAAAAGCAACATAAAACAAACACAAAACAATCATAAACATCACACAATCTCTCAAATGTTACTACACTTCCATACTCACAAACTCCCCGCCAAACTTTCCTTACTCCAAACTCCAGACTGAAGCTTCCGCATTCTGATTGGCTCTCGGTATTTAAAGTTACGCCTATCGGCTGCTGCGCTGATGTCTACGTCACCAGACATGCATTCTTGTGCATTTTAAAAAGAAAAGTTTTTTCAATTTAACTTATTTTTTTTAAACCAGACCTTTATAGATAGTGTATTAAAAATAATTATAAAAAAAAAACTTGTTTTGTAAAGTGTCATATATCAGTATGCCTGGGTGGGACCGGAAGTGGTTGCAGACAGGTACAGTAGTTCCCCCCGACCGCACCTGAGGGAGCGATCATGTTTTTTTAGGCTATATTCGTGCAGTGAAGATCACTAAGTTAAGGTTAGTTTTGTTTATAAATCATCTTAGATGAAAGATTTGGTTTGTGTAGTACATTAACAGATTATTGTTGATGACACTGTAGCACATGAGTTATAAAGAATAAGGAAGTTGTGCTGCACCAATCATGGGTCAGTTTATTGACTTTATGCACTTTAAACTCAAAAGTTTGGAATGAAATGATGTTTAGGGATTTTTTTGTGTATATAAAGTTTTCAAGGTGCTCATTTTATAGTTATTACAGTATTTAGGGCCTTTAGGGGTCACAAGGTGAATTACACATTTCTTTTGAACTGTTAAAGGGATCTTTGATTAATTCTGTCATTATTTACTCCCATTGAGTTGGTTGAAATATGTATACACTTTTTTGTTATGATGAACACAGAAGAAGATATTTGGAAAAATGCCTTTTACAAAGTTCTTGGTTCCCATTGATTACCATAGTAGGAAAATAACTTTTTTTTAAGGTTTTTGCCTTAAAACCCATCTTGCCCGCTTGCACCTAACCCACAAATTTACTCTTTTTTTGGCATCCTCACTTTTCAATAAAAAACAAAATTGGCACTTGGTACGTATGTTGTGTTTTTTCTTACTAGGACGGGCATTAATTCACTTACAATTGCGTTGATACCCTTGTTATTAATGCTTCTTTTGTAAACCTCATTTGTAAGTGAGCGTTAAAAAAATACTTTATGTATTTAAAAGATATTTTGAAGAATGTAGGGCAGGAAAATGTTCCGCGAGACTTTTTTTTATAGTTTTTCTACGTAGTAGTCAAACATTAACTGTTTGGGTGCAAGCATTCCTCCAAATATCTTTCTCTGTGTTCATCAAAACGAAATCTATACAACTAAGTGAAAATTATCACAGGATTTAAATTTTCAGATGAACTATATCTTCAACACTTTAATTATTAGATACCAAATACATATATGTTTATAATATAATATCTGTGTGTTATGTGTCCAACAGCTGCCATGGCAATCTCCAGTGGTCCGAAACATTGCAAAGTGGCCCTTGCCTTTGCTATTGTATTTGACATATTTGGCTTCACGGCCTTGTTTTTGGGCCTCTTTGCACCGCTTGAAGTTAAGGGGAGAGACTTCGGGGACCTTCTTGTCTACACCGGTGTTCTCTTGGTACTGATATCGCTCGGTGCGTGGGTCATGTGGTACAGCGGCAACATTGACGGCATGCTACCCCAAAAAGACCTAAGCCGAAAAGACACCACGGTGGACCGCTTGGCCCGCAATCTGAGCAGGAAAATCCACACACACCGGGCTCACAGAGGGCCTTGACTTCATGCACAGGGCTGAATACTGAGCGTCAGAGACAATGTAACATCAAGAACAAAGAGAGACACATTGTTAGTCAGACCGAGTGTTCCAAAATCTGCATGCAAATTGACGGTAAAGAGACTGTTACAGAATAGAAGAGATATTTGAATACATAAACAATTGTTTGTTGTTGTTTTAACACATTACATAATGCCTTGGTTACACTTCTTGCATTACTGTAAACTTTACTCAGTATAAAGGTCATCAGAGGGACTATAATACCAAAATTGTTACAAGAAATGCAGATGAATTGGAGAGTAAAAGTTACTGTCTTTGTTAACTTCCATGTTTTTAAATATTTTATAATAGTATTACTTACATTGTTTTTACTATCTAATGTTTAAATACCTATACAATATACCTATAGGCATCTCACTGCTTTTATAACTTTTTTTTTTGCTTAACATGTAGCATCAATAGTGATAAACATTACATTATTTCCAAGTTTTGTTTATTTTGAAACAAACACTTTCAATATTATGGCAAGAACTATTAAAGAAAACATTTCTAAGTATGAGGTGATGTATTTCTCTATTTAAAACACGTTGTATAGAAAACAACGATGCATGATTTACACAACTGATCACGACACATACATTTTCGTCATGATCACATGATATATTGAATAAACATTTTTTAAGCTAAAAGTCTAAAATTGAAAACCGTTTATAATCGTAATACAACACTTCTGTACTGTTACTGTACCATACGGTTTGTTGTTAACCTTTCTTTTCTACCTCTTCTAAAAGTGTCTCCATTAAATTAAAAGAGCAGCTTAGTGTCAATCAAAGAAAGAAAACAAACAAACCGGGCTTTTTTTAGCTCTAGGTCTTTTCTTGTTTTACACTTGATCTTGGATGGCTTTTCTGTTTAAAGCCTTCTAATAGGATTGTGGCACAGCTTAGCACATGCTGGACTACACATGGTGCAGATTCAGTCTGCTGCAAGACACATTTGCGTGGCAGGAAATATATTGTGTTAAAAAATGTGCCAGACAAGAAAGCTGTTATGCATGTACAGTTTTTTTTCAAGTGAATACAATAGCGTACAAAACAATTGAAAAAAATATGAAATTCCAAAATATTATGTATTATATATATATAAATAAAATGAGTCATTCATAATTACTGGCGGATACAGTTTGTCCAAAGAACTGTCCAGAAGTGCCAGAAAATGTTTGTGCCAATTGCACGTATACAGGACTTCGACACAGATTAGGCGTAAATAATTACCTATAGATTAGTCACTGTATGTTGGGATATTGACGTGGTTAACATATGGTGTAAACAATACTCAATAATTAAATATAGTATAGTAAATTGACACAAATGAAGATTATATCAGTTGACACTTATTTGACAGTGGATATGTACAGTATTATTCATATATTATAGTGCTCATTAAATTGACTACATGTAGAAGTTGAGATTGATGTAGACCTGAAATGTGGATTTGGAACTTAAGAGTTGACATCTATCCAGGGGTTACTTCTGTATCTCTATTTCATACATGTATTAAAATAATGTCTATCATTTGTACATTTTGATAAATAGTAAAGGCATTATTTCACTTATTAGTGAAAAAATATATATCATGTATAGAGAGCTTAAACTGTTTTAAAGTGATAGTTTACCCAAAAATAAACATTCTACCATTTACTCACCTTCTTTGGATTTCAAATCAAAAAGAAGATATTTTGAAGAATGTGGCACCCATTTACTTCCTTGCCTTTGTACCCAAACTGAAGGGTGCCACCGCAGTTTGTTTACAGACTCTCTTTTAAATATCTTCCTTTGTATTTTACAAAAAAGTTTAAACCCATACAGGTTTGGAATCAAGGTGTGAGTATTTCATGATAGAAATGTTTTATGTTTTGGTGAACTTTGTCTGTATTATCTCAAGACACCAAATGTGGACTTTTTGCAGTCATTTAAACAAAATTTTTTGTCACATCAGAATAGAGAAACGCATTACAGACATTGACATCCCTTTTGATTGAACCTTAAGATATCTTGTCCGGCCTAATCCAGTATGTAAAGGTAGCCACCTCCTTCAGCAACACTTCATCACTCCTGTTCTCCTTATGATTACTCAGACCCTTATCCTCCTCCTTTGGTCCACGACAGAGGGTAAGTATATGCTTTAAACATATAGCTATGTTGATGTTTTTGGTATTTTTTGGGGGGTTGGCGATGGGATATAACACAACTGATTCATGTTATTTTGGGTACGTTTTTCAGTTCCGTGGTTGCATTGATGTTTATTTATTTGTCATATACATTGTTATAAATGTCTTCAATATGTATGCTACTTACTACTGTTATTTTTCTTGTAATACTATTAGAATAACATGAATTTCAAGTTTAGTTCAGATTAGGCTCATAGATAATAAAACATATTTGGTCACAATGCAAGCTTGGCATACAAATACAGGTGTGTTACAATTCAGATATTGCTGCCAACAAAAATCTAATGGTATTTTTAACTGCTCATGTACCTAGGTACTTTACACCTATATGTGTATATATTTAATTATATATATATATATATATATATATATATATATATATATATATATATATATATATATATATATATATATATATATATATATATATATATATATATATATATATATATATATAATTAAATATATATATATATATATATATATATATATATATATATATATATATATATATATATATATATATATATATATATATATATATATATATGAAGAACTCTGACACCACTGTATCAGTAGAGGGAGACAGAGAGGTAGAGATGACTGACAGAAGAATGTCCAGGGGAGCCTCCTTAAGCATTTATGGTGGTCACAGCTAAATAATTTATTAAATATGACCAATATTACATAAAATATATTTTTTTAAATTCTTTAATTGTTTGGTTTTGAATATCAGTGTGTTATTCATAGGTGGAATAAAATATAGTATATAGTATGAAGATTCTGTGCCTTTGTGGATTTTATGCAAAACATTATTTCAAAATACTCAATAGAATTAAGCTCCTGATCTTAAACAAGATCTACGTTAAATTAATTTGAGAAACTTGGGAAATATTTACAAATCTTCAAACTTTCTTTGTTAAAATGAAATAACATTTTTAAGTAATCTTATCATACAAATAACTATATAAAAATAACTTAATTTTTTACGGTGGAGACACTTCAAAATAACTGTGTGGCAGTTGAAGTTCCTAGAAAGCTTTTTATTTCTTATTTTATTGAGAAAATTTTACAATCTCTTTTCAGTGTATGTCTTCAGAGGTGTCTAAAGACCTGAACTAATGAACCTAATAAAATTACATTTTCCATTACTTTAGAATAAGTAATATCTCCATAGACCAGCAAACATATGGGATTTGTCATGTTGCATCTTGTAAAGATGACAGAGATTACTTGTAATTATTAAATTAACTACTATTAATCCCACCCAGATCCTTTCAGTTTCATGAGTTAATCTGCCATCTCTTGATGATAGTGTAGATGATTAGATGTTGCATTTGCTCAAGCATTTAGTGATTTAACAAAATGTCCTGCAGTATTTCTGTTTTTATAGAGGGCCCTTCAGCAACTTCAGCAACTTTGAGAGACTGATAAACCATACAACCATAAAAAGCCATGGGTAATTCCCAGAAAAAAGGGCTCTCCAAAGAGATCCTGGAGGACCTCAAGGTGAACACCAAGTTCGATGAGGTTGAGATCATGCAGTGGTATGAGAGTTTTCAGAAACAGTGTCCTTCTGGTCGCATCACTCAAGAGCAGTTTGTGGAGATCTACATTCGGTTTTTCCCTGAAAGTGACGCTAAATCCTACGGTCAGCACGTATTCCGCTCCTTCGACACCAACAACGATGGGACATTAGACTTTAAGGAGTACATTGTAGCTCTTCACATGACCTCAACAGCCAAGACCGAACTGAAGCTGGAGTGGGCCTTCTCCCTGTTCGATGTGGACAAGAACGGCTACATCACAAAAACTGAAGTGTGTGAACTCTGTCAGGTAGGAAAACTGTTTCTGTGGAATGTTATTCTTTAATTTATTGTGGTGTTAGTGGCCTTTGCAATTTTTAACATTAAAGCTGACCTAGGATCAGGCTTAAGCCTGTGGGTTTTATGGAGTCATTGCAGAAGTAGAGGGATTCCGTAGTGGGGGACTGTGAAAGAGATAAGCTCCTGAAAGTGCAATCTGGATTTAAGACCATCGCCACCAAGGCCGTGACATGCCAACTGTCAAGCTTTCTTTTCAGTAAACGCAGATCAATTTTCAATGAATCAACCTTTTACCCTATATCATCTGGAAAGGAACAACCTCACGGTCTACTGAGTTGACATGTTTTAAGCAAAAAGTAAACTAAGGTGGGGTATAAGAGTTTGATGGGGATGGCGTATTCGTGGTGGTAAGGTTGAGAATGCAACATGTTCTCATCTATTGTTAGGAAGCTATATTGGAAAGAACCAAATTCAGCTTCATCAGACTAGCAAATTAAGCTTTAATGGAAGACTAGGCCGTATATCTAAATAGCTAAACGGATATCAGGAGAGATACAAGCACAAAGTCTTAACAGAATCTATTAATAGCAGACGTGAAGAAAACAACATTTGTGCGTAATGGCATGTTTAAAGATTTTCTACAACTGTAGTCTACAGTCAAACGTGGAATGAAATCCCAACCAAGACATTTATAAGTTGAATCAAGAATGATATCTTGAAGGAAGTTCAGCTCAGAATAAAGATTTGTCATCATAAGACTACATGTCCAAATTTCTTTGTTGTTCTTTAAACAAATGAAGATTCTATAATAAAAGTTTGCATCCACAACTTTTCTGCACCGCCATACTATGACAGCTAATTGTTAAACGCATTAAAAGCATAGTCAACTTTTTAAAAACCTAATTTTAATGTTGTTTTATTAACATAAAAAGGAGGTTCTATTTGCATAGAACCTTATTGGAATTCTATAATTTTGGAGTATAGAATGAGGAAAGATAGCTTCAATTAAGCACTTTCTCGGATTTCCCATTAGGCCATTTTCAATCTTATACCAAAAGACAAGCGTGGAGATCTACCCAACGATGAAAACACAGCCGAGAAGAGAGCGGAAAAACTCTGGACCATCTTTAACAAAAAAGACAACGGTAAGAGAGCTTTTGCTGTGTGAAATAAAGATGTTAACATTAACATAAAGTCAACATAGTCCCCTTTTTAAATGTTCTCTCTCACATGCAGACAGACTCGCAGAAGGGGAGTTCATTGAGGGTGTTTCTTCAAGTCCTGTAGCTCTGCGGTTAATACAATATGAAAATAAATGACATTTCATGATGCCTGACTTCATGGATATGTATATATAATGCCACTGTTGAATTAAAAACGTATAGAACTCCAAAACTGCCCTTTTGGAGATATAAAGTTTTTGCTGCAAGTTTAGAGGTCTTTGTTAGACTCCCAGACTAACTTCAGGGGTGACCGATGATTTATAAATGAAAGTAAAAATCATGGGAAAATGCAAGTTGTAGTCTGACTAGATAATACATGTTTTACGTAGAATGTATAAGTAATGACTGATCTAGTAATGTAAGTTTAAACTATATTAGTATTTAAATTTTCCTTTATTTGGTATTTAATAAGAGTAATACTTCACCATTGACACTTTAAATACAATGGCGTTTCATACCCTTTACAACACTTTATACAAATTTTACTTATGTATTTGTTCATTTGAGTTTGTGCTTACCCAAATTCCTTTAATGTTTTGTTTCTGTACCTCATTTTTAATAATATTTAATGTTCGGTGTATAAATGCAATGATTTCATGTACCATTTTAATTTCATGACATAAAAATGGGTTATACATCAATTCATTTGTCCTGAAATTTTGTGTTTATTTTGTGAAAATATGCTTCTTGTTTAACTAAAGTTTGTTAAGTTCCATTCATACAACATTATATTGCTTTTAAGGTGCATTGCAATGTTTTTAAATAGGAGTCCCAGAAAAGTATGAAAAGACAAAATAGTCCAAGTTTATTTTTACTCTAAAGAAAAACAAATGTGTTTCATGGTCCTCATTTGAACATTTGTTAAAAATATAAGAGAAAACATCTATGCCTGTCCTTTGTTTGTCATTTTAATTTTCTTTATGTTTCTTTCACCATCTCTCTCTCTTGATCTCTGTCTTCTACTGTCTTCTACTGGGAAGATTATTCACTTAATCTTCTGTCCAGCTTTTTAAAGCATCTGTCTAAAGCTGCCGGAATTCAGCTGTGTGTTGTAATCTCTGCACTGACCCATCTTGATCTGTATTCAAAAAATCTGTATTCAGGTTATGTCATGTTTTGTTGCTCAGTGCTTTTATTGAAAATGTGAAATATTATGACATGCAAAATAATCACAGACCCAGAAAGCTAGAAAATGTGCCGCGGATGAAATGAATCAAATCAAATAACATCAATTCACATACAGTATTACATAGAATTATATAGAACATCTCAGATGTTGTGCATCACTGTGCATACCAAAAAATAATAATGAAGGAATTTGCTTAATAAAATATTTAATTTTTGGAAATATGGCAAGCAAAAGATGATAATTTAGCGAGAATGATAGCTGATGTATTACATAGCCTTTTAACACATGCAGGAATACATCAAACTGTATTAGACCATGCTGGTGGATTATAAAATGATCTACCTAAAATTTGACCATACCATTTTATAAGTTGTACATCATATTTACACACGGTCATCTCATGTCTAATATTCTTAATTAAAACACCAACAAATCCTTTTTTTGATTCCACCGTTAAATTTTGTTACGGCTCGAAGCAGGATTTGTAGAATGATATCCTCTCAAAAATGTAAACACAGAATGTCAAACACATCCCAATAAATGACAGCAGTGATTCAATTGAGGTCAAAAGTTTGGGTGAGAGTTCTGGAAACTGTATTCTTATTTTATTGTGTTTTGGTGAAGCTATGGCACACAAATGACTACCATTTTACCTTCAAAATAGATGAAAACCTTTACAGTTAATAGAACATGGTTACGATAATGATGCACTCCAGCATGTTTCGTTGAGGTATGACTGGAATATTTCAGATCATAAGTGTTTTGTCTCATGTTAGAGTCTTTTCTCATTTTCTCCCCTCCTTAGCACATTTCATCTCCTCCTCTGTCTTCCGTCTCCAAAATATCTTCCATGTCATCCAGTTCTCTCTCACAGTCCTCGCACCCCTCTGTTCCACATCCCCCCACCAGTACCAGACCGTGGGAATTCATAGATGGTACGTGCCCGTCAGGCACTTCGTCTCTGATGGGCCACATGGTGTCCATAAGCGTGCCCTTTTGGCACTGCTGAACCAACCGACTGACGGAATACAGGCTCCCGCCACCCGCTGTGATGACCTCATCGTATGGTGGAGCGTGGGTGGCAGCGCGGGCCTCCTCCATGCGGACACGGGCACGGTGTTTCATCTCGATCAGGGTTTTGGTGTAAGAGTTCAGGGTAAATACGGCCGCTGCCATGCAGCAGCTGAAGGAGATCCACGCCATGCTGTGAAACAAACAAAGAAGAAACCCAGAACTATTTGTTAATTTCCAATCACAATCCCACTTTTTTTTTGTGGGATCACACTTTTGGACTCCAGAAAATGAAAGTAAATTCTGAACTTAAATAGTACCCACGCAAATGACCAACCGTAGTCCCACGTCTGAGGCCTCCAGTCTTTAGGCCCGATGCTCACAGTCATCTGGAACACCGTTGTATACATCATATGTGCCACCATTCCCATCATGCCTGGAAATTACGCAGCATACGTGTTGATTTTCCTTTTACACATGCATTTCAGACCAAGTCATATGTGCTATTAGACATACCGGATAAGACAGTACAAATGGCAGCAAAAGCGTTGATCTTGAGTGCATACATCTCCTTATTGAGACAAAGAAGCACCAGTTCCACCCACATCATTAGAAAGCCCATTGCCAGCAGGCTGATGTACGCAAACTCAGATATCACAGAGAGCCACAGAACTCCTACAGGATATGAATCAGAGATTTAGTCGTGGGCTTTACTCAACTTTTTAAAGCTGTTTAATATTTGGTTGACAGCTCATGAAAGTCTCACCTTGTGTTTCTCCGGGGGTCAACTCGATAAAGCTCCGACATTTCTCGCCTGGAAAGTTAGCAACACATCATTACAGACTTTGGTAAAAAATCGATATGATAAATACAAGTCTATTAAATAAAAATATATCCAAAGTTACGTTATTTATTGCAGGATTTAGAAGTCACATAAAACATTTTTAAAATGTCAAAATGTAAATATAAATGAAACAAATGTATAGTTTTGTTTATCTGCTTCATCTAGTCTAATTTTATTTTATTATAGTCTATCTAATCTATTTTATTTTAAATTAGTGTAAAGAATTATATAACTTAGGCAACTTTTAAGTGTGCCGTCTGTGAGTTGTGTAAGATGGTAGCAGATGTTGAGAACTGGGGTGACCCCATGTTGGACAAATTAAAGGAACGGAAGGCCACAGCAGGATTCAAAGGCGTTAAATCGGGACACTCGGGTCAGGAACTACTTTTTTTTATATCATCTTTATGCAAATTCAACGGTACAATCCCCCCCGCAAAGGGATACTAAGGAAAATAAACTAAATGAATTAATAACAGATACGAAACAGAATTAGAAGCACCCACCAGCTCTTACCTTTTCCATCATTATGCTTCTCACAGGAAAGCCAGAATCCAGTGTGAAAATAACGCAGCATGTATTTGTCCTCTCCCGTCTCCCAGATGTAGTGTACTGCGTTTGCCAGATTTTTGGCTCTTACACGGGCCAGCTCCTCTTTCTGCTTGGGGGACATTGTCATATTTGAATCTGGTTTCGGATCTACGGTTGGGACTTCTGGGAACAGAAAGAGAATTTACATACACGTCTACATCTGGTAAACAGCTAACTTTAATATAAACATTTCATCTGTACGTGGGTTACCTACCTACATCAAAAAGCAATTATGAAAACCAAAAGTTGATACGAGATTAAAACAAGGTTCTTCAGACCTATTCATCTTACACACATATTTGAGTTATGCCTACCTAATAAATTGCAAAGAAGGTCACTTGTAAGTCTCCACCAAACAGGTTTTTCAAAGATGTTTGACATACTGTCTGCCATTGTCTGGGATCGAAGTTCAACTTTAATCTCACAAATAATTTGTTCAACTAATCTGATGTCAAATCTTTCATTTTCAATGCTGCATAACCTTAACATTAGACTGAATAAAAAACCTATAGATTTAGTTTTAATCTGCATCACTGTTGAAGAAGGGGTTTAAACGTAAGACCTGGTTTGACCTGGATGATAATGTTACAAGAGATGGCCTGTAATCTCTCATGTATACAGTTTAAATGTGCAGTAGGTTATTTAACAACGGTATAATGTGTAAGGTTTTAAAAGCAATGTCTTGAGAATTAATACATGCTGAGCTTATATCATCTATCAAATTTTGACACAGTTCAAATGCTGAAATAAATCAATAGTTCAATGTGATTTTCTCAGTTCCTTACCGGTTGTGTACGGCTGGCTGTTGTTCTGTCCGCAGTTCTTCATTTTGACAGGTGATAGACAAAGAGGTTTGACCACCTTGTGTGTTCCCTCGCACCAGTACGAGGTGCAGAAGGCCAGGACGGAGAGTGCCAGGGCAAGCGAGGTCAGCGAGAGGGACAGGAAGGAACGGTTCCTCCGAGACAAGCGTTCCAACATTGTGCAAAGATGCTGTTAAACCTGTGGCTGCAGGAAAGAAAAGACTATAAAAAAGAAACACTGTGCACAGTTCCACCTACAGATGGACTTAACAAATGTGAGGGGAGGAAGAGAATTGTGGAAAAGATGTGGGCAGTTGTGTATGAGAAACTTAGAAAAGAAAAAATCAAAGGACTCAATCAGAAGCCAGAAAAGAGTTAATGTGAGACGAAATGTCATTGATGATGCACACCACAGAATGAAGTTCCCTTGAGGTGAGCAGGGGATTTAAGAAAATAGAATCATATATATGTCAGGGTTTCAATGGTTCAATTACATACAGAAATACACACTTTGGTTCAACATTAATGGAACTTACCATAAGTTCCTAGAAAGTCAATAGGGATGAAACCGGTAATGACCAAAGATCTTCATGCTGACCGTAAATCCATGGATGAAAGCCAAACCAAGTGTCAGTGTTTTTCACTTCAGCTCAGCAAATAAACGAATCCAGTCGTAATCCATAAATGAAGAAAGGCTTTCTTCATCTTATTGTTTATACCCATCCCTTACCTGATCTGGTCTCTTCATGGATTAATTTTCTGGGAATTTCTTGCGTCTTAATCACTGTTTTAATTTCTTTAATCCTTCATGATCTAAGTTAATCTTTGAGGAAAGGTACATCTGTCTCTCCAGGAGTCTTCCAGAAACCTTAAAGTAAACAGACCATATTATTCGTCAACCTACTTTATATGAGATTTTCAGATGTTATTCAAAATATAGACATTTGAGCTGCATTCATGCATTATCTGATAGTGATTGACATATTTGTTATTTTATGAAATATTACTATGAATTATGAAATATTAAAACTTTTGTTGCACACGTACGATCAAAATTTAATTAATCTATATCATAAAATCTTTTTATTGCTTAAAATATATCATACATGTGCAAACATTTATATTGTGCATTTATAAGCAGTTAACCAAATTGTAGAAACTCACCTCTTCTTCTGTAAAGACAGTTTCGCCTCTTTGATTTTTCCCATTTATTACCTTACTGTCTCAATGTCTTTTCTTCTATTCATTCTGTCTCTCTTAAGTGATTTTTCACAAACCCACCCAGATTTTTCTTAATCCGCCCAAGTCCATCTGTTCCTTCCATTCCGCCCTTTTCTATAGTTTTTTTATTACTGTAAATCTCTCTCTCTCTTCCCACATACAAGCAGGTTACGACCTTCTTCTTCTCTCTGTCTCTTTAATGAATACTTCTCTTTAGATGTACAAAATGTCAAGCT
Source organism: Triplophysa yarkandensis (assembly GCA_033220385.1). Classification (NCBI taxonomy): domain Eukaryota; kingdom Metazoa; phylum Chordata; class Actinopteri; order Cypriniformes; family Nemacheilidae; genus Triplophysa; species Triplophysa yarkandensis. The sequence goes on along the minus strand of CM065660.1, from coordinate 15,406,082 downwards.
CTTGTAAGCATTATTTTCCAGTTCACTTATCTTTAACAACTCTTCAGATATTACAGTATTGTATTGTATTGGTAAAATCCAAAACCAGTTCTTATTTAGATAGAACAATTAATTTTTTTGTGCATTAAGAGCTTTTTAATATATAGGTTATATAGATACTGGACAGTGAAATTGGGACCCTGGACATACTAGATTCTAGCAGGTGTACCAATGCCTTGATAAAAATACTCTAGTGCAATGACTTGCCTTACTACATTACACAACACAACTGATAACGTCTGAATTCTAAATTTACGTTACCATATTTACTGCAAAACCCAAGATCACAATAGATACAATAAAAATGTTAACCCATTCAAACACCATCAGAGACTTCTTGAGTGTCTATTAGCATGGAAACAAATCTCAATACTCAGATTGTATTATAAATATAACAACATAAGTTATGGACCATACATAACAGCTATTTTCGCATTATAGTAACAACGAAAAATTATTCTCTTATGTATTAGAAGTATGTCGACTAGTGTAATGGGACATATGTACACACTTTAAGCCACATGATCAAGTCCTTCCAATCATTATCAGAACAACACTGTGCAGACTGAGCAGGGTATGACGTATGAAGACATATCAAAAGATCTAAATAAATGTAAATGTTGTAAATATAAAAAATGAGCAAAAATAATAGACAGCAGACATCATTAACATGATCATGTCACTTTATTTTTCATAAATTGTGCACTTTTACGTGTAACACCATAGCTGGTTGAATAAATATAAGTATTTGTAATAAAAAAAAAAACATAAACTGGCAATTACAAAAAACACCAACTCTATGACACTTCTGAAGAACAGCATAAATACTGTCTTTAAGAATGGATGTAGGCCATCATTCCTTCCAAAATTGTTTTTCTAAATAAATAAATAAATAAATAAAATAAATAAATAAATAAATAAATACAATTTAATTACCAGAAAGCACTCAATGTATGTAATTTAAATGCTCATCATCTTTCACAAAACTTTCATATCTCCTCCATTTAAAACCAACCCCTTACAAAAACATCCATAATCATCTTCAATAATTAATTTTAGCAATAGTATCCATAACCCTGTGTGCTATAAAGAATTCTGCATAGGGGCAACAGAGTGGAAATATCAACCTTACCATGAAAATTTTTAACAAAGGTTGTTAGTATACTTATAGCACAGATGTCAACAAGGGTTTTGTATAATATAACAGTTGATTCAGTTTAAAAGTTTAAATTACATTCTAAGAGCATTTTTATGAGGCCTCCATAATGCAAATTGTCAATTCCATAATGTTGGAATTGTCCATAGGCAAAATTTAATGGTCACACTAAAAATATCTAAAATTTAATGAAGTAGTGGCCATTTCCACGCAGAACACATTCTTCAAAAGCATACATGTCCAATCACGTTTCAGGATAAACATGGGATTTTCCACTCAACTCTAACATTTCCAACTTTCAAAACCTAGGTAATCGGTATATAACCTTCAAACCAAATTCAAAATAACAATATACTGGATAGATACCATAAATCTCTGGTTGAAAAGGTTTGGATCTGCATGCTTTTTCCCATAAAGGAAAGTCTTTACAGTATATTGTTGCTCGTTGATGTTTAAATATTGCCACACACTTGTACACACACACAATAAATAGATGAAATGGGATAATGTGGAAAGGTTAGGGGTGATTAAATGATGCAGGTAAAACTTAAAACATGTTATTTTCCTGTACAGTGCCAGTGCCCGAACACAGCGGAGGTTTCTGAGAAACTCCAGGGCCTGGAGTGAGGATTCCTGCGAATGATTCCGCTGGGAGCTCACCTGCACTGCTCAGCTGTGTGTCAGATGCCATGAAACCCATGTTTGGTACTGGTAAGGCTGAAAAGCTTGTACTTTGGGTTGAAGATGCCATGTGAGAAGCTGGAAACCTTAGGACTGTATTTTGGGGTATGGGCGATAGGGCACTGGAATGAGGGGTCATGGGGTTAAAACCAAAATGATTCCGGTCGGTAGGCCACAATGCAGAACTGCTTGCATTGAACATGTGGCCTCCCAATGGCCTGGACATCAAAGTACCTGGGAAGGATGAAAGTTAAAGGTGCACATGCCAAAAGGGATGATGGGGAAGATGGGACCAGGGAAGTGTAAAGCATAGAAATGGGGATTAAAAAAAGAATAAAACCAGCTGAGATGGAATCTACATCAACTACATATAGGTTATGCTACACATGACTATATGAACTCCACACTTTAAAAACACTGGAACACAAACACTCAAAAATAAACAGATATTATACAGCAATTATCTTTCTCTTTGTCATTCAATCTTATTGTCAATGTCTCTAATTCTTTTCTCAGCCCTCCTTACCCTGGGCATTTTGAGTAGTGGACTTGGGCATGGCGTTGAGGGCGGGCTGTTTTGGTTTGGGCTTGACCGACATGAGAGAGTCCAAGTCCACCAACGAGGCACCTTCACCGAGGAAGGATGCCGGTTTTTTGGTTGCATTCCCTAAATATAAAGACACACATTTTATTTACATCATCTGTGCTATTAAAACGAGAAAAAACATTTTTTTATAAACATTTTTTTCATATTAAACATGTTATTCACCCAAAAATCTTAATTTATTTAAGAATCTCCTGCCATTTCAAAACTGTATGATTTCTTTTTCCGCACAAGAAGATATTTTGAATATTTGTGCCCAAACCGTTGGTCCCCATTGACTTCTATTGTATAAACAAAACCAGTGCATGTCAATGGGGACCAACGTTTTTGGTTACCAACATTCTTCAAAATATCTAACCATGCCATTCAGAAGAAATTCATTCAATATTATCACATTAATATATTAGATGCACTGGACGACCTTTAAATGGCCTCATGATTAATATTATAAACTGGGTGCGATTTGTGGAAAAATTGGAGGAAGGGATGTTTTGAAATGTTTTCATTTTTATGACTTTAATTGACTTTAAGTAATTAAGAAGCATACATTGTGAATTTCCCATTAAAAGCCAAACTTAATTTTAATCGATGGACCAGTTCAACCAGTTCTCCTTTATTAATATATTTTGTGCTCGAGCACAGTGAGCAATCAACGGAATTAAAGAAAAATACTCAAATCAGTTTTCTGTATTAACTGAATAATAAAATCTAAAGAAATATGATTAATTTTCAATGTAAAACAAACTATTACAATGGCTGCAACAGTAGCCAATCCTGTGTATTTGTGACATTGACAGATAAAAACAGGCTTCTGAGAGATATTCCACAAGCCTTGTATTTCATGTAAGTCTCAATATTTAGCCTGTGTTTAGGATCCCTGAACATTTCTGTGATTGTGTTAGATTAATTACCATCAGATAACGAATTAGTTAAATGAGATCCATAACTTGACACATAGGCTGACCATAAATCCTCAGTGAACGGTGTTCTACTGTTATGGAATGGCACTCTGTTGTTGCCGAAAGTAATAATTTAATTAACAAACCTTTTTGTCCCTGTCTTTATGGAACACCGTAACCAAATCCACCTACTCACAGACTCTGTATTGCCCTGATTTTCTGTACACATTGTCATTTTGAGGATTCAAGGCTCGACTTTCATATCATTTGAATCAAGTTTAAGCATTAAATGTGGTTATGTTGATGGTTTATACTGCAGCAACGATGCACGTGTTAATGGGTTATCTGAATCATGGTTTAAAAAGTTTTGATAGAAAAGTACTAGAAATACAAAGGTTATTCATAAAATTCTGTGGTCGGAAAATGTTCACTTAGATATATTTTTAAAATATCTGAAATTGCTATTTTTATGCCATTTTATAATTTTTTTTTAAATAAAAATTAATGACTATAGGAGTAGAGGATCAAAAAGACCAGGGGGAAATCACCGCCCCCTATCCCGGCAAATCGCACCCTGATTATAAGGTTTAGACTAGATATCCATTTACGAAGATATAAAACAAGAAAGTGACACTTGTCTGTGAGTACCGTTTTCAGATGGAACTCCCCAAGGATCTGACGGGCCTCCATCACCAAAAGGGTCATTGGTTGTCCCAGCATCAGTTGGTGCTGACGGGGCTCCCCAGGGATCATTACCAGTCGGGGGTGAAGACACTTGGAGCACAGAAATATTTGTTACACAAAATATGAAACTTTGAAAAAGTGACAAAGTTTACAGAGGCATTCTTACCTGCAGTGCCCCAAGGGTCATCATCTGCTTTCAGGCCCTCCCCAAATGGATCATGAGAACTGGCGGATGCTGCTTCGAGGGGCGCCCCCCAGGGGTCTGCGGCTTTATTCGCAGAGTCCGGTGCGTCTCCTGTTGGCCCCCAGGGATCCGACTTTGCTGCTTCAAAGTCTGTTGGGGCTTCGGTCGGAGACCCCCATGGATCATTTGTGACTGTTGGTTTATCTTCTGAAACTCCAGCACAGTCGCCCCATGGGTCATTGGAGGCAGGCGGGGACTCTTTCTCAACACTGGCCGATTCTCCCCAAGGATCATTGGAGGGAGGTGGAGATCCATTTTTCACCTCAGAAGATTCACCCCAAGGATCATTACTGGCGGGACTGGATGCTTTGCCATTATCAGATGGTGCCCCCCACGGGTCATCGGATGCCGGGGCGGATTCATTCGAAGTATCAGATGGAGCACCCCAGGGATCTGCGCCAGACGAAGGCGCTGCGGTGGCTGCTTGCTCCCAAAGATCTGGCTCAGTGTCGCCCTCTTTTGCCTTAAGGTGAAATACACAGGTTCATAAAATGTCAGCCCTGTTTACAACTCATATCACATCCCGTCTCACCCATTTAATCTTAGGTCTCACCCGTCTCTCAGCCTCTTTCCTCTCAGCCTCTAAGCGTTTTTGCTCCTCTTTCTTCTTGGCCATAGCTGCGGTCAGATCAGCCACTGAAGGGATGTTGTCCAGAGATGGAAGTCCAGTGTACGGAGGAATCTCTGTTTTTTCTTTCTCTGGGCCTGCAGCTGAAGATGCTGTTTTGAAGCAAATGAAGAAAAATTTCCAAAAAACTAAATTACTTAAGAGTTTACTTAAGTGCTTTACAAGTAAAGTAACAAAACCATTTGCAATAATTAGCCACAGTATAAATTTTAAAATGGGTTTTTATCCAATTATAAAAATTATCCAATTTAATAAACTAATTAAAATGGTACCTTATTAAGTAAAATAAAAATCATTAAATTGTCACTTAAAAATTAAAATATTAAATAAAAAATATTAATATCATCTTAACTGAATTAAAGGTATAAATGACAATTAAAAATAATTAATAATAATCCATAGTTTATTTGTTTAGGTTTAACTAGAATTCGTATAGATTCACAAAAATCTTACCACTGGGAGCTTTTGACAGCTTGTCTTTCGTCTTCATAGCGAAATCTCTCTCCTCTTTCCGCTTTTCTTCATCCTCAAGCAGCACAAGCACAATCTTGGCCTTCTCCCTCACATTTACTCCCTGTAACCCATTGCCAGATCTTTAACCTCTGTATACACGTAATTCACATAGTGAGAGAGGATTACACAAACTTGTCGTACCTGGTCCTTTCCATCCTTGTCTGTAAAGCGATATTCTGTCAGAGCTTTGATAACATGAACATTCTCCGAACTCTGCTGGGGAACGCGTTCTGAGCCGGTTTTCAACATGTATTCAAGAAGGGTCAGAGACTGTTGGAGAGGAAGATCGAGAACAATTTTAACAATTTGTCCAATTAAAAAAACCCTTAAATGCAACATTTCAGTTCACATACAATTACAAACAAAAATGGGTGAACAAGTGGATATTTTAGATCTTGTAAACTTGTATATTATGTATATGGTTTGGTGGGTTCATTTGTTTAGATGCAAAGTAAAGTATGTACCATAAAGTAAACCCTGCAAAAGACAAAGCAAAAAACATATTGAGCCATCAGTAAATATCAGAGAATAAAACACAGTGTCATGGTGTTGAAATTGAATGGAAAGTCCAACCTACGCATAATCAAACACTGCAGCGACAGCGCCGATGCTCCCACAGACAGAAAAAGCAAGCCACTGATCGGGTAACACGATCGGAGGGGAAAAACGGTCACAAAAACCATGTCTTGCTATAAATATTCAATAAGTCTGCGCTGGCAAGCAGGCTGAGTATCTGCAAAAAAAATCGACACAAAATAGTCGTCCTTTTCGCTCACCTTGTAAACGTGCCTCCAATTTTTGTCATCACTGAGGCGTTTCCAGAGCATTGACAAAATCTCATTACACGCCACCACATTGTATGTCAGGTCCGAGATATCGGACATCTGGGAGCTAGAAGGACCCCAGGGGTCATTAGAGGTCGCTTCTCGAACCTTAAAGAAGATTCACAAAAAAAAATCATAATTTCCTTGCATTTCCATTTTTCTTCAGAAACTCTGTATGAATAAGAATAAAAGCACCTTGACTTCGGCCTCAGAGAAGTTTTGGACAAGGTTCTTCAGTTGTCGTCGCAGCATTGAGTGGGTCATGATGGCGGTTTGGTCCGTGAACTTTTAAGGAAGAAAAGTCATCAGATATTTACCTATATAAGCGACAGATGTCACACACGCCTTCACAAAATCAATTTCAAAGAATTGTGTGATTTTTATTTCTCTGTGATATAACCACATATCTTATACTTAACAACAATGACCTGCTTACCTGTTCAATAAAGGGTAAAAATGGCTGTTGACGGGATTTCTCAGTCACAGGCACTTCAGTCCATGTGCTCTCAATGGTCTATAAACCAGAAATACAAAGACAAACCCACATACAGTTAGGAATCTGTTTTAATACATATTTTATTCCTGATTTCCGTCCTGGTCTGGTGGTTAGAGAGTTGAACTTGTAAGCAGAAGGTTGTTGGTTTAAATCCCAGGGCCATCAGACAATGACAGAAGTGTCCTTGAGCAAGACATCTTATCCACATTTACTCTGCCTGATAATTGACAACTGCATAATACTTGCAAGTCACATTTTGATAAAAGCGTCTGCCAAATGAATAAATGTAAATGTAAAAGTAATTTCATGGTAATTTATTTGGCAGTTTGGTATGGTAATAACCCGTATTTGCTTTCAAAACAAAAACAAACCAACTAAATTTTGCTGTTTTCAGCTTTGGATCTAATAGCTGCAATGTTATGTTTTTGCAGCCTGCATATTTTTAATGTCTATACATTTCAATTTAAAGTGATATCTCATACCAAATTAATTTAACTCCCCTCATTTACTCCACCTTTTGTTTCAACCCTGTGTGGTTCAAAGCCTAGAAAGCCTCGTTGTTAGAGAGTTTGAATCCAAAGTGTTGTGGGTTCAAGTCATGGGTGACCATTGAGCAAGACAAGGAACTCCCAACTGATCCACTTGTTCACTGTTGTTGTGTGTGTTCACTACTTGTGTGTGTTCACTGCTGTTGTGTGTGTTCACTAATGTGTGTGTTTTCACTGATGTATGTGTGCACGGTTGTTGTGTTTGTTCACTACTTTGTGTGTTCACTGCTGTTGTGTATGCTCACTACTGTGTGTGTGTGTGTGTGTTCACTGTTGTTGTGTGTGTGTGTGCTCACTACTGTGTGATTTCACTGTTGTTGTGTGTTCACTAATGTGTGTGTTTTCACTGATGTATGTGTGCACGGTTGTTGTGTTTTTGACTACTGTGTGTGTTCACTGTTGTTCTGTGTGTTCACTACTGTGTGTGTTCACTGCTGAGTGTGTTTACTGTTGATGTGTGTTCACTACTGTGTGTGCTTTCACTGCTGTATGTGTGCACGGTTGTTGTGTTTGTTCACTACTGTGCGTGTTTACTGTTGTTTTGTGTGCTCACTACTATGTGTTTTCACTTCTGTATGTGTCCACTGTTGTTGTGTGTGCTCACTACTGTGTGTTTTCACTTCTGTTGTGTGTGTTCACTACTGTTTGTGTTTTCATTGCTGTATGTGTGCACGGTTGTTGTGTTTGTTCACTGCTGTGTGTGTTCACTGCTGTGTGTGTGCATGGTTGGTGTGTGTGTTCACGGTTAGTGTGTGTGTGTGTGTGTGTTTACTGCTGTGTGTGTGTTCACTTCATTGTGTGTGTGTTCGTGTGGTGTGTGTGTGTGTGTGTGTGTGTGTGTGTTCGCGTGCATCTGTGTGTGTGTGTTCACGGTAGGTGTGTGTGTTCACTGCTGTGTGTGTTCACTTCTGTGTGTTTGTTTGTGTGTGTGTGTGTGTGTGTGTGTGTGTGTGTGTGTTCGCGTGCATCTGTGTGTGTGTGTTCAATGCTGTGTGTGTTCACTGCTGTGTGTGTGTGTGTGTGTGTGTGTGTGTGTGTGTGTATGTGTGTGTGTGTGTGTGTGTGTGTGTTCACTGCTGTGTGTGTGTGTGTGTGTGTGTGTGTGTGTGTGTGTGTGTGTGTGTGTGTGTTGACGGTAGGTGTGTGTGTTCACTGCTGTGTGTGCACTCTGGATGGGTAAAATGCAGAACACTAATTCTGAATACGGGTCAGCATATTTGCCCGTATGTCACATCACCTTCACATTCACTTTTGACCTTCTTTCTTCTGCAGAAGGAGAAGAAATGTAATTTGTTAACGGATCAACAACGGCTTTTAATTCCCTGAAATTGGTTTTGTGTGCATCCATTACAAAATGTTGGCCATCGACTTTCCAACATTGTTCAAAATATCTCCTTCCGTGTACTATCCTCATCACTTGTTTAAACATTACAATCTAATGATGACTGTTGATGGTTCTTAATAGCATTTGAAAAAAAAAACAGAATCTATTCTCTGCATATGTTTTATTTTCTATGCATATTCTGATGATGGCTTCACATTAACATGTGTTGCCAAGCAACAAATAGCAAATATGTCCCCATATTATGACTGTAGCATCAATTTCAACCATTTAAAACATACAAACATGACATTATAATACAATTTATCAGAACTGATGCATCTGCAATCTGACACCTGCAGCAGATGATACTGGTGTACTGAAACCAGTCTAATCCACAAGCCCATAATAACCCTAGAAGACAAAATCATCATATAGTCGAAATGTAAATAAAATACACCAACCTTCAATGCGAACGCACGAGAGGAGAGATGAGATGCTCTTCCAGCTCTTCCTGCGGAAATTTCCGCTTCCGGCTACCTGTCAAACAACAAAACGCCCTCCCTCATGAATATTAACGAGGGGGCGTGGTCAACAACGACACGTCAAATGGAACCACACGCTTCGGGATTAATATTCATAAGTGGGCGTGGCTATCTCCGCCGTAACCCGTGACAAATCCAAGCGCTTCTTTATACCCAAATACAATTGATGATTAAAAAGAAGACCGGAAACTCGGTTTCCAACGCAACATCCTAAACCCAGAAGCGATCGGAAGTGGGCGGGACTCGATCCTGGTGCGGACCCGGTGACGTCACTGCCCGTAGAAGCGGCTGGCCCGCAATAACAAATTGGATGAAGAGAGAAACATCACTCACGCAATCTGAAACCGGTTCAACATGGCGTCCGAGGGGGAATACGAGTCGATTTTGTGCGTTAAACCAGATGTCAATGTGTATCGCATCCCGCCGCGGGCCTCGAACCGAGGATACAGGTAAGAGAAGGGATGCGCGGCCCCGACGCCACGGCAGGTGCCTGTGATGTCACAATCACGTCGGAATGTTTTGCGCATCATTTGTGTTTAAAAGTGCAACACTGATGCTGATGTCCTCTCAAATGCTGACGTCAGAGGAAAACATCCGGTGGTTTGAGATGCTTGGCCTTTAAACTGCGTGCTCAGACTCCATATGAATACATTTCATGACATGTTATGTCATTGTGTGTATGTCATTCCTATTCTCTCTATAGAAGGATCCTATTATCACTAATAAAAGGAGTAAAGCATCATTTGGTTTGCATCTGTATTTGGGAATTCCAGTTCTCCTATTGGTCATTTGGAGGGATTGGATGTCCCCCAAATAACATTTTTGTTATTATTCACTTCCCCCTTTTATTCATTTCCTGCAGAAGAGGTTTTTTTAAACAAGGTGTTAACAGGACTTCTTCCAAATATCTTCCCTTTGGTCATCTGTTACAGGGTTGAATTGTGTCGGTCAATGTCGATGATTCCTTGTTGATTCCTTCCTTGTTACATTTAGTCATTTCAAGGAATGCATTTACATTTAGTCATTTAGCCGACGCTTTTATCCAAAGCGACTTACAAGTGAGGTTTACCATTTAGGACAAGAGGTACAAAGCAATCCTGAGGGATGCCAGGCCTGGTAAGAAGACACAACGTACGCACCGAGTGCCAAGAATGTTTTATTATTTTGATAGAAAAGTGAGGATGTCAAAGGTTTATTAGTTGGTTCGAAAGAGCGAGGATGGTAAGTAGGTTTTTTTGGGGGTCAGGTGACAACGGGCATGGTGGAACCGATCCAGAGAAGATGCGTGAGAGCGATTTCTTATCTGTATGGGTTGGCACCACCAGACGTCGATCAAAGGGATCCGGCAGGCACATACGTCTGTATCTGGGAATGAAGGTAGGGGGGGTGCTAAACCTGTGGTGGTCTTGTAATACCAAGCATTTAATGCGTCGGTGACATATTTCTAAAGTCTGTATCTGGAGGGAATGCTTTATAATTATTATCTGCTATAATATTCCCAGTTCATTATACTGAAAATGGGTTAGAACACTTGAATCTTGAAATCTGCTATGGAATAGATTTCCAAAAGGTCTAATGTGCCCTCCGAAAGTTTTAATGTTCTTCATCATTGCTGTTTTTTCAGGGCTGCCGACTGGAAGCTGGATACCCCAGACTGGATGGGTCGGATGCGCATTACAGCAAAAGGGAAAATGGCTTATGTAAAACTGGAGGACAAAATCTCAGGTTATCATCTATAGAATCAGATTTTAGTTTGACCTTATGAGTCTGTGCAGAATCTCTCCTGTATAATTTGTGTAATAATAAAATCGAGACTGATATTGTTATTCTATCAAATTGTTAGATCACCATAATTGAATATATACTTGTACATGGTTACTTTATATAAGAAAATAATTGAATATTTCAAATGTTTTTTCTTAAGGTGAGCTGTTTGCTCAAGCACCAATTCAGGAATTCCCTGGAAGCGCTGTGGAGACGGTCAGCGACTCCAGCCGCTATTTTGTTCTCAGAATACAGGATGACAACGGTTAGTGTAACTAAACACAACATGGGCTCTGTAATGCATTTGAGAGAAACTGACCACATTTTCCACGCTTCTTTGTGTTAAGGTCGAAGCGCATTCATCGGAGTTGGATTTGCAGACAGAGGGGACGCGTTTGACTTTAACGTCGCTCTACAGGACCATTTCAAGTGAGTCTTGAAGGTGTATCATTCATTGTTGGATGCATTGATTTCCAGCATGTCCGCTCATTGAGACTTACCCTTTCATTTGCATTCTGCAAGGTGGGTGAAACAGGAGATTGAAATCAGCAAAGGCTCTCAAGCGGTCGACGCCGGACCCAAACTGGACCTGGGCTTCAAAGAGGGACAGACCATCACGCTGAATATCGGGGTACAGCAATGTTTCCTGCAAAGTGTTACAGATCATAAATGGAAGTCAATAAATCTGAATGAATCAATCTTTTAGCAAGGTAAAAAGAGAGACAAGCCCCGCCCTCAGAGCTCAGGGGGCTTGGGGCTCCTCCCTCCTCCTCCAGGAGGAAAGATAGCCCCTCCTCCTTCTGCCAATCACAACACGGTACAGCAAACAGGAGGAGGAGAGACGGGTAAAGCATCTTGTATATGAAATGATTTATTCATGCACATGATACATATACATGTTTAACAATAAGTATTGTGGAAAGAAAATCAAATGTTATTTTTATCCCCTTGTCCTGTTAGAAGCATGTTTACTAGAACTGGACAGCAGTAACTCCAATACGGTTGTTCAGTCGAACCCCAGCTCTGACCTGTGGGGTGACTTCTCAAGCTCTGCAAGGTGCGTTCGTCTCGCTAATGTACTGATATTGTAATATCACTTCCCCCTTAAAATGTTATGGTTTCTTTATGAAACATAGCTCATGTCTAAATGTCCTGGCTTGTTTTCTTTCTCTCTCTCGGCCTTCAGCGCTGTTCCTCCTTCAGGACCTTGCCAGGACCCCTCGTCTGGGAACTGGGTCCAGTTCTGAGCCGGCATCATTGTTCCTTATTTCATTGTTGTTCATATTCCTAAATCCGAATCACCGCAATTTTAAGAAACAGAAGAAAAGGCACAAGCTGTATGTAAAGCTTTCAGTTTGGTCATCTGCGAAGCAGAACACAGCAGGGAGAAGCCGTCCGTTAAGAATTTTGTTGGTATTCTTGAACAAATCAACCAAATTAAACAAAAAAAAATCAAGGATGTTATATGTGTCTAACATTATCATAATGTTTTGTTGTTAATGATGATCGATTCAGTATCTATAGTTGTCCTTGGTGTTGGATGTGTTCATTGTCATTACATGTGTTTGTCTTTGGAAGAGTGACTATGCGTGTGTGCCCGGGTGTTTCAAACAGAAAGTGGAGACGGAATGAAAATGTACAGTTCTGGATGCACCATAAGCTTGACATGTTTTAAAGCATAATATATAAAATATGTACAGGATAAATCAAGTAATATCAAAGTATAGATGAGACCACAGTCTTGTTAAATAATGTTCCTCGAACACCGGGACTATATCTTATAATTCATTACATATCCATGCTGTCGTTTAATTGACTAATATGTAGTCATTTACGTGTTAAACAGAAATAAAATATTACGAAAGAATGGCAAGTTTCTACGAAACCTTTTTTTGTAGTTATTAGACCCTATCATTTATAGTGTGCTAACAAAGTATGCAAATCAATAGCCAGGAACTGTCATTAGATGCTGATGATGTAGTGTTATGGGATTGCATTTTTTAATACAAGCATGTTTTATGTTATTAGTCTGAAATATCATCACATTATTTCTCAGTCTTGTCACCAGAGGTCTCTGTAACCCTGGTAATTTCTGTGATCTGCACACATGTCTTTAAATCTGAAACCTGGCACAGGTTTGTGATGGTTTCTCATAGCTGGTTCATTTAAATTTTAGTTGTTTTTTAGGACATGTGTCTTATATAAACTTAAATGAAATTATAAAGTGATAATAAATGTAGTCAGAGACCTTTAGTGTCCACAAAAATCTACAAAAGTTTGTATTGTTTTGACCTGCAGTGACTTTATTGACGTTGTAAACTTTTGTATTTCAAGTACATTACATCTGCAGTTTTTAAATGTAGGAAAAATTATAGAATCATATTCCTAACTTTACATATATTTAATTCTGTCATAATATATCCACGGTAAAGTTGTTCTAGATCTTTATATTTTTCTGCTAACCACAAAAGAAGATATTTGGAAGAATGTAGCTTCTAGTGCCTTGGGCCATTGACTACCATAGTAGATTTGTTTCAGTGGTTACCCTGAAATGTTTGTAAACATGCTTCTTTTGAAACAATGAAACAATTAAATTTAAACCTTTTTGAAACAATGTAAGGCTAAGTAAAGGCCAACATGTTCATTATCCTTTAAAAGTAAAATAAAGTAGAGGACTTTATACATTATACGTACATATTTCTACACAAAAACATCGCTTGACCGATTTTGACTAATACTTTTACTTCATTTAAAAGAGAAACGTTTTCTTTGATTGCAGATTGAAACATGTTCACAATATTTCTCTACAAGTGTAATGTTCTTGACATTTGTTGAATGTGCAATGTGAGCACCTTCTTAACAGCTAAACTGTGTGACTCAAATATTTGTACACTAGATGAACCAGAGGCATTTCTGGAGCTTGTGTCGGGTGCTCTTGTGAAATGTTAAAAAGGTGTCAGTAATTCAACCATATAGTTATGATGTCTGACCTCATCACACTGGACCTGCTGCAATGCCTCCGTCATGCGATAGCTTTATGTGGTGAGTGTATACAGAAGTGCAAGATTTTCTTGGGATACCTTACCATGTGTTTTTCACACTGTGCTTCTAGTACTGTATGTGATTTTTTCATGGCACCTGCTAAACCTAAGTCACCATAACCCAATGAGGAAGATGCATGTCATTGTGAGGCCACAGAAATTGAATCCAGGAACTTCACAAAATGTCCCATCGCCTGCTTGTCACGGTTGCGTCGGGATAGAACGCTGAACAAGGATCTATTTGACACGACGCATTGAAATGTTCTTGGGTAATAAATAGGATGCTTGTTTTGAGGGCAGCTGTTCACTTGTTGATTCAAGTTTGTTTATGTTAAGTAGTCGGGTATCCTATTTATACAGTGGTGAGCTGATGATGTCTTCGTGAAAAATATTGTTGGGTTTTTGCATTTAATAAACTCTGTAATATATTAAAGTTCTATTTTTAATTCTATTGTATAGACGCAAAACCAATGCAAGTGAATGGCTGCCAATTACAAACATTCTTCAAAATATCCTCTTTTGTATTCGGTAGAATAAGAAAAGTCACACAGGTTTGAAATGACCGGGGTTTGTTTTTCACACTGGGCCTTTAGTACTTTACGTCCTTTTCTCATGACAAAATGACAGAATTTATATTTTCTAATGAACTGTTACTTTAAGAAAGACATGTGTTGGGTCCCCAAGGGCTGCAACTGAGAGCTGCCGGCCTGCGACGCATTTGAAGGATTTGCTGTCCCAAGTAGTAATGCAGCAAAATATTTCTAGCATGATCCTGGTATGTCATACTGCACATGCTATAGATAAATTCCTCTCTAACAACCGTGCACATGTTTTGAATTAATACATACAAGATGACAGCATACCTTTATGATGAATGTAATACATAAACACGTTTTATTGTAGAATATCAAATGGAAGGTCATATCAGGAAGCTGCAGATGGTAAATGATCTCGAGTCGCCTTCTTCCGGATAACTGACCTCAGCTGTTGATCTCTTAACAAGGTGCTTAAATAACCTGCAACTGAAACTCACTGGATTGTGAGCATTCTGTTTCTAATGCTCAGGTTGATATTGCTCAATTTTTTAAATATCGATGACATACATCACGAAAGTATATGTGTATATGTAAAAAGCATGTAGACATTAGTAGTATAATACGTGTACGCATTCATGTATACATACATATAAATATATTCAAGTTATATTGTAAGTTCTATTGTTTAAACCCAATATAAATATTCATTTTCCATTAAGTGTGACGATGTTTGATTCAAATACTGTATTTGTTTGTTCATTGTTGGTTTATGTTAGCTAAAGCGACAAATTTGGTAAAGTGTTTCTTGAATATGTTTCTTCTCATTGGCAAAGTATGTGTTGTCATATTAACTTGATAATTTACAATGTTATGTTTTCACATATCAGTTGAAGGACTTGAGCCACAGGCCTCTCTCTTACATGTAAGGCATATGCTGCGTGCTCTGGTTAAAGAAATACTATACGGTCGAGTGAGGAAGGTTAGACAACTTCAGGTCAAATGGTCTTGGTAAGAGTGTGTGTGCATGTGTGCATCTCACATAGGTGATGATGGCTAAACGTGTTTAGTTAATGGTGTGGGGTTTATTTTTGAGATCTGGGACACACCGTGTCTGACTGTTTTAATGTGTCTGCATGTCTTCTGGTGAAATCTGAGAGATGTCCTAACCTGCCCTCACACAGACAGTGTGTTCTGCAGAGATAATGTTTGATTGGCAGAAAAAATTAAGCAGGACAAAAACATATGCATATAGTAAATTAATTTTTATTTAAAAGAAATACAGAACAAACGTTATTAAACTTACGTATACAACAGAATCGCTTTTTCATTTGCAATTATTCATTTGGCAGAGCCTTATATCCAAAGCGACTTACAAGTATTGTGCAGTGGCCAACAATCAATGCAGAGCAAACAGGGGTAAGGTCAAAATATCTTCTTTTGTATTCTGCAGAAGAAATATAATCATACATTTTTTATTTTGTTTTTGGTGAACGTGCATGTTCATGGTCTAAACCCAACCAAATCTGTGTGTTTTCAGCACAAGAAGTGAAACAGTGTTTAGCACAGATTTGAATAGTTCAGTCGAGCAATTAACCTTTAAAGTAGATAAAGGCATGACATTCATGAAAATATATATATATAGAAAAAAGATGGTTATGAATGGAAGTGACTTTGACTGGTGTCTCCAACCATAAACCAAGCAAGAATAGAATATAACTTTTCCACTTTAAACAGTATGCTCCTTGCAGAAATGAGAAGATGATAACTGGACTTTCATTTATCACCCACTTACGTCATTGTGCCCAAGCCAAGCTCCTCCAAGGAACGCTCCTATGTCCTCTGGTCTTCCTCGACATCCGGGCTGCGGGTGAAGGAGAGACCTGAATAGACTTGCTGCGAGTGGAGAGAACGGCATAAACTGTGAAGGCACATGATGTGACTCACTCTCTTCTGTCACCAAAGTGCCCCACTTACTCCACTGTAAATAACTTTTATATGCATTATTGTCTGAAACAGTCTCGGACCATGGTGAGCTCCCCATCAGCATGGCATAAATCAAGATTCCCAACGCCCAGCTGTCTGTACTGGCATCTACAGACACCAAAATCCTCTTTGCCTTGTTCCCATTGTTGTCCACCTCTTGCTTGCTCTCCTCTCTCACCTTTGATATTTCGGCCTCGGGCGTGCAGTATGGAGAGCTGTACCACACGCACGGTACCCTGGTGCCTGCAGCCTTCACCATGCCAAAATCACCAAGCTTGACCCAGCGAAGGTCACCGTCACATAGGAAGATGTTCTCGGGTTTGACATCTCGGTGGACGAAGCCGAGCGAGTGGAGGTGAGAGAGGGCCCCGCTGATCTGAGAAGTGACTCCCTGAACATGGTTCTCCCCCAAACCCACCTGCGTCCAGGGAGAATTGAAGGTATTAGTTTTTGTATAGTGACAGGTCACCCAAAAAATACAAATGTTATCGATCTTTGTTCAAGCTATACTTAGCAAAAGAAAATATTGTAAGACATTTTGAGAAATGTCCATGTAAAGGAAGTCAATGGGGCTCAATGTTGTTACCTAAGATCTTTAAAATAAAATTGTGTTGAACAGAAGAAAATCATGATATCTGATCTACATTGTAATAATCATATTTTTTATAATTATTTTGGTTACAAAATATTTAATTTAATTTAATTTTTTTATTTATTGAAAATGTACAATTTAAAAAGGCTTTAATCACACCAAAACAGTAATGTCCAAATACACAGTAGCAAAATACACGAGGCAGACACAACTTTAAATCAAGATGAAGATATTTCAAATAAACAAATAATAATATATAACATGCACAGTTTTTTCACCAACCTCAGGCACGATGACATCGAACAGGTCACCAAAGATGCAAGGCTGCTGTGCGAACACATAGTGGGTAGGTGTGGAGAACGCAATACCGAGGGCTGAAGTTAGAGATGGGTGGCTACAGAATGCCAAGGATAGATTATATTCTCGTAGAAATGACAGGAGACAAGTGGAGTCTCGCAAAAAGAATTTAAGGGCCATTGGAGTTCCTGAAGAATGTTGCAAATTGCAGAAACAATAAATCAGAATATGAGGAATGCATAGTAAGAAACAGTTCCAGTGTGGATAAAAGAGTAACAAACCCCTTTTCTTGTGCACAGCTAACATGACCTTGCCATATGAGCCCTCTCCAAGAAGTTTGATAACTTGGAAGTGATCTGAAACCTCCAGTGAAGCCAGAGACTGGGCCGTAAGGTGACACAACTCATCCAAAAGTCTCGTAGCTGTCTGCACACAAAACCAAGATCAAGGTTACAAGCGGATGTGCAAAACATTAACACCTAATGTAACCAAGAAGGAATTTGCATGACTCTTGTCACACAGTTATTTGGTTTCCATTTCTGTGATTTATTTTTCGGTTCTTCCGATCATTTTTGGACCTTATTGATGCATCTTTCTTTTAAAACATTGAGGTTTTAACAGGGGCAGTGTATAATGAAGATACAAGAGCATGGCACGGCCCCCATATACATTTCTTTGGTTCCCTGCAGTAAACATACAGTAGGAAGCAAATATGATAAAATCCCTTGTTGAAAGCAAATACACATGCCATTTGAGAACTGATATATTGCCAGAGCTGTCAATACATACTATTATAAGGATTGTATACTGTGAGACAGAGATTTCTGTCAAAGCTTCTGAGAATTAGCCGTTCCGTCATCACATGGGACAGCTGTGAAGCAGAACACCAGAAATGGACCTAGGCTCATCTTAACCTCACGGGATTATGTGTTCTGTTCATTAATAGTCCATGTATTTGAAACTGGTGGCACACACCGAAGCATCATTTGAATTTCAGACATGGAGCAAATGTTCCGGCATGTTCGACTTTTGGGTAGTTTATATATGCGTGGCTATGTCCCAAAGTTTATACTGTTCTGCGAACAGGCAGTGGGATGTTGATAGAGGCTCTATGTTGCATAAGAGGGATAAAGTGCACCTGTTGGGAATCAGTTGTGTAAGAACAGATGACCGATGGAAAGATGGACCAGTGGGGCTTTAGGATTAGATACAAACGTTATACACTGTTGAATTATGTAACACCTTTAAAATCAAAAGAGACAAATGTGAGTTTTTCTGGAAGTTATTTAAAGTCCTTTTAAAAAAAAAAAAGTAAAAAAAAAGGCATAATGTATTTGCTATAGCTCTGGACTAAACAAAAGCACACTAGCACATAGTCATCTATATACTAATGTAAAGACAAAAACAGTCCTGCTTTCAAGGCCTTTTCTTTGTTATAAAATAACAAAACACAAAACTTGTAATGTTTTTTTTTTCACAATGATACCATTTAAAAAATTAGTTTTTTTATGTATATCCTTTCAATGTTAAAAATTAGCTCGAAGGCAATGGGAGATTCATTGTGACATTATATTGTGCCCAGTTGTATTGGGGATTGTTGTCACAAATGCTCAGGATAAGTTTAGAGTTTCTTTTCTCAAATGGTAAAAATGTTTTACAGATTAAAAAATAAAATTTTACTGGATCAAATGTGAAAAAATTTTGACATCTAGCCCAAGGCTTTTCTACAAGCAATCAGACATAAAAAAACATTTTAGCAAATATTTTAAAACCAGATTTCATTGTGAAATCACACCAGCCGGTTGTTTTGGGGCATGTTGTCTCAAAAGCCCAGGATAAGTGTAATGTTTTTTTCTCAAATAGGGTAAATATTTTACAGATTACAAATATAATTTTACTGCAGTAAATACAGTATGGGAAACTGTTATATCTAGCAATTACATTTCCAGAAGCAATCAGCAAGCTTTATCTCTATTCAATATGCATTATAATAACACATAGCACACAAAGGTTCAGGACTTGATTCTGGCCTGTAGATATATTTTACAATTATCAAGCCAGAAGCGAAAAGTACTTACTGTCATATTTGCTGCTGTTGAGAGTTGAATTATCAGATGCAGATTTCTCTTAATAACTGATCCCTGAAAGCTGCGGGTTAAACGGTCATAATTCAGATGGTTAAGTTTCCTTTGTCTCTGTTGCTTTATTCACACACATGTGGACGTCCTGATGCCACTGCATCTCTCCTCTCTCTGCCTATGCTCTTATTACTCCTCCTTGGATGTTAAGGGATTTATTTATGTTTGTACACTTTGAACTTTAAGCTTTTTATTACCAAATATAGTTATTAATAATTTAAGTCACACACTTTTTAAGTGGCTCATGTGACCCTCTGGCGTAATGTCCCTCTGCCCTGTTTTATACTGTGCTTGTGGACTAGGGCTTTGACATTAGTTGTGATCGATTACGTTTCCCACCTCTCTCTCTCACTCTCAGTGAACATGATAGATTTAACAGCTGAAAGAAGAGCTTATATCGCAAATCTCTTCGTCTGCTTAACACTGCCAAGTCATGTCCAGCTACATCTAGCCTGTCTTTCAAGCTTTTTTAAACACACATATAGTCAAGGGACATAATCTGTAGGATATCCTTTTCCCTCATTCGGCAGCCTTTTGCATTAGCAGACGTGCCAAAGGTTTTGATATTCACAGTTGACTATCTCTTGTGATTTATAACTCGATGTACTTGAGCTCAATCAGCCACGAAGATGTTCAGCCTAATGGAGGCGGTTAAATTTGGCATAGCACGAATGACAAATCTATGATGGTTTGGATTATTTTAAGAGCATCTGTGGAAATGCAATTGATCACATTAAGAGGGCTTAGTGTGAAATAGAACTAGTTTCTTCATCATCTTTTTATCATTAAAGTGAAGATCACAACAAAATGATCTCAACCTCTGAACATTTTAAAGGCATATGACTTTTTATCTTCTGCAGAACACATAAGAACATATTTCGAAGAATGTTAGTAACCAAACAATGACGACAGAATGTAAATCAATGGGTAACAAAGGTTGCCGGCATTCTTCAAAAATTCATCTTTTTGTGTCCTGCAGAAGCAGGTTATAAATAACACTGTCTAAAATGTAGGAGAGGTGTGAGGATCCTACCTCTTTAGGATCTTTAGGAAAGATCTCTCAAAAAAAAAACTTACATTTACGTATAAGATCTTTTGTAAACATTGAACAGCTCATTTCTCTAAAATGCACAAATATTTTTAAATACTAATACTACTATATATACATTTACTCAAATATTTATATTAGAATTCATCCAAAATATTAATGAATGCAACAATATATATATTTGAGTTTTACATATACATTTAGATTTACTTAATTTCTTTACTTACATATTCAAAAAAATTCACCAGTGTATTTACTTAATTTCAAAGCTTTTAAATTGAAAAGAGTGTGCACCCTTTTTTCACGTAAAACACAGTAAATCATGAACATTTTCATTATCTGATCCTGTAGCGCCGGACGATGCCAACAACACTAAGATATAAGTTTTATTTTATTCATTAAAATGAATAATAATGATGTTGAGATGAGCAATCTTCAAAACACAAATATGCTTGAGAATGTGCGTAGCAATGCAATGCCTAAGCATTTGAGATTCATATAAAATTTTATTAAAAGAACAATATGACAAAACAATTAAATAATCAAATAATAAATAAAAAAATAAAATACAAAAATAAATATATCTTTATAGGTACAAAAACGTTGAGACTAAAAATACAAATGACTAACACTGTAACATCGTGACTCAAGATTCAAATCAAATGCCTATCATTGGACTTGCGAAGGCAAATCGTGGTGCATTTGAGTTTGGTTGACGAAATTTCTTCACAAATGGATGATTTTTCCAAATGATTATCATTTGTTAACACCACTTCGCTTCTTCAGCGTCTTACATCACAAGCCTGGGACCTGATGTATAAATGTTGTGTGGGTGTTAAATTGTGTCTACATATTTGGGTTGTTAGAAAATAAACATTGACGTGTTTATATACACTTAAAAGATAAAATCTATTCTTCTATCCATGAGTGAATAGCCACTGGTGATTAAAACATATTAGATAATACCCATTGTTATCAATTTTCACCTTGAGTTTGTGTAATAACAATATTTTAATGAATAACTGCATAACCAGAACTGCAAAATTTCATCATAGGCCCACTTTGTGGTCCTACTGTAATTGCATCTTTTAGCTCCATCTAGTGCTTACTGTAACAACTGCCTGCAGTTGATTTTACATTAAATCTAATACTCATCCACTGCACAAAAAAACATCATGTAAACAAAAGCGTATAAATAATATAATAATAAAATAAATAACATTAAATAATAAATACATAACTTAAAAATACAAATTCAAGAGATCAATATTGAGGAATGTTTTAAGGATGTAGCCGTGAAGATTCCACCTCTGGAAACTTTAAAGCATCGTTCATCACGGATGAGAAAAAGGAGGCTGCTGATGTGAGCCATTATCGTCTATGCAACAGAACTCGAAGAGCTCTAGTGTTCCAATCACAGAATAAAAAAAGTTTCTTGTAGATTTCCATGGTTGCCTGGTACATATCCCAGTATGTATTGAGCGGAGGGAGAGTAGGGAAGATAGGCTCAGAAGGTGCAGTCTCCATCTGTAAAACAGCTTGGGTTAACCAACTTGTATTTGTAATTTATAAGGTGAGGATTTTCCTTTTGCACTTACCAGTGCGCGCACCCTGAGGCTGATGATCTTCATCTGATGAGCTATCTTTTGTGTCTTAGAAAAGTCTGTCTCCGTTTGCTTCTGCTTACGTTGCAGCCAGTCAAGGTGAAACAAAAAGGATTTAAGACCGGAGTAAAGCTCTGCTAGGGCGCTGCTCATCTATGGGAATAAAACGGCCTGATATCAAAACCAAATTCTCCTGAAACACGGACATTAAAAGCAGGACTGAGAGTTGTACCTCAATGGATTTCAGGTCTTTTGCTCCGAATTTCAATGTGGGCAGGGAAGTGAGGTCATGTTCAAAATCTTCCATCATCTCTGACATATTCTGGAAACAGATCAAGTCAAACAAACAGGCCTAATGATCAAGAAGCTCATACATTTGATCTCGAAAGACACATTCCCTCTAAAACTAGAATTCATTTTTAACTAGTTATTTATGAAGCAAAGTGAAACCAAACTTACAACGCCGTGAGTGAGCATTTTCAACAAGTGCCGCACATCTTGAGACAGTTTCTGAAGACCTTCTCTTCCTTGTGGAGACGAAGGGGTACGGGCATCACTGAAGTCAAGGAGCTCAACCCAAGATATGAAGAAGATCAAGGGAAGGGTGGTGTCGGGAAACACTGTCAGCAAGAAAGAAAACAAAGATGATGCTCATGTGTCAATCGAACAGCTGCCATTCATCTAGTCTGATTCACAACTACAGGTGCCCCAGTCCATGCTCTCAGCTGTTGCTTTGCTGAATCAAAGACATGTGTATATGGTTACACCGGATGGGAGAAAATTCGGAAGAACTCCACAGGAATTTCCAAAGCATGTTAAAGGTTTGTAAGCGATGCCAGGATGTGTAATGCTAAAAAGATGTCACTTAGTAAAATGAAAAGATGTTTCAGTATTCGGATGAAAGGAAGTGAGTCAGCATGTTTCCGGATGCGGTGCCGTCATGCCAAAATTTACAGTCCGACGCAATATGAGGAGCTTAGCTGAGGTCATGATATCTCAGCAAAATGGTAACACTACACCTGTTGGAAATAAGAGCAAAATGCTCAACTGTAAAAGTCCAGGAATGTTTAGACTATCTTGGGAAACTGCCTTGATCTTGAATGCATTCCTGAGATTAACATATTAATAGTTTTGAACCATGATGTAGAAAAATAGGGAAAAGGAATGTATGCCTATTGATGAAC
Source organism: Triplophysa yarkandensis (assembly GCA_033220385.1). NCBI lineage: Eukaryota > Metazoa > Chordata > Actinopteri > Cypriniformes > Nemacheilidae > Triplophysa > Triplophysa yarkandensis. The sequence continues at coordinate 15,382,713 of CM065660.1, read as the reverse complement.
ACAAATTGTTTTCTTTAATTTATTTAATGATTGAACCCAATATTAATGAAAAATGTACTGAAGGTTTGTCTGAAGTCCAACCTGTTTGATGTTTGCTCGGGTCTTTAGCCACAACAAACTCAAATGAGCCATGGCCGAACTCCGTCTGAACATTTGAGCTCTTTTAAAGAATACATTTAGTAGATATGTGATAAGTGATTTAGCTCTGTGATAAGCGTGTGAAGGAAATTAATGGCTATTTGCGCAATTAACATGCTTGGAACTTTTCTAAATGGAGAAATTGTTAGGGTCAGCGATCACCATAGTGGATTAGAGGGCACGGCGACGGTCTCCATCAAAAGCTGTCGAAGTGAAAGATCAAATTGACTTAATTGTTTTGAGGCCTACCGCCGACACACTGATCAACATCCCTTCATTAGTCCTGCTGGAAAATGACACTGATAGCATCTTTAAACATATTCGTGGCGACGAACAGCAGGTTCACGGGGAAGTTTTGAGTTCACACTGATCTTGGATCAGCTTTTCAAAGTCATGAAACCCTGACCTTAACTGCATGTTTAAGATTTAAGATTTTTTTATGATGATGTGAGCCGGATTAATGACTTTGACCTTTGACCTTAATGTTGATCCTAGACATTGTACGTCCGAATTTGGAATCAAATGTATCAATTATTAAAAAGCCTTGAGCTAATCTAAAAATGGGGCAATGTGTTCCCCTCAAAATGATAGCTTACACAAAAAGGAAAGTTCTGTCATCAATTATTCACCCTCTTGTCATTTGAAACATGCATGACTTTCTTTCTTCAGCAAAACACAAAAGAGGATATTTTGAAGAATGTTGGCAACCATTCACTTAAAACGGTTTTCTGTCCATACAAAAGAACTGAATAGGTGCCACTGCGGTTCAGGTACTTATTTCAAAATATCTCCTTTTGTGTTCTTGTAAAAGAAAGTCTTCAGAATTGCAATTTATATGCCTATGGTATCTGTGACCTTTAGTTACAATAAAGCACAACAGTTCAAACAAATATTAAGGTAAAACACACAAAAACTAGTTTTCAATAACCGGACAAAGTGTAGACATAACACAACTACACAATATCATACTCATACCAAAACCACATGTAAATCATTTAAATCGTTCAAATGTATGCATTTTACTTAAAATGAAAAAAATCAATAAACTTGATTTAATTATATTGAAAAGTAATATAAGATAAACATTATCCTTAAAATTCTTTGAAAGCAAGACCCCCTCTACTGGGATAATTTCACAGTATCACAACAATATTTGTGTTCTTAAGTGAAAAAAATTAATTAAAAATACTTACGTCTCATTGTAATCCTATAACTCCAAGTAATACAGTCTACAAACTAGTGTTATCACTCTACTAACATTTAGTGTAGTGAAAGGACTCTCTTTTATACGGGTATATGACACACACTCTGAGTCATACACATTCAGAAAAAATACACATCTACACACCCCCTCACACCAAACGTATCTTTCTTCTGGAGAACTCAGTTTTTTCTGTTATTTCCGCCAACAACTTTATGGCTCTTGACCCCTGTTTTCCTAATTTGGGAGTTTTGAACTTTTTCAACATTTTTGCAATAGTCAGATTCCAATTGGTGCTAGTTCATACAGTGATATTGACCCGGGAGGCAAGTTTATTTATGTGATTTGAAAAGTGACATTTTCTAATTGAGTAAGACTTAACTGTTGCATCAGATTACAGTTTGCCAAAGGGTAATGCTGTCGAGGTGATGGACTGAGATGAGACATGAAACGTTTCTGAGATGAATTATGCACAACAGATCTCAGTCATAACACACAGACTGGCCTCCCAAAACTGTGTGCTCTACCCCACACATCGTCCGCTTGGTGTCCTCTGACACATCACACTGTTATTTCCATTCAGACATTCCCAAATCTCTTTATGTCTGAATGGAAATTTGGTTCCCACTGTCATCTCTTTTCACCCCCCCACTTATTCGTTTGATTTGCCCATTGAACGGTCAAAGAGGGCCATGTTGATAAGAAAAGTGACTGTTAATGCCTACATCCTGTCCCTCTTCCGGAAGTGGTGAGAGTCCCCGAGAATCCAGTGTACAGTGATAGATGGAATAATTGGGGCAAAATGTATCATTTTTCCATGACATGCACATTTCTTAAGAAGAGTTGATACAGACCACAGTTTGGGGTATTTTAATCTATTTCTCTAGAAGTTGTACACTTGAGAACGCCCTGAATTTGAACTTTTACAGTCAGCTCATTACTGTTAGTTACACAGCAGTGGACCAATCAGAAGACCCCGACGGAAGGGTATCCGTTGTGCCGTCTGCTAGAATCATCACACGAATGACATCACATCATCACAAGAGGTGATCTAGATCCAAAGGCTTTTGAAACATGGTAGTGTGATGTCATCGTGCCTTGCGCAGCCGTGTAAAGCATTTTGTCTACAGTCGCGTGCCACATTAGCAAAAAACTCCCTCATGCTTTGACATTCACGTGCATGGTGAATGTCATTGTTGTTTTATTTCAGATATCACACATTTCTCCTTTCATTCACCAGGCGCAATAACAATCAACGTGACTTTTCAAATTGATTCCCTTAGGCCCTGCATTTCATTTTTTGATTGTTTAACAAATGCAACACAAAGGCCTTGTGGCGTGTAAAGGAGAACACACCTCAGTGCCCTTCCCAGACAAAAAGTAGGAAAATGATTACTCACCACAGGATTTAGATATGGATGTGTTGCATGCACCTTTAGGTAAACGTGAGAGTGTGCTACAGGTAAGACCTCAAACAACATTCTTACCGACAATACTTTATAAACCCAGGAAGTTACTTCACAAGCTTCATCCCACCGGAGGTGGAGATGGCTGTTAATGCTCAGTTGGCATTCATTCATTGTGTCAAATAAGGATGCGTTTGCAGAAGACAAGCCACGTTTAGCCCTAGTGGGTGGATTCTTTGAGGTGTTTAAATTCCTAGAAAGTAACGCATGATCAAGCAGAAACCAACATCCTCTGTGTTAATAAACCATTTGTAGACAAGAATCTGAACCGAATCTCACCACACTGGGTTTTGGATTATTTTTAAGAGATGCGTACTTAATGACTTAAAATTGCATTTAAGTTTTATATTTGAAAGACAATATATAACTTTTTTCATTAAACCTTTTTGGACAAGGAAACATTCAGAGATTCAGAGATAGGAGAATATTCCGATAAGGATGTGGCAGAAGGAAGGAGTAAGATTACATTTCAAAATGTTTCAGATTTGTGTAAAAAGGGGGAATCCCCAAAAACCAAAAGACGATGGTTTGAAAGACTGACAGTCTTACTGACACTAATCCATTTTGTGGTCGACGTTGTTATGTTTTGGGTAAAACCACACACTTTCCAGGGCAAATAAAATAACAGAAGCTGTGAAAGTCAGATTGCCAATAGTATTTATTTTGACCGATGGCCAGCATGCCCGGACAGGGCCGTTTTAGTCATACTGTAGCGCTCCTCTATGACTGCATGTCTCATTATGAGCTCACAGACGCAGACTTGCTCACACATGCATTCTTCAGGGATGATCCACGGTCTGCCATCATCAATGAGTCTGAACCTTGTTGAGGTTGCTTGTGGCGTCATCCTGAGATTTCCTAAAGTGTGAACTGCATTGTTATTGTTCTGTAGCTGGAATAAAACTAAAATGATTATGTGTATGTACACTGTTTAGACACATACCATCATAAGGTTTTGATATTTTATTATTCTCATGTGTAAAACCACTGATAAAAACTGATTTCTAAAACGATTTTTTTAAAGCGTTTACATCACAACCCCCTATAGTTAATAGTTTCCATATGTTATACGCTCATAGCATTATATTCATTTTAAGAAAAGCAACAAGGCTCATATGAGTCAGTGAACTATTGTACACCTTTACATCATGTTTCGAAGAATCCTGGACTATTTGGAAAAAAGTATTCAATCTCATGATAATTCAGGCAATTTCTTTATGCCATATGGAATTTTTTCGTCCTGCTTCGCCTCGTGTAAAATTAGCCAGTAGAAATTATGGATTTTCCATATTGCACTGTCCAGACGGAAACAGAATGGCACGACCTCTTACTCAAGCGTAAATCACCTCTCCTCTGATTTAGATTTCCCCTGATGCACAACTGTACTCATCCTTACACAAAGATCTAACAGACATGGGAGGGAGGTGATATTTCCATCTTCGTCATAATGTTTTCATCTCTAATCTGCTTGTAGTGACTAATGGAATGCAAAAAATGCTGCAGACAGAGAGACTAAATGAATAAGTGTAGTGGATACAAGGATCAAATTTGTTTTAATGGGACACATATAAAAAACTCTTAAAATATATAGTTAGCATATAACTTTCTGAAATATAAATTTTTTCAAACATTAATATGGATTACAGTCCTTTGATAACAATCTGTTTTGAAATGACTCTTTTTTTTGTATAAAATGAAGCATCCACATGCAATTTTTTGGTACATAGGTATTATCAAAAATTTTAAAATAAACCAAACATTCAAATAAAAAAATGTAAGGAGACTAAACAGGAAAAGCTGGTATATACAGTATAAACTATTGCATTGTTTCTGGCACCTGTTGACGTTTGACCCAGTTTTTGTTTTCATAATCCTCTTCTGTTTTTCCGGTCCCTATCTGCAGCATAAAATATGCAGAGATTTGTTACTGATACATTTCCATCAGTTTTGTATTTTAAGCTTAAATGCAGACATGCAAAAGTCGGTGCATAGCAAAACATGTTTGTTAAAAAATGTTACAACATCAAAATTACATTTAAAATACCAAGATATGTGAGATCAGAGTCAGCATTATCTTAAATATAGTCATTCAGTCTGATATCTAGAACGAATTTCTGGAACACACGTTAAAGCTACAGGCGTGTGCATCTGAAACTTGCAGATCTCAGTTTCAATTATGCTTACAAAGCTCCGTTATTCTTAGAAAAGTTTCCCTTCCAACAGAATTGATCATCATTTGATTTACAAAGAAGATACGTGCAACTTGAAGCAAAAATGGGCTGACACCTTCCAGCAGCTTATCAAGTTATGCAATGAAGTTCATAAATGCAAATGATATACAATACTTTTGTTAGCACTAGTAAAGAATAGTAAAAAAAGTAAAAAATAGTCATATTAATAGGGTGACCTTTATTTCATTGTATACCGATGAGTCATTGGTCCTATGGAGGGTGGCGTATGTCATGTTTCCTCTCTTATCTTCAGGCCACTAACAGCAAGAAATACAAATTCAGATGTTTTTTGTCTTCAGGAAGGTAACGGTTTTGTTATGGTATTGAAAGTATAACACACGCCTTTATTTATGCCTTTACCCACAAAAAGAAAGTGAATAGAACATCTTATAAAACTTTACGGACATTATGAGCTACTAGATGTCAAAATTACATTAAAAAAGACTGAGTTTATCATTCAACTTTAAGATGGAAACAGGCGTCATAATGGAATCGCATTTTTTGTTGCTCTTTTATTGTTTTTATATTTGATATTTACTTTGGAAGTAATTCGTTAGGTTGGGGTTTATCTCTCGATTTATTTCTTTCCTCATTATTTGATCATTTCTACATTGCATTACACTGCCCTTTTGGGACACTTCAGTAAAATGTTAATAAGAAAAATAATATGAAGGTGGATGTCTACATGTCTGAAATAAAATAGTAATAGAAAATATACTTCATGTTTTATTTGAACAAAACTGGTTTTGAACTGGTTGGCTTTGACACACTTTCAATTACCAAACCGCATATTCGTATTGTATTTATATTTACTTTATTTGCTCTATTCAATTTACTTTCTACTTTTCTAAAGAGCTCACGTAACCACAACAAATTCCTTGTGTGTGTGTGTGCACACTTGGCCATTAACGTCACAAGTCATACTAACCTCAAGTCTCTTTAAGAAGCTGAAAGAAAACAAGAAAACCTTTGTAAAGTAAGGCTAACATGGCAATATTTTATTTAAATAATCATTCCAATAAAACATTGAGGTGAATTGTTTACCCACTTACCGTTTATATTTGACAAAATCCACAACTGTGATGAGAATTAGGAAAAATGTAAGAATTCCACACATGATGTATGGTGCTATAGTGCACTGGCAACCTTAAACAGACGGATACAGAACAAACATACATGGCTGGTTTTAAGGCATATAGAGTGATACAAATCAAACTCACATGAAAGAAAACACTTTTACATTGCATCACTTACACATGGTCTGAGAATGATCATATACTAGAGGTTAAAGCGTTTACACTTCAACTAGTTGCCCACTGCCGCTTTGAGGAACGAGTTTTTGATGTGGTTTACAACTATGTTTAATTGGTTGTTTACATTGACTGTGCGATCTTGCTTTAACCCTCTGATCTATGAAGCCACACAATCATTTCCACAGACTTTCCTTCCGGTTTGTCTATGAATCATGAGGTGTACATTGATCCAGGGTCAAATCAGTATGCCAGGGTAATGAGACCAAAATCAAAACCATATCCAAATGTTTCAAACATGACGAAATGTCACATCATCTGATATTTTCGTTTTGTTAGTATGTTTGTTACTTTGCAAATGGATTTAAATTCATGTTTTAACACATATCTGCTGTAATGCAACTTCATGTGTCATAATGTGTCAGAATCCATTTTATAGTAAAAATGATACTATTTTAAATATAAAAACATTTTAGTTATAAAAGAGTTAATTTCAGTAAAGTATCATTTGAATTATGGTTAATTATTCAATTGTATTATTTTAAAAAGTATCATTTTATCATTCTTTTATGTTTTCCGTCTACTACAGTTCCAAATAAATTCCATTGCTCATGTCACCATTTGTCATAATGTCTAAGGGAGTCGAGTTTCCTTTAAACTCATCTTTCCTTACATGGTCCTTCGGCTGCTCAAATTCAATTACAATTTTAATTCTTTTGCATTACTGTATGTTTGATGTATGTACATGCAGAATGGTATGAATCTAACATCTTACTTTTCATTTCCACGGCGACAGCCGTCGACTGGTCATTTCCATGAATGCTGTAAGCCTTGCAGACATACAGACCTAGAGCATTACTGTTGACGGTCAATGTCAGAGTCTTTCCTTGAGCCTTTAACACAAGTTTTCCATCTCCATTCTCTTTAAACCACTCATAGCGCTGGACAGCAGGGTTGGCTTCACTCTGACAGCTCAGGGTCACCATGTTGCCCTCATACACTGGACCTGATGGATTTATCAGGGCTATGGTGTTTTGAGGGGCATCTGAAGGGGAAACTGAACCTTTCAGTATAGTGCAAAACATGCGGACACTTTGATATTTGAAAAGAGTCATCATCTACTGTACATGAGTCTAAAAACATCATCATTTCCTAACCCTCTGGTCAACAACCTTGAATGCGCTTCTTCTTCAAAACTCAAAAGAAGATGTTTGATGACTGTTTTAAGAAACTAGTAACCATTTTTCAAACCGTCTGTTGTGTTCTGCAGAAGTTAGGAAGTCATGTTGTAATACCAAAAGGGTGAGTAAATGATGAGTTTTCATTTTGAGTGAACTTTCACTTTAAATCTTTTCATTTACTGGTTGTGTAATATCTCCATTTCATATGAAAAATAACATTTGATCACATCTTATTTCATCCACGTACGCAACACTCTGAGGGTTATACTGGTCTCCACCGATCTTTGGGTATCCTGTGAGTTTGCAAGAAAGCAGGAGACTTTGAGTCCGTCATTTAAAGGCGATGCATTAAACATCTGAGAGGAAACCAGAAATGACTGTCCGAATTCATCCACCTGAGGGAAAACATGACACAAGTTACAAGTTAAGTAAATATCACAAAAATACACAGTTATATTCACTTTTTTAATTCTTTTAAAACTGAAGTTAAATTTCCGTTATACATATCAAAAGAATTCATTAAAAATCCCAAACGTAATTTTTCTAAAATGACTTATATTATTTAATTTTGGGTAATGAAAAAGTAAAACACAACTGATATTTTTAAGTAAATTCAAGTAAAAGTATTTTATTTTTCACATTAACTTTTTTTATTGCTTGTACACAAATTTAAACATTATATAACATTTTCTTAGAAGCTTTTTAACTGTTTTTCTTGTTTCACTTAAGATCGCCATAATTTTTTTTTCAGAGGAAAAACTTGATGCTGTATGGAAAACATAAAACAAAATTCTCTGTCTTATAAATAATCATCTGTACTTCTCCACCACCTGCTGACTGCTGGTAAATGTGGGACTTTTGTCACCAAGTTTGCAACACATGTGCTTTCTGAAACATATCGCCTATCACCTGTATGCTTGGATCGATTTTCATTCCCAGTTTAATGCTCCAGCGCATCCGAGGCTGTTGTGAGGGACATGACAGTACAGTAGAACATGTCAGTGTCACATTATTTCCTTCTGAAACCTCCAGCACATCAACATAAGGACTCAGCATAGGAGCAGGCAAGTCTGGAGATGAGAATAACAACCATTAGTCCCTGTAACAATGTATTGCATATCAGTGTACTTTAAACACTAAAAATTCCAACCTGTATGTACACTGATGTTTACGCCTCGCTGAAATGTGTATATCAGAGGTAAAGGGCCTTGAAGTCTGAAGAAGAATGTGTCATTGAATCCGGGAGGGAAGTCTTGAAACACCGTTGTGCAATTTCTGCTCATCAGGTCTCCAGTTATTTTGCCTTTTAGAATAGATACGTTGCTTTTGGAACTGAACACAGTTAATCCAAGGGTCATGTCTGTTTTCTTCCACACCGCTTCCACAGATTGGTTAAGGTTCTTTGTAAATGAATCTGGGATCTTGAACGTGCAGGGGATTTCAACACAGAAACCCTTTATTGCATTGATTTTTTGAGGCATCTTAATTTCCCATGTATGTGTACCTACACATCCATGAACGTGAACACATGAACAACACTGTTAGGGTTTCATCCTTTTTATGAAAAGTTAAAGCACACCAAATCATTTACATTTAAAATGCATAGGTAGTGTGAAAGATAGAAGTATTCATTATGATTTTCAAAACCCTCATGATATCTATAAAACTTCATGTTTTATGTCCTTTATGGTATATCAACAGATCAACAAAAGGAAACCACTCACCTGTCAAAACCCACAAGATGACTATAATAACGTTTGGTCCGGTCATGTTGTTGTCTACAGTTAAACGTGTGATGGTTTAAACAAATAACAGAGATGAGTACAAATAATTTACCTAGATAGGAAAAACAATCTGTGTCGTCCTTTTCACGGTAATACTCAGTTGTATGTTCTCACTTTTAATTAAGAGGAACCTTGCTGTAAAAACCCGTTATTACAAAAACAATAGAGAGACAGAAAAACATGTCTTCTTCCTCTTAAAGGGACAAAGTATGCGTAAACTGTATGCTTTTGGGTTTTAGACTTTCAGTGTATATTCTATACATTATCCTAAAGATTAAATGTATATTCACTTGTGAAAAGTAGAAGTATTTGCATTCTAAAACTTTCTCAACTGATTCACATAGTGTATTAATTATTATGTTATTTGCATTTTAATATTTTTTTGTGCTTTATATGAACCTTCCCTTATATACAATCCATGAGATCAAGGTTTAAAAATATGTTATTCACCTATTGATTTTTTTATTTAAATGGAAATTCAATGTAATTATGTTAAAATGTAATAATATATCACGGTCACATCCTTGTGAAGTCTTTATAGATAACATTTGGTTCTGCAATACTGTATCTTTAGACTAGGTGGAAGCACAAGACAATATTTTACAAAATCCTTGTGACACATTTCAACTGTCATGAGTTTCCATTGAGCCACTTAACCTTAGTTGTGTTTTCACTTCCCCCATAATAGCAGATCATGCTTAAAACCACTTAATAACAAAACAATTCATTCTGCTTTCATGCCATACATTTGGAGACCAGATAAGAGGGTAGTTTGTGCCAGGGTGTAAGTAAAAAACAATGTAAGAGGACACATGTACAAATGAAGCTAGATATGAAAAGTATCCAAATGTGCAAACATTTGTTTACGATAAGATGACAATTTTAACTAACAAAAAAGCCAGACAAGAGTAATCATATAAGTCACCACCCTCTTCCTGCTTTCCTTCTCTTATTCTGTGAAGAAGAGAGAGAGAGAGAGAGAGAGAGAGAGAGAGAGAGAGAGAGAGAGAGAGAGAGAGAGAGAGAGAGAGAGAGAGAGTAAATGTGAATGAAAAAGTCACACAAATCTGCTGGACACATTCACAATGCAATGATAACTCCCATTAACACTCATTGTGCTGACCAGTTATATACTTTAGTGTTTACAGGTAAGAACAATATTCATTCTCATATTGTTTATAAATTCTTAACTGTAACACATGTTAAACTTAAATACATACTTTATAAAACATATATTTTGTGAGATTTGCAAACAAAAGCCTTTGTTTTTTTGCCATGTTTATTCTTGTTTTCCTAATTGGTGTCACACATCAAATTCAGTGAATAAAGGTTGTGTTTTGGTTTTTTAAACTCAAGCCGTCTTGAGAAATTGCTTACTTGAATATTTTCACTTTAAGTGTCCCTGGGTGGTGCTCTTTTAAATAATCAACAATTTAACGCAAGACGGCCTAGAAAAAATTATTTTGGGCGCAAATTGTATTCGTATTTATATAAAATATATATAACAATATGATATATTATATAACATATATAAAAAATATTAATTGTCCACATTAGGACATTCTAGTGACAGCTTTTGGACTTGTTATGTCTTTATCAAAAGCCTTGCAGATGCAGTACGTGACATAGTAAATATCACAAAAATAAACAGTTGCAATGTCTTAAAAAAAGTTTTAATATCTTAATAAAATCTTTTGAATGTTACATAGATTATTTTCAGTGGACAATATTAAATAAACTGAATACATATAAAACTGTTAATTTCTTTAAAATGTCCAATTTAATCAAGTTTAGGTAATGAGAAAAATGAGAAATATTTCAAGAAATATATACTTATAAATGACACAAAACATTTTTGTTTAAATCAAATTTAAAACAACATTGTAATTGTATATTTAAATCATTTCAAAGCCTTGAAACGTATTCATTTTTTGAGGGCAAATTGTTTCAAGACAAATCACAGAAAAATTTGTCTACATAAAAAAATGTATTAACAGCAAAGTCATAAAAAACTTAATATCTGAGGCTGTTATTGCTTCCAAGTAAATTAACAATTCATTCTATATAATGTATATCTTGGTTGCCAGACAACTGCTTGTATAACGTTTATCTTAATGTGTGCTCTCCCTCACTAAAGCCTCGCATGGCAACCAAACTTTGAACTGCCTTATGATGCTCACTAAACAGCAGTGAACTCTTAAAACATTTTATCTGTGCTTTAAAAATGTTAAAGTATTTGTGTACATATAAAAACCTGAATCTTATCAACAAAAAAAAGAGTATGATTTTTTCATGTTTTTGTGTAGCTTTGCACCCAAAAAAAGATGTATTTGTTCCACTTCTGTATTCTGCTGGAGGGTTAAAGGTTCACAGTTTTATTTCCAGACAGATATTTTTGAAACAGCCTCTGAGTAAGAATGGGGTGACATGAACCTGATGTAAAACACACTCAGTTGATAAGGTCTTAAAGACTGCTTTGAAAACCCAAGTACATTACAGTGGTTAGAATGTTTAAATACTTGAGGCACTTGTGAATCAGGTTGTATATCTTACTGTCAATCATAAAAAATAGGAATCATTTATGAGGAATGTACAGTTACCCTTGAATCAAAGCATTTTTATTTCTCTTAAATTGAAGAATGACCTCTGAACATGAAGTATCGACCCACTTTGAGAAAACTACAGTGGACATTGATGCCATCATGGATAATGTTACTATTGTCCTTTACACCATCACCATTCTGCTGGGCATCACCGGGAACTCTGTGGTCATCTGGGTGGCAGGCTTCCGTCTGAAGCCCAATGTCACCAACGTCTGGCTGGTCAACCTTGCTGTGGCCGACCTGATCTTCTGCTTAACACGAGTCATGTCGCTTCTTAAGAAGCTCTTCTTTGACCACTGGCCTTTTGGGGTCTTCCTCTGCAAGTTCAATGGCTTCTTCAAGTATGCCAACATGTTCTGTAGTGTTTTTCTGCTGGCCGTCATAAGTTTGGACCGAGCGCTCTGCGTGTGGCGGCCGTTGCTAACCAGGGAAAGAAGGACGTTGTGTGCAGCTCGTGTGGTCAGTTTGGGGGTTTGGATTATGGCCATGATCTTCAGTTCTCCATACTTTGTGTATAGAGAGGTGTATGTGGGCGAAAACAACTTGAGCAAGTGTTCACTGGAGGTAATGTCATTTACATACAGTTTAAATAATATATATATATATATATATATATATATATATATATATATATATATATATATATATATATATATATATGACCAAATAAGTTTTTTGTGATTTACTTTTTTATATACATTATCAGTCTGCACAATGTAAGGACCATTCTGTGAGAATATAAAATTTGAATTCTTGACTAAGACAAGATCAAAGATTGAAATCATAGTGAAATTGATATGTAAAATCAACCATTAAAGCCTAAGAATCTTATTTTGCGATTTTAATGAGGTTTTTACAGGCAGTTTCACATATATACGTTTCATTGTATATAATATAACATTATATACATAATATTATATTTATTTAAAATTGCACTTGCCTTTCACATATTCTACAATAATGTTTAAAGTATCACTAATTGTTTTACATTCTCTTAAATCTTCCAGGTAAAAGAAGCATCTAGGAATGACAACACAGCAAAAAACGCCCTGTACAGCATACGATTCTTATGTGGTTTTCTTCTGCCCTTCCTGGTTGTCCTCTGCTGTTACATACTAGCAGGTGTTGGAATACGTCGAACACGTCTCTCCGGTAAATCTCGGCCTCTCCGAATCCTTGCCGCTTTGGTCTGTGCCTTTTTCTTATGTTGGGCACCTTACCACTGCCTGCTGCTCGCCAAGATGGTTGACAAGAAGAGCCATGCGGTTAAAGTAGGTCTTCCCATAGCTAAGGGCTTGGCTTATTTCAACAGCTGTATCAACCCGGTACTTTACTTCTGCATGGGACTGGACGTCAATCGACGCTTCAGACAAAGTCTGTCAGGGATTTATCGCAGGGCTCTGATGGAAGATGGCCAAACTCATTCTCAAGACGGCACCATTGAAGATACCTGTACCTCTGTTACAAAGACTAAAGGCTTGCCACGGGACAGACCCGAGGGTGCAACAAATGTTTAACATACATTTCTTGTTAGTAAAACCAGCTATATGTATGTTTTTTTTGGTCATATCCTGTGGAAACCACCACTGGCATTTGTGGTTGTGGTTTAATTTATTTTCTCACACACACACAGTTACATTTCAACTATTTTGAGAAATACTTTTTACATAAAAAATCTTTGAAATGTGTATTCATGATGGTGAAAAATGTAATTAATCTATGGGACAATTTAACGGATAAAACTATCGGTCGATAATTACATGAGGAATTTAAGTCACACATTCTTCTAGTAAAATTTGACATTTAACGTCATAAGCAAATTGAGTTTACTCTATTTTTGCAGATGGTTGTTGAATATTAGAAAGTTCAACATTAAAATATATCAATAAATGTTTAATTTGGATGGTAGTCATTTTACTGTTCTTGAGGAATATCATCATACCCACATAATTTTTGCTCTGTCCATTTCCTTTCTCTACCTTAAATACATATTTTTCCACATTTAACTTCAATCATTGATAAACAATATTAGTTCCTTTTTAAGCTGACATACTCCAATGAAACATCTCGATCTTCTGAACGTTTGTCTTCAGTTTTTAAGTGTAAATTTAGCTTCATATGAGCAATAGATTTAAAATATCATTCATAAGAACTAGGCATTTTATAGTGAACTTGACATGAAGAAATACATCTTTATAACAGTATCGCAACTCTTAAATAAACATTCCTAAAATTTGATTTTCTTCTGCCCTTTGAATTCTTCTGCCCTTCCTGGTTGTCCTCTGCTGTTACATACTAGCAGGTGTTGGAATACGTCGAACACGTCTCTCCGGTAAATCTCGGCCTCTCCGAATACTTGCCGCTTTGGTCTGTGCCTTTTTCTTATGTTGGGCACCTTACCACTGCCTGCTGCTCGCCAAGATGGTTGACAAGAAGAGCCATGCGGTTAAAGTAGGTCTTCCCATAGCTAAGGGCTTGGCTTATTTCAACAGCTGTATCAACCCGGTGCTGTACTTCTGCATGGGACTGGACGTCAATCGACGCTTCAGACAAAGTCTGTCAGGGATTTATCGCAGGGCTCTGATGGAAGACGGCCAAACTCATTCTCAAGACGGCAGCATTGAAGATAGCTGTACCTCTGTTACAAAGACTAAAGACTTGCCACGGGACAGACCCGAGGGTGCAACAAATGTTTAACATACATTTCTTGTTAGTAAAACCAGCTATATGTATGTTTTTTTTGGTCATATCCTGTGGAAACCACCACTGGCATTTGTGGTTGTGGTTTAATTTATTTTCTCACACACACACAGTTACATTTCAACTACTTTGAGAAATACTTTTTACATAAAAAATCTTTGAAATGTGTATTCATGATGGTAAAAAATTTAATTTATGGATGGGACAATTTAACGGATAAAACTATCGGTCGATAATTACATGAGGAATTTAAGTCACACATTCTTCTAGTAAAATTTGACATTTAACGTCATAAGCAAATTGAGTTTACTCTATTTTTGCAGATGGTTGTTGAATATTAGAAAGTTTAACATTAAAATATATCAATAAATGTTTAATTTGGATGGTAGTCATTTTACTGTTCTTGAGTAATATCATCATACCCACATAATTTTTGCTCTGTCCATTTCCTTTCTCTACCTTAGATACATATTTTTCCACATTTAACTTCAATCATTGATAAACAATTTTTGTTCTTTTTTAGGCTGACATACTCCAATGAAACATCTCGATCTTCTGAACGTTTGTCTTCAGTTTTTAAGTGTAAATTTAGCTTCATATGAGCAATAGATTTAAAATGTCATTCATAAGAACTAGGCATTTTATAGTGAACTTGACATGAAGAAATACTTCTTTATAACAGTATGGCAACTCTTGAATAAACATTCCTAAAATTTTATTTCTGAAAAAGTTTCATTTTCAGAGTTACTTTTTATGTTGCTGTTTTTAAAGAAAAAGGAACACAGAACTTAGTTTTTGTCCTCTCTTACATTCCTTGGCCATCATTTCCCCTTTTTTCTCCATATATGCGTTTTTTATGAACTTTATGGTCACTGAACTGGTTGCAAATAAATCTTGCCTATGGGGACTCTAAAGGCCTTTGCTTCCTGTTTGTCTGGTGCTCTTATATTTACATGTCTCATATGATAAACTGCAACTTACTACTAAAGTGCTTCCCAGTTCTTTAAAATGACCCAGTACAATTGATATTACACAATTTTGACGTATAATAAAACATTTTAAGCTCTACAGAAACAGGTCACCAAAAACCATGGTTGGTGATTTGTAGCAACCAATAAACACACTTTTGTCCTTTTTTCACCATAACTTTGATAAGAACAATTCTAGGGCTTGATGAATACGTTTAACACAAATGATTGTTTAAAAAGAAAAAACATTTACAACAAGCTGATTCATTCATAAAACTCTAAACATTTTACATGAGATAATAACTTTCCTAATGGTCCTTTCTCCAAACAAGAAAAGTATGTTGTATGTTGTAAGTGATGTAATAACATAGTACTCTTAAACATAAATTTTGACCTACAAAATGGAGAACTGGGGTTACATAAACCAAACACACAAAAATTTGTGGTCGAATTGCTCAACGAGCACACACGCATAAGCTATTTCTGTCTTTTGTTACCAAATAAGTGAACACTGGAAAGGATTATTTGCAGATCTATTTTAATATTCTTAGTTGGAAAACGACACAAGCGTATACACACAGACACATATTGTTTATTACAATGAGCATCCAATTTGACAAAAAAATTACGTTACAGAGAAACTCTGAGCTCCACGATGGCCACATCAGGAAATGAATTATGCAAAGATTGACAGTGAAAGTTGGGTAACTGTGGTTAGTTTTTTTGTGATGGACTATATAAGCATGTGATGCGATGTATCTATTATTTTCATTTGCCTGTGACAAAGAGAAATACACGGGGAAGAAATACATGGGCAAAGAGGTAAGTCTATATTTAATATTTAATATTGATTGATATTTGATGAAATAGTCCCAACAAAATACAAGCTTGGCTTTCCAATTTTGAAATTCATTTTCAATCCAAATTGTCACACATAAAAGTAAAAAGATTAAGACCTTAATTACACATTTATAGTCACTTTATAAACTAAAACGTTTTATGCACTGCTTTATTGTTTATTTGATGACCGAACAAAACATGTTAAATAAGAAATGAAATACTGTGGCAAGAACAGAACAAAAACTCCAAGCACTTAAAAGTGTTTTATGAGATATAAGTGTTCTATTTTTTCTGTAAGACTTTCTTTTAAAGAGAATTTTAAGAGTTTGAAAAACTGTTGGTCCGCATTGACTGGCATTGGCTTTGAGTATATTCAATAAAAAACACATTTTTAACCAAAATTCTTCAAAATACATCTTTATTTTGAGCTGAACTTCAGTATACCTTTAAACTTTTTAACACTCCTAATCATTTTACACAGACTTGCTTATTAAAAAGAGCGTTTTCTATTATTCTACATATGTCTTTCTATTATATTTAAAAAAAAAATAGCTTTATAAAATAAACCCTGTTTGACAAAGGCATGTACATATCCATATGTGCATGTAATAATAAAAACAACAATGATGTTGCTACTGCCTGTCCATGCTCTCCTCTATAAGTTGCTCTGGATTAATGCATTTGCTTAATTACTAAATGTTAATGTTCTCTTCCCACTTCCTGTAAGAAGACACTTCTGAATGACTCACCAAGAGATGCTGCTCTACCAAACACAGATGAAACAATGACTTCTTATTACACATTTTTGCCTTCATTCAGCGGATTATGCCGTATCTGATGAGTGAAAACCAAGTGTTGACATTGTGAACAGGTAAGACCATGACACCTGTTCATAATTCTCTTCTTTTTTTTGTTATAATACATGTTAACCTGTCTTTAAAAACACGTGTTTAAGAATAATATTTTTGATCATTAAAGATGATAAAAATGAAATAATTATTTGTATCTGCTTTTCATGCAGAATGACCTCCAACACAACTGCCTCCTTTCAGCCGACCTCAACCAACCAGGGAAAAAGTACATTGGATATTATTTTGTACACAATCATTGTTTTCCTTGGCACCACCGGGAACTCTGTGGTCATCTGGGTGGCCGGTGTCTGTATGAAACCCACCGTCACCAACGTTTGGCTGGTTAACCTTGCGGTGGCCGACCTGATCTTCTGCTTGACCCGGATTACCCAGCTCATCAAACATATTTTCTTTGACCACTGGCCTTTTGGACTCTTCACCTGCAAGTTCAATGGCTACTCCAAGTATGCCAACATGTTCTGCAGTGTTTTTCTCTTGGCTGTTATCAGTGTGGATCGAGTGCTCTGTGTGTGGCGTCCGGTGCTTACCAGAAAGAGACGGACGATACGTGTCGCTCGTGTGGTCAGTTTGGGGGTTTGGATTGTGGCCATGACACTCAGTACACCATACTTCATGTACAGAGATGTCTACCTTGAGAAGAACTTTAGCAAGTGCTCACTAGTGGTAAGGATAGATGCTAAAAATGTAAATTATATGAATTATTTGTATAAATGTAATCTTTCCATTGTTTTATTTACAGAAAAATATTAAAGCAGAAGGAGGAAACTCCGCGAAGCATGTGTACTTCTACATCAGGTTCATCTGTGGATTTCTCTTACCTTTCCTCGTGATCTTCACCTGTTATACACTAGCTGCTGTTGGGATACGAAGAACACGACTCTCTGGCAAATCCAAACCTCTTCGGATTCTTGCTTTACTGGTTTTGGCTTTTTTCTTATGCTGGTCTCCATACCACATCTTAGGTCTCATAAAGCTGAGAAATGAAAGCCACCCCGCTGTGAAGTTGGCATGGCATATGGCTTCAAACCTGGCATATTTTAACAGCTGTGTGAACCCGGTGCTGTACTTCTGTATGGGTCTTGATCTCAAGAAACGCTGCAATCAAAACCTTTTAACTGTTTTTCACAGAGCTCTGACGGAAGAAGGTCAAACTCTGTTAGGGACTATAGATGAACGTGTTCATTGTGTTGAAAAAGTAAATATTACACCCATGTCTGTGAGTGTGGATTAAATCCAGTGCTCCAGACACCATTGATTTGGGATGAACTTCAACGAAGAATATATATATATATATATATATATATATCAAAGTTAAAGTGTAATAATTTGAATAAATATGCAGGTTGAAGTGAGAAATATCCCAAATTCCACTACGCCTATCTCAACCGGAACTATGGGGTTAGTTGGAGGGGCCGTGCATGCTGTGTAAATGTTTCAACAATACATTTCTGACATTTATCATTTCTTTGGAAACAATGCTTGGGATTTCCTTACTTCATATTATAAATGCAAGACATTTTACGTGCATAGTTACCTGAATTTCCATTTCTAACTGGCTTGCTGGAGCTTAATGTAGCCTTTTTAAACTTCTTTATTTTGGTCAGCTTTCTAAAAGCACCAAGTGATGCTGAGAGAAACAAAATCTAAACAAAACTTACTATCTGTGATTTTTCATGTTACTTGTTAACACAATAGTAAGATGTAAAACGTGTTTTTCCTGAAATTGTTCATCAGTCGTCCAACATCATTCTTTTCTGCTACCTTTGCAAAAAATTTTTGGAGATGTCTTGACAAAAGATATTTAGGGACTTTTAGAGAAAGACTATGCAGGAACAAAGAACCTGTATTCATTTTTGAACTATTTATAATATATGCATGATAGTTCCTGTTCTTTGTGAATGGTTTTTCAATAACGGTTCACATAAAAACATTATTCCGTTTTTAACACTAAAACACTAAGTATCTTTTGTATCACTTCGTCACTTTTGTTATTTGAAGAAACACTGAACACTCACAGACAAACATGCACAAAAAAAAAAAATTACTATAGAGGGCATCACGTTTGACTGTATAATAAAGTACCGGAGAATGAACTGTGAGGGCCTATTCAGGAAAGAAAATATGCAAAGATGGAGAAGCCTTCTGGAAAAACAAACATACACATGCAGTTAAATACATGTAGAAGAAGTCTTCCGAAGGCTTTTCCAGGCAACATTTTGTTTGGTTTATAAGCAGTCCATGCCTGATATCGATTGAATAGTTTTGCCTTGTAAAATATTAATACACAGTATCATCAGAAACAAACAAACAAACAAAAAACAAACAAAAAACAAAAAAACAAAAAAACAAACAAACTGACAAACAAACAAACAAACAAACAAACAAACAAACAAACAAACAAACAAACCAGCAAGCAAGCAAACAAACAAACAAACAAACATACAAACAAACTAAATACAAACAAACAAACAAACAAAATCCAACCATACAAACAAACAAACAAACAAACACATTCTTATATTGACAGATTTTAAGGATGCAGTTCCGATACCCATCACCAGATGCCTCTCTTTCATGCATTCAAAATATGTCACACTGACCACCTGTCACTTATTGTGTGGGGACAAATGAGTCCCCAAAGGTAAACCAAATCCAACACATTTTCCTTTTTGAAATATTTTGAAAGCCCTATTATAAGCTATGCATAAATAAGTAATGTTTGGTTTACCTATGGTTAACAGTAGTCTTATGTCATCATCAAGTATGGTTGTATAAAATTGATCAATATGCACATGTTCATCGTTGACAGCCTGTGTGAGACAACTCCCACTTCCCGTAGGCAGACACATTTCAATGCCTCAACAAAAGATGAAGTATAATATGTATACATGTTTTGTTAAACACACACATCCAGGGCAGTTGGCTTTATTGGTGACAAAGATGTGATGGAAATGTGTGCAGGTAAGTATATCACACCGGGATATGTTTTTAATTCTGCACGACTATGTTTTCTTACAATGCTTTTTTTAAGGCAGATGAAATATAAAATGCAAAATTAAACTACTATTGTGCATGTTTTGCAATATTGGTGCATCAGACAGGCATCTCAATTCAGAGCTACACAATTTTAATATTACCTCTTGAAGATAAGCATGTCAGCTTATACAAAAGGTTCTCTTTGGACACCTTTGTATAACACAGGAGTTTTATGACAGGGGTTACACGGAAAGGACAAGTTGTATTAAAATAATTTCTCTGCACTTTGCAAAACATTAGGATGTCAGAGCCTGGAAACTGAGTCTGTGTTTGTTTTACCACTTGTTTCTACATCAGCTGGGGGTTTGTTTATAGAAAAGTTTATCTTGCAGGTAGCATCTCCAACGCATCCATCCTCAGTCACTCCACAATCTTAACTCACCATGTTTGATCAAAAAACATTTGAGAGTATTGTCTACACCATCATTATTCTCCTGGGCACCGCCGGGAACTCTTGGGTCATCTGGGTGGCTGGCTTCTGTTTGAAACCCAACGTCACCAACGTGTTTCTGGTCAACCTGGCCGGGGCCGACCTGATCTTCTGCTTTACACGAGTGATCTCGCTCATCAGTATCTTGCTTGACCGATGGCCCTTCGGTGACCTTCTCTGCAAGTTAACCGGCTTCGTCAAGTATACCAACATGTTCTGTAGTGTTTTTCTTCTGGCTGTTATCAGTGTGGATCGAGTGCTCTGCGTATGGTGTCCAGTGCTCACCAGGACAAGACGGACATTGTGTGCAGCTCGTGTGGTCAGTTTGGGAGTTTGGATTGTGGCGATTCTCTTAAGTTCGCCGTTCTTCATGTATCGAGGGATCTACATTGACCAGAGCAACTTGAGCAAGTGCTCATTTAAGGTCAGAAGAGCTTTAAAACCATAACTATAATGATGTTGTAAATTGAAATAATCACAGAAATGTTCTGCATTAATTTTTACAGAAACAAGCTGTTAAATAATTCACAGTATGAATACTGTAGGATTACGGTAGATTGCTGGCCACTCTGCTGCCAGTATTTTACTGTAAAAAAACAAAAATAACAAAAGTAAAAATACTGAATTAAACTGTTTTTCACTTTTACGGTAATAAACTGTAAAATAATTTCACAGTACTAATACTGTAAAATTACAGTAAATTGCTGTTGACTCTGCTGCCAGCACATTACTGTTTTTTTTTACGGGAAATCTTTTTACAGTGTATACAAATCAATATTTGCAATTTAAAGGGTATCAAAAAACTATGTTGAGTGCTTTATCTTGGTTTGATAAATGCGATTATGTCATTTGTGAAACATTACTGATCAAATTCCATCTCCAATCTCAAAATTGCAGGAAAATGAAGCAGAAGTAGACGGGTCAAATTCAGCAAAGCATGTGTACTTCTACATCCGCTTCTTCTGTGGATTTCTCTTACCTTTCCTTGTGATCTTCACCTGTTATACACTAGCTGCTGTTGGGATACGAAGAACACGACTCTCTGGCAAATCCAAACCTCTTCGGATTCTTGCTTTACTGGTTTTGGCCTTTTTCCTATGCTGGGTCCCATACCACATCTTAGGTCTTGTTAAGCTGAAGAATAAAACACACCCGTCTGTAAAGTTAGGATTGCGAATGGCTTCCAACTTGGCATATTTTAACTGCTGTGTGAACCCGGTGCTGTACTTCTGTATGGGTCTGGATCTCAAGAAACGCTGCAATCAAAACCTCTTAACTGTTTTTCACAGAGCTCTGACAGAAGAAGGTCCACCTCTGCCCCAGGACCACAATGTGGATGCACATCTTTCAAACATGAATGGAGTGGTTAAAAACTCAACCGTGTCTATGGTTGTATATTAAATGCATGCATTTTTCATCACAAAACTGTCACCTTGTGTTCAGACAAAACTCAATTTACTCACTGTTAACACTCCTTTATATCAAAAATGATTCCTGTTATTATTTGTAAATGTAAAATCTACATTGTATGTTGTTTTCTGCAATACAAGTATAATTTGTCTAACTTTGTCTTTGTTATCATTGAAAAAATACATGCAAGTATATACACAGACACAAACACATATGCACACTCTTTAGTACAAAGAGCACCTTATTTGACAGGATGACGTTTCTGGGAAACCATAATCCACACAAGGATGGCTTCTTCCAGAAATAAATTATGCAAAGACTAAACCACACGAATAACAAGCAAACTCATTACTTCATGATGGAATATTGAGTGGTAAGGTCCAGGAATCTGTGCATAATTTTTGTCATGCTTCTGGGTAAGAAGAGTGGAACCTTCATTTGACTGTGAACAGAAGATATACAAAGGTCTATTTGGTAAGGTACGTCTATTATTGTTTGCTTAAAAAAAATTATGTTTAACATTTATTACAGTCTAGTGGGAATTGTTAACCAATACAAGTGGCCTTATGTCATGTTGTTATAGGTTTATTATAATGTTTCAGTGTAATAAGATAATGATCATGATCTTGGTATTTGGCAATTTTTCTGTTGTTACTGTTAGATCAAAATCTCAATCTGCAGTTTCACATTTTAAATGTGCGAGACCTTAAAGTGATACTGAATAGTTCACCCAAATGTCATTATTTATGAAACCTGTGTTCAATTATTCGGGTGATGAATACAGGAAAAAACATATTTGGACGAATACTTTATCCAAACAAATAAATGTGTACTGATTGGAAACAACTCAAAAGTGTTTCAAGATGACAGATTTTTTTATTTTTGTGGGAACTATCACTTTAAGCTAAAAAGATGTAGATTTTTTGAAAAATCTAAATTTTCAATTTAAAAATGTTATAAAATTTTGGGTTATTTACGTTTAATAATATAAGGCTGCTGCTTCAATCCTCACCATCAGAGGACACTCTCAGTCCTACATTCAAAGTCAGTTTTTCACTGAACAAATGTTATGTTGTATGGACAATATTTTCTGCAAAAGTTTCCTTAATCAAATAAAATCTCAATTTGAAAAACACATGTTTAATGTCATAAAAAGGTATAAAAAGGAAATAGTCTGTTGGTGTTAAGGTAAAGCTTAAGTCAGCTGTATTTAATCGTATTTAAAATCAAACAAAGTAAATGTGTATTTAATGAAATTTCTCTATTTTGAAAAAAACTACACGTTTATGAGTTCTAGATTTCTAAAGACTATTATCAATTACGTAGACACAACTTTTTTTTGCATATGCAACATCCTCCATTTCCTGTTGGCAAAGACTTCTTAAAGACTCCACAAAAGAGTTGACTGATACTATGTCAAACACTGATGAAACAAAAATCTCTTGATATTAATAGACGTTTTCTAAAACACAGACATAATCAGAGGATTATACAGGATTGGCTTGTTAATTGACCAGGTAAGACCATCAAACAACACACAAAAATTCATGAAGTGAAGAATAGTTTTATACTTCGAATCGCATCTGTGATTGATCTTTAAGTTTATTTATATTTTTTATGATATAACACAAAAGATTGTTAAAGTTTGTGAAACAAATATAAATAATCTTTTTGAATTGTACATAAAACATATTTAGTTACATGTCAATCATTTTTCTTAGTAAAACCTTAAAGTTGACTGTTCTTTGTGTACATGGGGCAGCAATTGTTGTGACAAAAATGGCATTTTCTATGAAACAAAGAAAATCTCTTCATATCTGTTTTCAGAATGAATTCTAGTCCAGCTGTCCCACATCACTCCAGAGCCTCAATCAACTATGAACAAGCCACTGTGGACACAGTTGTCTATGCCATCATTATTCTCCTGGGCACCACCGGGAACTCTGTGGTCATCTGGGTGGCAGGCTTCCGTATGAAACCCAACGTCACCAACGTCTGGCTGGTCAACCTGGCCATGGCTGACCTGATCTTCTGCTTTACACGGGTAACCTCGCTCATCAGTATCTTGCTTGAGCGATGGCCCTTCGGAGACTTTCTCTGCAAGTTCAATGGCTTCTTCAAGTATACCAACATGTTCTGTAGTGTTTTGCTGCTGGCTGTTATCAGTGTTGATAGAGTAATCTGTGTTTGGCGTCCGGTGTTCGCCAGGAAGAGACGGACAATACTAGCAGCCCGTATCATCAGTTTTGTGGTGTGGATTGTGGCCATGATCCTCAGTACACCATATTCAGTCTACAGGGGAATCTACACGGACCCGAAAAACTTGACCCAATGCTCTTTTAAGGTCAGAGCAGTTTAACATAAATTATTTGCATTTTTTGTACAATAATTAAATTTATTTATATACTTGAAAAATTCCCCAAATGTAATTTTACCTAATACCCCAAATAATAATTTTTATCACAAATTTGCAGAAAACTGTGGCAGACAAAGGAAATTCAGCAAAGCATGTGTACTTCTACATCAGGTTCTTCTGTGGATTTCTCTTACCTTTCCTCGTGATCTTCACCTGTTATACAATAGCTGCTGTTGGGATACGAAGAACACGACTCTCTGGCAAATCCAAACCTCTTCGGATTCTTGCTTTACTGGTTTTGGCTTTTTTCCTTTGTTGGGTTCCATACCACATCTTAGGTCTTATAAAGCTTAGAAATAAAAACCATCCGGCTGTAAAGTTAGGATGGCGAATGACTTCAAACCTGGCATATTTTAACAGCTGTGTGAACCCGGTGCTGTACTTCTGTATGGGTCTGGATCTCAAGCAACGCTGGAATCAAAACCTCTTAACTGTTTTTCACAGAGCTCTGACAGAAGAAGGCCGAAATACGGCCCAGGAAAACACTATGAATACACAAATCAATTCTGACTTAAATGCTCCCGGTACAGTTCACCGCATTCATTTGCCTATGACTACTGATTAAGTGCACCATTTAAGCAACCCTTTATAAAGTTTTATTTTAAATGAATTTTTATTACAAAAAAGAACAAAACATAAAACGTCAGCAATTCTTGCCTCAAGAGTTTTTTTCTATATTTTATTCTTAAACTATTCCTCATGATTGCTGAGTTAAGATGTAAAGTCTAATCTAAAACACAACGGACCCCTGTGGAAGCCTTTTTCACATCCACTTTCCGCACTTTACATGTATGCATCTTGCAAATTATGTTTTCCAAAGTGTCTTTAAAGATATAATGTCTCCATTTGTGTGTTACAGTAAAAAAAACGCATAACATTTTTATGGCACCATCTGTCAAGTCTAGGAAAAAGTGGTCATTGCCATCCCATTATTCTTATTTTACATAATGTGCTCGTACAGTAAACATACTGAAAAAAGTGAACCCGGTATGAATAATACATTATGTAAAAACACAAGTAGACCAAAAGTTTCATAATTGTGTCAACTTCTATTTTTTAAATGTTTACTTGTTGGTTTAATTCATTGCTATGATAATTGTTAAAAATGCACAATGACTTAATCTTGACATTTTGTGTTTTTCTCTATATTCACATTCTATCACAGGATGTGACACTCTCACAGATATTAACAAAAGATAAAGTTGTGAAACTGCCAGACTGCCAACTCTGTCATCAAGATTCAAAGTCAGAATATACGCATGTGAATCTGTTGCTTCGTCAGAATTTGAATCTGAAATTTGATGTGTACTTTTATTGAAAAAATACTGAAAAGTTAAATAAACACTTGACTTGGCTGTGTTGAGTAATATAAATATATTTGCATGAGAACAAAGATATTCAGAAAAAGAATAGAGCTATTTTTATATGTTTGAAGTGGTGATGTTTTACTGTATAAGGTGGTTGTGTTAATGTAACAAAGGTATTCTGAAAGTTTCTTTAGAATGTAAAGGTCCTGATGTGTTTGGAGACAAATTATGGCCTTGCTTTTTCTTTCAGCGATTTCCAACCACTCTCCTTGATTCATACATTCTGTGGGCACACATGTAGAATATCCCTACAACAGACAACGTGTCGGGTCATGAAATAAGTTTATGATATTTAATATCAAAACAATTAAAAACACAATAAAAACAAGCCAGGCTAGAGAGCAAATCTTTTCCAAGCACTTTTTTTACTTGAAGATAAAATCTAAAAGTAGACTATAAGACTGTATTCTATCTTTAAAAAACTCCAAAAAACTCATCTTTTCCGGCTACACCTAACTCACTAACTCACTTCTTTTCTAACTACTCACTCTATCAAAAAAAAAAAAAAAAATAAAAAAAAAAAAAACTTATTTTGTAACTTCACTCTCTGTGTAACTCGGTAGCATTGTTGTAGCACTTGTTCACCTATTGTTGTATCGGCTATTTACAGCTTCATTGTCTCCTCGACTATTGTAAGTAGCTTTGGATAAAAGCGTCTGCTAAATGACTAAATGTAAATGTAAATGTATTCTCTCACCTGCAAAGAATGTCATCAGCATTGCCACCCAGCCCAGTACATAAGACCAGGAAAAGCGCCAGTCTCCAAAACGTTTGCCCAGGAAGCTTAGGGTTACTCCGGTGTAGATTGCCATAGCCAGCAGTGCAAACATAGCTGAATAAATAGAATATAGATAAAAGTAGGTCCTAAAGTAGTTAAACGGATATCTGAATAAAGATCTTCCTGTGTTTGTGTAACTTACTTGACATGAAAAACAAGATGCCTGCAGCAAAAGAACGGCTGAACCTCTCAAAGGCAGAAAAATGGGAAAATGACAGAATGCCTGCAATGACGCCAGCAAAGCATGCTATTGCTGAAAGGACCATGAATGCCCGTGTGGCATTCCAGTATGCTGAAGATACAGAAGGGGATTTTTCACTGAGACCACTAAAGACAGATTCTTCATTTCAAAAAATCTCAACAAAAGTTTTGGCAATTCTTGTTTTTTATCTGTGATAAACTCCCTCTGACAAATCACCTTGAATGAACCAAAGCATGGCTCCTGTAATCTCAGATGTCATCTTATGAGACCAGGGGTACTTTAAGGTATCTGCAGAATATGACTGTGTTCAGAACACACAAATCAAAGTAAAGTGCTTAAGTGATGAAAAGGAATAAACCAGTGCCATCTGCTGGCTCTTTTTCAAAATATCTACACTGCTATTTCATTTCAATGAAGCAGAATTTGAATGCACAAAGAGTAAAATACAATCATGTGTTTTTGTAGTGGTTATTATAAGAAAGCTCCACATTTCAGGAGGTTATAAAGTTTTTACAGTTTTAATGGCTTGATGCCAAATTAAAGGTCTAGATGAGTTGTGCACAAACTTGAAGCTATGTAGTTTATAAGGCAAAAAGGTTAAAGACTCTTTCTTTAGTTTTGATGACTCACACAAATACCCCTCCCCTTACCTATACTTGCAGTCTGCATGTAGCACTTGTTGGCCATGCAGTACCTCCACAGACCCTGGTGGGCATAGCTGCCAGAGAGACGATACTGCATCCAATAATCCGTCGCCGTAGAGACCACTATAAGGATGTTCCCCAAAATGGCACAGAAAAGGCCGCCACCCATAAAGCTGTACATCATGACCCGCTGACACCATGCAGAATGGAAATGGAGTAAAGTTAGAAGCGATCAAAGTTGTGCTTTTTAAAGTGAACTCACATTAGTGTTACAAAATGTAATATGCTTTCTTTGAACTTAATAAGGTTGTTATTAATGTCATGTCGGCCACACATTTCTTTTTAAATACAGAGCCTAGAAAAAATAAGAGACAATTTAAAGACCATTTAAAGTTATTATAAATTCACTACTAACAGGTATACCTGTTACGGTATAATTATTGTTTTTGTAAAATTCTCTGATCTTCTCCCACAAATTTTTTATATCTCTTGAAAATGGCAATTAGAGAAACAGAAAGATTGTCAATATTCTTCCAGACCTCAAATAATGCAAAGAAAACATTTTTATTTTCACTTTAATCAATAAAACACTGCACTGTTTAAAATCTTTAGTTAAACCTGTCTTACAGAAACATGTACTATACATAAAACCTTTTTGAAAGGATAAGGTAGGTATTTAAACAATGAAAAACACTTATATTTGTTGAATCAACTTTGCTCAACAAAGGCAACTGAACTTAAAATAAACTGGTACAAATTTTGTATTGGTTTAACAAATCCAAAATTGAATCAATCAAGATTTTACCTTGTCATATTCAAAGCCATCCTAATATAAATGATAACATTCTATTAATAGGAAACAATTTACATCAGAATAAGTTACATTAAAGTAAAATCTAATCTCACTTTCAAAACAGTGCATAATAAGCATGAGCATCTATAGAATAACATTCAAATGTATATGACCTCTTACCTTAATGTTTGCAGGGCAAAAATCCTTCTTTGCTTATTCTTTAGGAGAAAGAGGGTAATGGAGAGGTAGAGAGTGGTAACAGGGGGTAGTAAACATTAAGCACCTGCCCTGACAGAATTCAAAACTCAACCTCTGTTGCCTTTTTTTGTTGATGGTGGCAAAATCCTTTAAAGTCGATCTGGTCTGTCCATACAAATACATTTGAACTATACGGAAGGGGCCCTTGTGTGCCAGTGTGTATTTATGATGCCAATTGTTTTGCTTTTGTTTGAAGAGTAGACACTCACTCAATGGACTGTTGTGGTGATGTAGTCAATGGAAAATGCTGAGTTGCACGCTTTGCTGTGTTGGGGTCAGTGTGTGGCTGCTTGAGTTTTATATCTAGCTCACACTATCGGTCAAAAGCTTTAGGACACTAACTTATACATTCAGATTTTCTCCATATTTAAAAATAAATATATATACTCACCAAACAAAGGGGACTATGGGAACTGTTTAATCTAAAATGAAAATACATAAAACATCTTATAATTCATCTTCAGTGTGGTCAGTGTGGTTTCTTGCCATTTTATCAAGCAGCTTCTTAAGGTCACACCATGAGATGCTTTTTTAACAATTTTAAAGTCCTCTTCTATTCTGCACTGCTATTGGCTGTATATTTGTAATATTCAGTCTAAGTCATCCGTTAAAAAAGTTCTCATTAGCTAAGATGTAAGTCATAAAACATGTCTGCTACATTATACTTTCTTCAATTATTATCAGCTCAAAAGTTTTTCTGAAATAATAAGAAGCATTTTAATCAAGCTTCCAAAACCTTTTGACAAGGTCTGTAAGTATAAAAAAGTTCCCAAATCTAATCATCAGAAAATAATTCAATGAGAACAATCTTGCTCTTGAAAAAAGTAAAAATATTTATTTACAATTCATGTGTTACATTCTCGTGCTTTTATAATACATTTAAATCACATCATAGATAAACTCTGGAAATATACTGTCATTTAACCCAAAGGCATAGACACTGATGTGTAACAAATTACATATCTTTAGTAGTTAATTTAAAATTACCCTATATTAATCGTTTTGTATTCAATACCAAACCCTTGTGTCCAAAACAACAAAGGGTTGAGAAAAATACTTCTTTCTTGTCTTTATTTGTTGTTAAATTCAAGCATTATAGACATGACATTTTGCGTTAAGGACGTGACATAAAAATGCTCTTAGAAAGTAATTGTAACCGGTAAACTGGACCAAATGTTTACAACCCTTGATGATAGTGTTAAACATCAAAAAATATTAGTCTATGAACGAGTTTTCTATTTTAAAAAGGTAAATATTCCTATGTTATGCACGTGACATAAAAACGCTCTTAGATTGTAATTGTAACCGGTCAACTAAATTAACTGTTTCTTTTATACAAAAACCTTGTTGATAGTGTTTAATCATTAAAAAATATCAGTCTATGAACAAGTTTTCTCTTTAAACAAAGGTTAATATTCCTTTGTTATGGACGTGACAATTTACGATATGGACGTGACATAAAAAGAATAGAATGTAATTGTAATGTAATTGTAGTGTTTCTTTTATACAAAAACATTGTTGATGGTGTTTAAACATAAAAAAATCAGTCTATGAACAAGTTTTCTATTTTAAAAATGTAAATAATCCTGTGTTATGGATGTGACAAAATTTTTTTTTTTAAGGACAACAAACTAATCAAGATTTTTGTGAATTAGAATATACAATCAAGAATAAAAACATCTAACATATAGCCAAAATGTTGTCTTTATAAAACACAAAACAATTACTTTATTACTATATTTATGTGTCTTTTCTTGTGCACAAAATACATTCTGAATGTGACAACATTAAAAACAGCCTTAACTTTACAATGAAAAATTTACAAAAAGATAAATTTACATTGGGTTTTTAAACAACCAAATGTTGTTTTACACAACAAATAAACTAAAATCTTTTAATAAAACTCAATATTTTCATGGTAATGTTTACATTTCCACAAAATGTAAATAAAAATTAAGAGAGACCTCACATTGAGTTTTTAAACAACCAAATGTTGTTTTATACAACAAATAAACTAAAATCTTTTAATTAAACTCAATATTTTAATGGTAATGTTGACATTTCCACAGAATGTAAATAAAAATTAAGAGAGACCTCACATTGAGTTTTTAAACAACCAAATGTGGTTTTATACAACAAATACATAAAAATATTTTAATAAAACTCAATATTTTAATGGTAATGTTGACATTTCCACAACATTTTAATAAAAATTAATAGAGACCTCACATTGGGTTTTTAAACAACCAAATGTGGTTTTATACAACAAATATATTAAAATATTTTAATAAAACTCAATATTTTAATGGTAATGTTGACATTTCCACAAAATTTAAATAAAAATTAAGAGAGACCTCACAAATTGGGTTTTTAAACAACCAAATGTTGTTTTATACAACAAATATATTAAAATATTTTAATAAAACTCAATATTTTAATGGTTATGTTGACATTTCCACAGAATATAAATAAAAATTAAGAGATACCTCACATTGAGTTTTTAAACAACCAAATGTTGTTTTATACAACAAATAAACTAAAATATTTTAATTAAACTCAATATTTTAATGGTAATGTTGACATTTCCACAAAATTTAAATAAAAATTAAGAGACCTCACATTGGGTTTTTAAACAACCAAATGTTGTTTTATACAACAAATAAACTAAAATCTTTTAATTAAACTCAATATTTTAATGGTAATGTTGACATTTCCCCAACATTTTAATAAAAATTAATAGAGACCTCACATTGGGTTTTTAAACAACCAAATGTGGTTTTATACAACAAATATATTAAAATATTTTAATAAAACTCAATATTTTAATGGTAATGTTGACATTTCCACAAAATTTAAATAAAAATTAAGAGATACCTCACATTGAGTTTTTAAACAACCAAATGTTGTTTTATACAACAAATAAACTAAAATATTTTAATAAAACTCAATATTTTAATGGTAATGTTGACATTTCCACAAAATTTAAATAAAAATTAAGAGAGACCTCACATTGGGTTTTTAAACAACCAAATGTTGTTTTATACAACAAATAAACTAAAATCTTTTAATTAAACTCAATATTTTAATGGTAATGTTGACATTTCCACAACATTTTAATAAAAATTAATAGAGACCTCACATTGGGTTTTTAAACAACCAAATGTTGTTTTATACAACAAATATATTAAAATATTTTAATAAAACTCAATATTTTAATGGTAATGTTGACATTTCCACAAAATTTAAATAAAAATTAAGAGAGACCTCACAAATTGGGTTTTTAAACAACCAAATGTTGTTTTATACAACAAATATATTAAAATATTTTAATAAAACTCAATATTTTAATGGTTATGTTGACATTTCCACAGAATATAAATAAAAATTAAGAGATACCTCACATTGAGTTTTTAAACAACCAAATGTTGTTTTATACAACAAATATATTAAAATATTTTAATAAAACTCAATATTTTAATGGTAATGTTGACATTTCCACAAAATTTAAATAAAAATTAAGAGAGACCTCACATTGGGTTTTTAAACAACCAAATGTTGTTTTATACAACAAATAAACTAAAATCTTTTAATTAAACTCAATATTTTACTGGTAATGTTGACATTTCCACAGAATATAAATAAAACTTAAGACTTTATGACGATGCGTGCCACAGCTCAGTCAGAGATGAATGAACGTCCGGTTCCTCTCCGCTGCTCTTATAGACTCGGGTCATGTGGTCTGACGGAAATCCCGGATTGGATCTCCGGGGTCACCTGAGCTCATCTCCACTCGTCGTGTTCCTCTTCCTAATTTCCTCGCGCTCCTGTCCAAGGAAAAGCCATTTACGTTGACGTCACAAGCGACAACGTTGAAAACGTCTCGGAAAACGCAAGGTAAGATCACCTCTCAACGTTATTTAACGCATCCCGATCTTGTGCTTTTAAAACCAACTGACTTGTACACTCCAAACTGTACAATACAACCAAAATACGACACACGCATGACAATACAATTACAACACAACACAAAACACACTTTATTATTAAAAACACACAAACACGTCATCGCACTGACGCGTTTTACAGCCGTTTAAAACTCCACTCCGCGTTTTATCAACGGTAAAGTAGTCCGGGTAGCGCGGATGGATACGCGTTGCAAAAGTCGACACAATTGTGACAAAAATACACAATTGTGACGTTTAAACATTCCCGATGTTAAAAAACGAAGCAAAATGTCAAATATTCGCAATTTGTGAGAACCAAATGAGAACAACACACACAAACGGCACCGCGTAGTGCGCGAGCCGAGCAACCGTCGACCGGAACACCTTTCGTCTTCCTCCACCGCGGTCTCCATTTTAACTCGTCGCCCAGCCTGCACCTCACGTGTCCTGGACTGTCTCTCTCACATGACCCGTGTGTTTGTCCCCGTGATCAGCGCTTCCATCTCCTTATTTCAAGTGTCGCTGAATATCGCATTTTAACATCCGCTCGCCTTCATGGATATGCTCGAACAGAGCTTGGACACCTCGACGAGGTGAGCGCGCGCATCCGCAGGCCCCGGTCAACCATTTTCTTTTCTCTTTTATCCCCCGGACACTTTACTAACATTTAAACTTTTGTTTATTTTCTGTGTTTTTAACTTTAGCGCCGTTTTGTGTGAGAGTTTCTCGTTGTTAGGGGAAACCGCGCGACGGTTGATATTGCGCCGGTTGATTTGTTTACCTCAGGGTTAGCATAGATGCTAACTTTGTTATTTATAATGTAGCATTGGAAAATGAACATTAATGTTTGTTTGTAAGATGTTTGTGGTTTTATTTTTTATTTATTTTTTTGTGCATTTTAATACACATTTGGAGGACATTGGTTGTTTCGGAAGATCTTTGGCGGGTTTTTGAATTATATTCTCTTGAAAGTGCAGTCGACCTTTAGTTTATTTTCTTTTTCAATCATTTTTTATTAGTTTTTTTTATTCGTTTTCGGTCTGTTTTGTGTTTTATGAGACGTTTTTTGTTTATATAAATTTTTGTGTATTTTAGTTTTGTTTGGAGAAAGTGGTCCGTTTGTGACGGAAGGGGGCGGGGCCTCTGCTTTAAGTTTGCATGGGGCAATGTCAGAGTTATGGGCGTGACGTCAGCATGCTTTAAGAGATTAATTGTGACTGGTAAACTGAACACACTGTTTATATTATACAGTTTATTGTTTATAGACTGATATTTTTCACATTTATAGACATTATGAACATGTTTTCTATTATAACAAATATAAATAATGCAGTGATGTGTACGTGATATAAAATGCTCTTAGATTGTAATTGTAACCCGTTAACTGAATCAACTGTTTCTATTATACAAAACCCTTGTTCATATTGTTTTTAACATCCAAAAATATCATCAGTCTATAAGCAAGTTTTCTATTTAAATAAAGGTAAATTATCTTGGTTATGGATGTGACATTTTGCATTATGGATGTGCATTAAAATGCTCTTTGATTATAATTGTAACTGGTAAACTGAACACACTGTCTCTATTATACAGAACTATTGTTGATAGACTGATATTTTTCACATTTATAAACATTATGAACATGTTTTCTATTATAACAAATATAAATAATGCAGTGATGTGGACGTGACATTTAGCGTTATGGATGTGACATAAAAATTTTCTTAGATTCTAGACTGTTTCTGTTATACAAAACCCTTGTTGAAAGTATTTTAAGCATAAAAAAAATATCAGTCTATGAACAAGTTTTCTATTTTAAGAAAGGTAAGCGTTATGGACGTGATTAGGGATGGGTAATATGGGCAAAAATCCATTTTGCAACATATATTGCAGTCTCATGCGATAACATTAAATGTTGCGATATATAAGTTATAATAAAACCTTTAAAGAACGGGTTACATAGACACTTAGGAAAGTCAAACTGCTATTTTTTATTATTAAGATAAACGTTGTATGTCTTTTGGTTAAGATTTATGGTGCAAAAGCAAAACAGTAATCATACGATATACGATATATGATGCACGTAAATAAAAGAAGCGTCTTTCCTTCTAAAAGGCACTATTGGTAGTTTAAGTCCTTTGTACTTAAATGCCAGCCAAGTTGCAGAGAACAGAAATACTGGTGTCTTTACAGCTAAGGAAACGCACATTGTACTGAAAATCCTTCAGGATTAATTAGGCAAACTATTTTGTGTAATGCTAAGTTCGCGCATAGATTCAATATTTATTCTCGGTATAGTGGAATCGAATGAAAATCTCTATTGTAGGCAAAACCCTTGTTGAACCAGTATTAAAAATATCCAACAAATGTCCATGTGATAGCTATTTTTAGATCATTAAATGCTTACTATAATTTAATAATCATGTGTCCGTTGATGAACACATTGTAGATGTATGGATGTGACAATCCTGAAAAGAGCCCTTTACTATGAAAAATGCACTAAATATAAAAGTTATAGTCGTAATAATTTAAAGCGAGATCTCAGATGGGTATTTGAACAACCAAATGTTGACATCTGTGCTGCAACTTTACAAAAAAACTTTTTCATAGTATGGTTGAAATTTCCACAGAATTGCCCAGAGCAGAAATAATTAATTCAATGTATAATACGTATACATGTATTCTTTATTTACTCAAAATTGTTAGTTATTTGTCTTCTTATAAGCATTTGTTTAATGGCCTAGAAATATACCACATGTTTAGATCACGTTTGATAGAATTTCTCTATAATAAGTGATTTCATATGACTCTCTTTGCAGTCACGAGAAACAGGAAACTGAGGAGGTTGTTCAACTGCAAGAAGGTAATTTGAAAGAAACATATCCCTCTAAATCTATTTTGCATCCAAGCGCATTATAAACA
Source organism: Triplophysa yarkandensis (assembly GCA_033220385.1). Classification (NCBI taxonomy): domain Eukaryota; kingdom Metazoa; phylum Chordata; class Actinopteri; order Cypriniformes; family Nemacheilidae; genus Triplophysa; species Triplophysa yarkandensis. The sequence goes on along the minus strand of CM065660.1, from coordinate 15,347,279 downwards.
TGTAGGCCATTTTAGTACATTTGTAAAAGGATAATATAACATTTCTCTTCCATTATTCTGCAGAGGGGGTGGGGGCGGAGGAGCAGGCAGCGGTTACCATAGCGAGTGTCCAGCAAGCAGCGTTTGCAGACCACAATGTTCAATACCAGTTTCGCACAGAAAACAGCGGTGGACAGGTTAGTGTGAACTTTAACCTTTCTTCTCAGAGGGGTGTAAAGGATACGGGGTTAAACCGGGGTGACTGTCATAAAACACTGCTGGGAGCTCAGTGCCTCTTTTATGGCTCTCATGAGAAAGGCTTTATAGTCCAGCAGGGATTTCTCTTAAAGGGTTTTTTCACCACAAAATAAAATTTTGGTCATCACTTACTAAACTTTGAAAATGTATACATTTATTTGTTCTGATGAAAATGGGGAAAGATAACTAAACAGTTGGACTCCTTTGACCACCATAGTAGGAAAAATAAATACACACGTTTTTAGTTTTAGGTAGGTATCACTGTTGACACTCTCAAGGCATGATTTTAATAACTTCAATCCAAAGCAATAGATGTAAACAATGCTAAAAAAAATGTATCCTCGTATCCTTCACACACAGCGTCGACAGGCTTCATTTACACATTGCTAAAAAATTACATTTGTGTTCACCCCGTTCTTGGATTCTGTAGGTGACGTATCGCGTGGTCCAGGTCACAGAAGACCATTTAGAGGCAGCAGGAGATGGAGGTGCTGCGGTCAGCGTAGTGTCCACGGCTGCTTTCGCTGGGGCGCCACAGGCAGTAGCACAGGTGGGACCTCATATAAGGTCATGCCCTCATTTGGATTGACTTGTTTTGCTTCTCAGACCTTGGGTATAACCAGATCTGTTATTTTCATTTGCTGAGGACTGTTTAATGATAGACCCAATGCAACTGATGAAATTTGCTGAAGTGTAGTAAAGTGTATTATATGCCTCATTGTTTTGCTTTAGGCTGTTATCCAGAACCCTTTCAGTAATGGGGGCAGTCCGGCAGGGGAGACTGTGGGTGGAGAAACGCGCTTCGCCTATTTCCCAGCGGCGACTGTCAGCGATGGTACAGCTACAGCTGTGTCTGTGCAAGCCACGTCTGATCCAAACCTCACTCAAGGAGGTCAGTTTTCAAATGGTCAGTTTTCAAAGAGCGATTTCCAGACCACATAACATTTACAAGAAAGTTTTGCAGATGTAATACTGTTTATGGCCTTAATATTACACTATTACTATGTTTGTATGCATGGTATTTCATTTCAAGTTACCTGCTCCCTTTGAGACCTGAATGATAAGATTTTTTTGCTGTCTTATAGGTCAGTTTTACGTGATGATGAGTCCACCAGATGTTTTGCAAACAGGCACACAGCGGACCATTGCACCACGTACACAGACTTACGCCACGTAAGTACTATTTACAGGTCTGCACGGCTCCGAATGTCACATCCAGATTCAAGTCCTCTTTGCTTTTTCCTGATACTGAACTTGAACTTGTGAATTGATGTGATCAAATAGAAGTGCCAAGTGCTATATACCATAAAATATATTTTTGTTGTGTTGTGCATGCAAAATAAAGATTTTAGCATGTTTAAAATGTGTGAATATGTTTGGGGGGGTTAGTCATTAGTGCTCTGCTCCTAAAACAAACAATCACATCAGTCAAATCTAAATGAAAGAAAGAAGGTGCAATTGAGTGTGTCATTAGTTGAGATGAATGTAACCATTAATGTCAATTGATTTAAATTCAAATATCCCGGTCAATTTGAATGCTAATTTGTGCAAAATTAAGATCAGAAGAAAAAACAAATTTGTCCAACTTGCCTGCCATCCCCAGAGACCTCGGTGAACATGAGACTCTTCAACACAGCAGATCAGACTGGTGAGGAAGACCTTTTAATATCACCTCCTCATAACCCCCTTCAGCTGCCAGTCTGTCCTGTTCCTCTAGGTACCACTGCACTAGCCTCACAAACCGCTAGTCAGCAGTTGGCATTGAATTCTGTTTAGGTGTAGTTGTTTTCAAATATTGTACTGGACAAATATCAGGTTAAATTGTCTTTATTTAAATCTGTGATTTGCACAAACACATAATGCTTACAATAAATGAATTGTGATCAAACTGATTTTATTAATATCTTTTAAAGGGATACTCCACCCAAATGCATATTGCAATGGTTTAAGGTTTATGTAGTTTAACAATGCTTTAGTACTGACTGCACTGCTGTCTGTCTTTCCTTTTTTCTTTATACAGGAAGATTGATGGTCCCCGGGCACCTCGCGACGAGAGGAGGAGAGCACAGCATAATGAAGGTGAACTAATGCATTACTCACAGCTATAATAATCTGACTAAATGAAGTTGTTTAATCATGAAATATATGCTAAAAGAGGGCCACATTGATTGAGGTACAATAGAATAATATTCAACTAAGTCTATTGAATGAAAGTTTTTGCATCGGTTTCTTATCTTCCATTTTTGATGTTTGCAGTGGAAAGAAGAAGAAGAGACAAAATCAACAACTGGATTGTCACACTATCTAAAATCATCCCAGACTGCAATATGGATAATACCAAAACAGGAGCGGTACGTAATGTGCATTTATGTGGGTACTCATGGATACTCATACTAGGGGTGTGCACGGATAGTCGAATATTCGAATAGTTGGTCTGCTGTAATTATTCGATTAATAAAAATGCTATTCGAATGCAGGGAAAACTCCTCTTCTCGCGTCCGCCCTAGACCCTCGACACAAACATCTCAGGTTCCTCGGAGAACACATGAGAGAAGTAGTAAGAAAAACACTTTTTAAACATTATCAGAGCTTTTTCCTTCATGCGAGAGGCGCGCGCATCAAGAGGTTGCGGCAATGCCCGCTCGTCGGAAAAGGTTGAGCCAGTTCTTAAGCGATGATTACAGAGAATCACGCCGAGACGAGTGGGAACAGTTGTTGCTGGAGACGTGGATCCCAGTATACAACATTACACATACAGATGAGGATCCCAGTATACAACATTACACATACAGATGAGGATCCCATTCAGTGGTGGATGAAAACACGAAGCGCTTCACAAAACTTTAGCACAGCGTAACTTGTGTGTCCCGGACACTTCTGTGCCGTCAGAGCGCGTTTTCTCCGCAGCCGGTCTTACTGTTAACAGAGTAAGGAGCCGACTTTCCCCGATCATTTTGACATGTTTGTGTTCCTTAACGAGAACACGTTAACAATAGAAAGCAAAAAAGATTTGCTGACAGTTTAAACGGTTCAAAGTTAAATGTAGCTTAGGCTACGTTCTGTACAATAGCCTAATTGCTGCAGGCGGCTTTATTTACGTTTTTTTTTTTTTTGCTTTTGCTCTCTTCTTTTTGTTTGTATGCACACTTTGTTAAAGGTTTTCAGCTACAAAACACGATGTAGTTTAATGTTTAAGCTTATTGTGTAAAAGCTTGTTCAAAAATGACGGAAACAATAAATGTTACTGAAAAATGACGTCAGTCTCATAAACGTAATTTAAATAAACGAATATTCGAATATTCGATTTTTGTGAGCTCAAATATTCGAATGTGATATTTGCCCAAAACGCCCATCCCTAACTCATACTAGTCTGTTTTTATAAAACAAAAAATGTTTTTCTCTTTAGAGTAAAGGAGGTATCCTGTCTAAAGCATGCGACTACATCAGAGAACTCCGACAGACTAACCAGAGGCTACAAGAGAACTATAAAGAGGTGGAGAGAATACAGGTGGATAATGAGCTACTTAGACAACAGGTAAATATATTGTTTCAAAATCTTTGACACATAGTTTGACAAAGTTGGCTTTCATGTGACCCTGTTTAAAGCATGACATTTTTTTGTTCTTAGTAAGCTTCTGTTTTGCTTTATCATATATGCTAAACATAAAAAGATCAATTGTATGGTTTTAGAAAACTTTGTTTTTTTAATTTACATTTACATTTAGTCATTTAGCAGACACTTTTATCCAAAGCGACTTACAATAGTCGAGGAGACAATGAAGCGGTAAATAGACGATACAACAATAGGTGAACAAGTGCTACAACAATGCTACCAAGTTACACAGAGAAATTACAAAAGTTTTTTTTATTTTATTTTTTATAGAGTGAGTAGGTTAGAAAAGAAGTGAGATAGTGAGTTAGGTGTAGCCGGAAAAGATGAATTTAAGCTTATTTTTTATCTAAGCTTATTATATAAGATGATAAATCTGTAGGAATATCTAATCTGATTAAGTTCATGTAACTCAATAGCATTGTGTGTGTATAATATGATAATGTGTATAATATTATAACGTAATGTTAAATGTTGTTTTGCAGATTGAAGACCTGAAAAATGACAACGCACTGCTCAGAGCTCAACTACAACAGCATGGCCTGGAAATCAGCGAAACCACGTCTCAGTGACAAAAACATTGAGCATTAAAGAGACTCGATAGCAAAGTGGATTTATAACCCCTAAAGACTCACTTGCTCACATCTCATCACAGACACTTCAGTAGGATATGAATGCATATATTACACAGACAAAAGACTTTGACAGTAGTGAAAAAGTACCTGCTGTAAAAGCACACTTTGGTCACACCTTCACTCCCAAGAACTTGAGAACCTGGACTCTCTCAGTACGGATATACCTGCTTCCAGAAGCATCCAGCTTTCCACAGATCTCTGTCCTATTTTGAATTTCGGAATTGTGTAATGATATGCCTGCTCATGCCTAAGGGTCAACTTATTTTTGTTTTAAATGCCTTTGCAACAGAAGGCCTTTTTTGAAGGGTTTGTTTAGGTATTGTATTTATTAGCCTTCAAAAGTTATTACACAGCAGGTAAAGAAAAACTTTGCATTTGGCTTAGACATGACATATTAACTTCAAAGTTGTCATAAGCCTAGAATAACTGAGGGTTTTTTATGTTTTTTTTCTGTTTCAAGTTTGGGATTGATTAACAGTAATCAAAGTTTAGTGGCACATCAGGACTAATCGCTTTACAGTATGAATATGCTTAGACTGTAAACGAAACATTTTGTTAATAATAGAGATGAATAATTCAGTAAATATGATGGATAAACTGTATGTGTGGGATTTATTGCACTGTGATGTAGCGAAGGCAGAATGAGTAGCTCAGGGTTTGAGATGCAGGACAACAAAAAGGCTCTGGAACCCCTAACCTTGTAACCCTGCACTTTTTGACCTTTTGGCTTCACATACTAGAGACTAAACGTACTGTATTTATCATGTATTTCAAGTTGTCACTGAATGAATTCTACATGCAAAGAAATGTTCTCTGTAAAGCTATTTCCCAATTTAAGGAACCATTTTGTAAAATAAAATGGAAGATGCCCTTAACAATAAGTAGATATCTGCTATTGGTAGTGAGAGTTTTGGTTCATTTTGTTGAAGCATATCTTCCATCTTATTTTTTTTTATCTTAAAACAATCTTCATTCGAGTTCTCTGAAATAAAACAAGAAAGCTATGAAGAAAACAGAATGGAAGTTGAGTAGAAATGTCTGAAAGCTATGGGTGTTATGGTTGATGCTATGCATAAAGAAAATGAATTGAAACTAAAAGCTATCATTTTTTGTTAATTGTCTTTACTTCTTAAGATTTTCAAACCAATTTGAGGCTGTGATGATTCCTTTCATAGGTTACCAGAAGGCTATTGATGTCTTGAATAATTTTAAAATATAAACACTATCTGTTTTATGCTCTAGTTCTGATTGTGACTAAAGCGCCATCCGTTTTATTTATTCTTTGAGTAGAAATTACAAGCATATAGAAAGTAAGCATATTTACACACAACACCATCGAATCACAAACTCACTCAGAGATTCATTACACAAACAGACAATTAATAAGTCTTGATCTCCATCTTACTCAAAGAACTATTGCTGTATCTGAATGACTGTTGATTTCTAGAGTAAAGATTCAGTCTAATGCACTGGTGCTTTTTATTTCAAAAGTCAAGAAATGAAAAGGGTTATTCTTGAGAACATGCTTCACTGAGTTGAGTTCTATATGCTATACGACACATATAGTTTGTCCACTTATTCACAGTTGTGTACTTTTATACAAGACAAAGGCAATACAGTTAGTGGATTTTTCTTTTAAACAAGTTTCTCAAATAAAATGCAATCTATAGTCCAATTTTTATAGTTTTTGTGGCATCTCACTTTTGTCATTCTGGATTTTGGGAATAAATGATGAGCAGATCACCATTGCATGTTTGCTCTTGTAGAGTGTAGACTGGTTAACTACAGTAGAGAGCTTCACAAGGAAGTCTTTATATGGACATGAACACTTACGTAATTCCAATTTGAATACAAACACTGCAGTCAGGAAATGTTGCAGGATGTGCTGTTGTTTTTGAGCCGAGAATTTGGTAAGAACCCATTTTAAACCGTTTTGGAGATAAGAACATAATAAATATGTATATAAAAACATGTTTTTCTGACTACAGACGTAACTAACCAGCAGCGATGACAACATCCCAAAAGCACAGACTCTTTTGTTCAGAGCCAATGGGAGATAAATCTGTATACACTCTCCCTGGAATTGGTCCTGTGTTGGGTGGACGGCTAGAGAAGATTGGAATTGTCAAAGCTAGGGACGTTCTGGGCCGTTTTCTGGTTTTGGGGATGGATGAGTGGAAGTTTCAGAGTTGGCTCAGAGACTCTTGTGGAGCTAATGCAAAGCATCAAAGGGATTGTTACAACTGTCTAAAGGAATGGACTGATAATAATTTGTAATGACAATACTGGAGCAATAGCCATTTAATATGTTTGACCTTTTGAAATTCTGCATTATATACAGGTCTGTGTTTGCATATGGATGGGTTGAATGTGAAACACAAATTCCAAGTATGGCAAACCATGCTATGAATAGTTACTTTGACAGTGATATGTGAAATGACAGTTCTTTGAAAGTAAAACAACATTTGGTCGTATGTTTTAAAGTATGGTTTTCACTTTCAATTCTTCGGAACTACATGGCTCCTTCATGGGACCGTCTGAAGACAGGCTTAAACTAATTCATGATGTCAACCTTCTAAGGACTAGTGTATGACCGGCTTAAACCAGTTACTATTCTTCCAACATAGATTAATAGCAAATACTGTTTTGGAACAGAACGAGAAAGCACATGGAAGTAAGCATGTCAAAAAATTGCTTTAATTTATTGCAAAACATTTTAAATTCACATTTTCCATATCATGAATGGCAAATGGGCTACAATTTAATCATTGTTATAAGAAACCAGTGGGATTTTTGACAGGGGTTATTTTTTATTTCATTATTGTCATTAATCATCATAATTGATTCATTAATCATCTTATCATTTAGAACATTAGAATGGCTATTTGATGATTTGATTGGTAATTATCTATGCTTCACTTTATTACAAATATTATGAACATGTATGCCTGGATATTTTATTGTAGATTTTGTACATGTAAATATAAAATAAACTAATGTAATAAAAATATAATCCTAAACTTTTTAGAAAAAAAACTGTTAGGTGTGGCACACCCAATGTCATTTATAAAAATTTATATCACTAAGGATACTTCATGACGTCACAACATTGGACGTTGAAAATTCCCTAATGAGGTGGTTCCCTCAAGATGACCGAACCAGTCTTAAGGCAACAAATGGAATGGTTATATAAAATGGTTATATAAACCCATCTTATGTATTTTCTTAAAGTGTTTAAAAAGCAGTATCAAATATGGACTTTTTGTCAAACTTTTGTGATTTGGTAAACTGCATTTTCAAACAGATATAAAAATGAATAATACTAGTAATGATGTTTGTAAAGATATAACTGGTATGACACATTTTATTAAAGTTTATCAACTGCGATCAGTGTTTATTGTTTATTGCAGGGGGGCCCAACCAGTCGATCGCGGACTGCTTTCAAGTCGATCGCAAGAGTCAATTGCCCTCTGGTTTGCACTTTCTCTCTCTTCACTGTTCCCAAATCTCAGACCTCAAATACATCAAATAATACATTTTCTTGAGTAAAGAAAACGGTGTACTTTCTTTCTATTTTTAAGTATATGGCAGAATTAATATGCTGCTAATATTCAGTCCGGGTGTTTACAGTGGCGCAAAAACTAGTGCGTATGCGCTATATGCGGCGCATAGGGGCGCAGCACCATGGGGGGGCCTAAGCGATGTTTTTTTTTAAATAATAAAAGTTATATAAATTGTAGAGGACTAACAGGTTAGAGTAGGCACCGGTGCCCTCATCAGATTCATTATAGAATTTAAACATAAAAGGGTAATATCGTGAGTGGGCGGGGCGCCGTGATCGCAGAGAGAGTAGCAGTGACGTCAGCGACTTGTAATTGAAACTCGAAAAAGATGAATCAATCAAAAATTATAATAGTTATTCCGGGCTCATTTGGAGGAAACCGGTGCAGAACACACAGACCTGTTGCTGCACACGGATGTTAGATGGCTGAGTAGAGGTCAATTTTTATCAAGATTCTGTGAGTTGTTGCCTGAAGTCAAAGAGTTTCTGAAACTTTCAAAACATGCAGAATATGCCCAGCTAGATGACCACCAGTGGCTACTGGATTTAGCGTTCCTGACTGGTCTCACTGATCTGCTGAATGATTTTAATTTGCAGCTGCAGGGTAAAGACAAACATGAAATCAACATGATCAGTTCAGTGAACACGTTTAAAAGCAAGCTACAACTGCTTTCAAGTAATCTGCAGCACTGTGACCTGCGGAACTTTCCTCACATGCAGGCAGAACTTCAGAGTCAGGCCAAAGACTTTGCGCAGCTTGACAGTTCACGTTATGAGGAGCAGGTTCAGAACATTTTGTCAGAATTTGAGAGGCGCTTTACAGATTTTGCATCCATTGAGCCTGTTGCCAGCTACCTGTGTTTTCCATTCGGTCCAAGTATTGATGTGGATAGTATTGCCTCCAAGATTGTATCACTGTTCCATTTAGATAACTCTGCTGTTGAGAATGAGATTCTCACACTGCAAAATGACATTGAGATAAAATCCAGGGCAACACCTGGCATGACTGGAGACTTCTGGAACTTACTGCCTGAACAAAAGTATCACAACCTCAGAATATGTGCCTGCACCTTGACAGCACTCTTTGGATCAACCTATCTGTGTGAGTGTGCTTTCTCTCACATGAAAACCATCAAGTCAAAGATCAGATCTACAATGACTGCTTAAGGCTTGCAATCAGCTCCTACTGCCCTGACTACGAGAAGATAGTTGCCTCTTCCCAGTGCCAGAAGTCTCACTAAGGAAGAGAAATACCTTTATTGTCTCTAGAATTAGACTATGTCTTATTAATAGGGATTATAAGGGACTGCTGTTCAGTTTGTTTTGTGTATAATAAATATGTAAGTACGCTATGAGTAGCAAATGGCTGTCTTTTTGGACTGGTAGATCTTGGTTCCCTGACTAATTTAAAAGTAGATCTTTGTTCAAAAAAGGTTTGGCACACCTGGTTTATTGTATAACATGTTGTTTTTTCAGACACAAAAAATCAGCCAATCTTCACACCTTGTTGAAAAAAATTGTATTTTTATATATTAATGCATGCTTTTTCTCTGTATAACGCTCTTTCTAATTGTTTACAGTTTTGTCAGCTGTTAACATTGCATACTCATTATATTAATATTTTTATTTATATACTTAATTAAATGTCAACAATTATAACTGAAAAGTCATGTGAAAGTGTGGTTGCTTTTTGCTCCTTTTATTTAGCTGTTTTACAATTTTTTTTACCTTTTTTTTACTAAGTTTTTCTTTACCTGCTGTGTAATAACTTTTGAAGGCTAATGTCATGAAATCAAAGAGACGCAGGAAAAGAAAAGATGCCTTTCAAGATGAATGGAAGAGCAAGGTAGACAGGATTGAGATAACTAAAGCAACAACAGGTAGATGTACAATGTTCAATGACCTTCTTTGTACAGTGTTTTAAGGGGGTTCCACAATTTCTCTTCATAAATCAAACACAAATCAAAAAGCATACATGATGTCATTGACATTTTCCCATTTTAACTCGTCAATAAATAAATCTAAATAAATATTTAAAGAAAAAGGGTAAAGATTTTTTGAAACCAGACTACAAGAAAAGATGAAAACTAACTTCAAGGGAAACTTAACTGGTTTGATAAGTGTTTAACCCTCTCCGTCCACTACAAACTGAGCTAAACCCAGATATCTAGATGTCATATTCAACCAATGAAGACTACTCACAGTTTCAAACTCTCTAACCACTAGGCCATGACTTCCCCTTTTGCCTGACAAATCTTATAAAAAATGGAGGAATACACATCACATGGTAAAATGTGGATGTTGGGTTCGGGAAAGCCAGCGTAGTTATAAGGGCTACACGAATATCACATTCATATGTATATATATATATATATATATATATATATATATATATTTTTTTTTTAGATAGATAGATATATATCAAAAAGCATACGTGATGTCATTGACATTTCCCATTTTAACTGGTCAATAAATAAATCGAAATAAATATTTAAAGAAAAAGCGTAAAGGTTTATATATATATATATATATATATATATATATATATATATATATATATATATATATATATATATATATATATATACATATATACACATCACATCAACAAATATTGATTCAGTCATTTTAATGGAACCACCCTTTCAACTACAAGCCAATAAAAAACTGCAACAAACGTGTTTTCTAATGCTTTTGTGTTTGGATAAAAAATTCTCTAAACTATAACAGTGCCATTTACACAGCGCTTCGCTAAAAACAGAAATCAAAAGTTTTCGGAAAAGTCCCCTAAAGCATGAGTAAACCTTGATGGTCTTAAAAGAGCACCAGTAGCACCTGCTTATGCATGGACTTACCTTCCAAAGTTTTAAAATACCAAGACAAGTGACCTACACCCTCATTGAAGATCATTGAAGAACCCAAAATTTTTCACTCTTCATTATTAACTGACACCGAGAGCCAGGCTTGTGGAAGTGTTTCTCACTGTGGGTAAAACTCCAACGTTTATGGAATGATGCTCATATCATCAATTGTGGAAGAATTGCTTTGTGCATCAGTACCACTCTGGATTTTCTTGATGAATTATGTCAGTCATCTTGTTCAAGCAGGTCACCTGTCACCTGTCAGAAGGCTGTACATTTATTGTGCATTTTATTGGATTATCATGGAAACAAGATAGTTGTTCTTCCACTAAGGAATGTCCTCTGTGTCCCTGATGGAGAAAAATAAAGCAGTATTGGATGGATTTAAGGCCCATAATTAAAATCAGATAACCCTAAAAGATAAAGATTGGCTTAAAGGCCAAGTCCGTCCACACTCATTGGACAAACGGGAATTCTGTCAGGAGCATTTCAAGAATTTTAGAGAATAAGTAGGATTGTCATAGTGTACTTTCCATAATCAGACAATCATGTGAACAACATCAGCTTAAATCATTCTTGAATTGTTTTATCTTTTCCAAACGGATTCTAATATCAATGCATATCACCTTTTTAACTGTCAAATTGGATTTTGTGCAAACATGGACTCAAATATCAAAAATCAAAAATGATCTTGCTTTCAAGAATCCTGCGAAGATGGCATTTTGGACAAGGTGCCTTCACAACCATCCAAATCCTCTTCCAAATCCTCTTCTTAACAACTTACATTAAACAAAAAAGACCAAACAAAACCTTCTGTTCAGAGGTAAAGTGCGCGTGCATTTTTTGTGTGAGCTTTGGAATGTTTGCACAGTTTATCAACATAAAATACCCTTTAGTAATCGTCGAAGCTCTGGCAGCATCATAGAACCAGATCTGAGCTCTGATGATGCAGTCACAGCTGAGACATCCGATGTCAAAAACCTGGTGGTAAGTTTTTTTCCATTTAATGTCAAACACATAATAAACACAGAAATGGTTTTGATTGCGCATATACATTTTTCAGGTACACATTGAGGAACCTCAGCATGGGGAAACGGAAGAAGAGTTCATTTCTGAGACAAGCTTGGTCTAATTTTATTCTTATTTAGCAAAATGTTTCATGGATTTGTAACCGAGTTAATCTGATATATATAGGATAGCGATATTCAGACATTATCTTTAACTCTTGTTTTGCCTTGTAGTGTGTGTATATGGCGATTTTCTTTTATATACCATTTTCTGTAGTTTCACCTTCTCATATATTTCTAAAGACTTTTGGATTTAAATTGGATTTTAAGTGTAATATTCTCTGAGTTAACCAAAAATACATGATGTGAACTTGTCATCTTCAATAGATTTAATTACATGAATTCAATGTGAAAGCATCTGATTATGTTCATATATTTATATTTGCATGCACTTGCATTATAATTAGAAGATATACATTGTTTACAGAGTACAGATGAAAAGTAATGATTGTTATTGATTTTCTTTTCTGTAAAACAGATGTTCAATATAATCCGAACAGTCCGACTCCTGGACGTTCTGCTCAATGTGAACCACAGCCTGCCAACAGACAACAAACTTCCAAGGTGCCCATAAGGTAAGTTAATTTCCAGTTTCAGTATGAAAAAATAAAAAGGTATATCATAATATCATCTTGTTTCACAGTAATCTGCAATAGTTATTATTTTAGTTTTTATATTGTTTGAAGCTACAGTTCAGTACTTTTCATGTTTTAGTGACAACATTCCAGTGCAAAACCTTGTTCAGATGGATGCCGAGACCGCAGAGAAGGTACTTTATTTAATGTATTGAAAACCCAATTCAGAACTTTAATGACATGAATTTTAATCTTTATCACTTGTCTCTAAGGTTTTTGTGTCACTTAACTAAACTCTCAAAATGAACGATTCCAAATCAAATGATTATTAAAAGCTACAAATTTTATTTATAAGACTTGTAATTCCAACTTGAAGTCAGTATTTTTATATATATTATTATATTATTTGTAGCCTTATTCTGAGGAGAAGGAGAACAGGTCTCAGGAGGCAGAAAACAATGAAAATAAAGCAGAAAATATTAAACAAATTTCAACAGGGAGTACAGAAGTTGTAAATTTGTATAACAACTCAATTATTTCACCAGTGCAACCTTTAAGTATTTTTCACCATGCAAAAATAGTTGATGTTATTAAGGCCTGGAATTCTATTAATAATTCTAAAAATGTAAAAAATTATATTTTTATTAAGGTTGGCAAATTTACTGTAAGATTGCAGTCAGGCGATCTTTACTGTTACCCTTGTAATCAAAATAAAAAATTTTAAAATAATGATGTATCATATGCAACTTTAAAAACATCAAAATCTTTTACCAAAAACTTTTCTCAGATTTTTTTGAATTACATTGTAGGAAACCATGACAAAGTAAACTCTTATGTAAATACCTATCAAGATGCCATTACACTATGTGCAATTTTATTCTCAGAAGTTATAAGATATCCTAAGATGTTTTTTCACAACATTCAGATGGCAGTAATCTATAGAACATGGGAAGATTTTTGTAATTACCATCCAATGGTAAAAGGTGGAACATGGAAAAATCAGGTAAAAGATGAAAAAATCCCAGAAAAAGTTATTAAACAAGAAAATAAAAATAATTTACTTTTTCATGAGAAATGTAAAGAATATCAGCAAAATAGATATTTCCAACCTTTTTTCATTCCTCATGATATTAAAAAAATTATCAAACAGCTGCCGTGGCTCTTTGGATTCGTAACGTTTAGCTCCAAGGAGTCACTCAGCTGCTTGTGTTTAATACGTCACATATGTCAATGTACTAAAATTACATTATCATTTAATAACTTAAACAAGTTTTGACTTCATGTGTTGTGTCTTTTTTTAAATTGTTGTGATGAAGTACTCTTTATTATATTGATAAAATTGAAATATACGATTGCAATAACGTGGAAATGAACTCTACAGAAATGCCTGGATAAAATAATTCGTCATCTCTGGACAACAGGTGGATGTGTTTCTCTGTAGGCTTCAGTCCTGGAGGTCTCAAGCAAGGGGCAACACTGAACCCTTTTGCGTCTTACAATGTGCATTTTTTCCCTTAAACCGTTAACGCACGCTCTTATAGCACTCCTGACAGCGGCCGAGGAGAAGTAAAAGATGATGGGGTCCAAACATGCATTAAGGGTACTGGAAATCAAGGCAAAATTACGCCACCCCTCACTATTTCCATGAATATAACCGACTACATGCGAGACGTTATACGGGCTGAAGCTGAGCGTGAAAACCAGCAGTGTCCCGACTGCAAGTCCGATGGCCCTCAGTCTACGACGTCGTCCCAGATGGGGCAGTTTGGACAGAATCCGAATGAAGTTTATGTAACAGAAACAGCAGATGAGGAGGGGTATGCAAAAAAGCAGAAGAAAAAGCTCCAGTCGAACAGGAAGTAGAATTTCCAGCTGCTCCGGACTGAAGTTATCGTAGCACATTATTGCTCCGCTATCCGGATTCATTGGGTTACTCGAGTTGATGTTTGGCACAATGTACACAATGCTGAGGTTAAGAGAACCAAGGAGCCATAAGAAGCAACTTGCGATAACAGCGTTGCGCGGCCTACGTCCCAGCGCGTATCGGATCGGAAATGCGACGCCGAGGTAGCGCTCTATGCTGATCGCTGTTAGAAACAATGTGCTGGTGTAGATCGTGGAGAAGAAGAGAAAACTAATAATGGGACACAGGTAATACGGCAGCATCCAGTTCATGTCGTCGAGAGCTTCCTTCATCTTGAAGGGCAGGACCGTGAGAAAGATGAGGTCGGATATTGTCAGGTTCAGCAGGAGAATATCGATCGGGGTGGGTTTGCGGTGGATCTTTCGGCAGAACGTGAAGAACGCCAGGGTGTTGGCTGGGAGGCCGATGGAGAAAGTGAGAATGTAGAATGACAAAAGAAGGTGATCGTCAAAACTGGCCATCAGTTTGGACCTTACAGAGAGTCAGATGTAAGAAAATCTGTGACGAGAAAAGAAACAGAAGTCAGTAGGATGTTAAAATATATAGGAAAGTAATCGTTTTCTTTAATCATTGCAAACCTGTATGACTTTCACTCTCATGCAGAACCCAAAAGAATATATTTTTAAGAATGCAGATAATAAAAATACGGTTTCCATTGATTTAAGGACAAAACCAGTGAGACATTTCTCAAAATAACTCCTTTTACATCCAACTTTTAGGTACGTCAGACAGGTTTTGCAAGTCATTAAATAATAACAATTGTATATAAAAAAGCAAGAAAACATACCTTGACTAAAACGCAAGATCCTGAGCATCTTGTGTCCGTCCAGCTAAACAGAGAAAGTATCCGCAGCCTTTCTTTCACTCTGACTTTGCCATTCTGTGCAGTTATCACAGTACTCTATGAAACCAACATCTCAAGACAGCGGAAATTTAATCAATTGTGTTCATAATACAAAGCTCATCAAACAATGTTTCCTGGCAACCCGAGCGCGGTCAGTGGGGGGAATACAGGAAGTTGCAATATGTGTAGAATATGTGCAGTCGGCCCAAGAACAGGATCTTCTCATACAATGACAAGATAAGAACGTTTGTTTGTTTTGTGGGTCTATGTGTGTACAGAAACATTTCACATTAATGCCGCAGGGTCTTTTCACTACCTATCTATTCTTCTATTAAAGATTAAAGTGAACAGATGCCAATTTAAATCTATATGACGTTCCTGCTTTTGCAGAACACAGAGAAAGATATTTTGTAAAATGTTGGTAACCAAATAGAGCACCCGTCGACTTGCACTGGCTGTGTATTCTCACAACAAAGGTCAATGGGTGCTGCCATTGAAACTGACATTCTTCCAAATATCTTCTTGTGTTCTGCGGAGGAAAGAAAGGCCATACAGGTTTGAAATAACAAAGGATATGTGTAAATAACGATAGAATGTTAAAAATACCTTAAAGTGCCCCAAGGATTGTGGTTAACATATAATTAGCTTTATTATATACCTTATTGTTTCAAATCTTTACTAATGTCTGTGAAAACACTCTTTTTTGACCGGTTTAGCTCCGCCTCTTAGTGTGCTCTGATTTGTGGAAAGGTCTAGTCTACTGTTATCGATCAACTTGGCTGTCAATTCCTGCATCACCAACAATGACGAGAAGACATCATGTGAATCCAGTTACTTACACATCACAGAAGTAACTGGATGACAATCCTGGCGTTTGCTGTAGTCCAAGACATTTCATTTTGTCAACGTAATAACTTGTTTTATCATGAACTTTGAGATTTGTAACCACACAGATTGTGTCCAGCTACAAACACACACCAATGAAATGTACAATGAGGTTTATGATACGAGGGGCACTTTAATCTATACTTCAGAATTATTAAAGGGATACTCCCATTAATAATGAACATACTGCCATGAATTACTCCCCCTCAAATCGTTCCAAGCTTGCATGTATCTCTTTGTTCTGCTAAACACAAAGTGAGATATTTAGAAGAATGATATAAAACTGAGAATTCTAAGACATCACTACCTAAATGTAAAAAAAAATATATATTTCTTTAAACCAGACAGCGGCCAATGCGAAGTGAAATATAATTAGGTACTAAATACGCATTTAAAGTACTCGAAATAAAAGCAAGATTACACCCTTCACTAATCCCGTGAATGTTACAGACTACATGTTAGACGTCGAACCCAGGTGGGGCACAATGTACCCAATGCTCAGGGTAAGAGAACCAAGGATCCAGAGGGAGTACCTTGTGTAACACACGGATTGGATCGCAAATGCCACGCTCCATGTTGTAAACGATCTGTGAAGCTACAAATATTAAATTCATGAGAAAGCGAGTGATCGTCTTTAACAGAAATCAGATGTGGACTAGAGCAGGCCAGGATTGTTGTCATCTAGTTACGTCCGTGACATGTTGTCAGAGACCTGTTACAGAAGTAACTGGATTCACATGATGTCATCTCGTCATCAATGGGGATGCAGGAACTAAAAGCCGAGTTGACCAATAAGTAGACTAGACCGCTTTACGGGTGAATAATAAAACTAATGATGCGTTCTTCGAATACGTTCCGAACATGCAAATCTCGTTATGTTAAACACAGAGGGAGATATTTAGAAAACTGTCACCAACCGCAAGGACAAGACTGCCTACCACGGTTAAATTGTGTGCAGTTGTCAGAGGTGCCACTGAAATGTGTCTTTTTCCCTTATTTCTTATAAAATATAAATACGTCTTTTCTACTATGGTAGTTTTATCCTGTTTTGAGGTTTTCTTTGTGCTTCAAAATATTTTATTGAACAGAATCAGGCTGAAATTGATGTATTTTTTCATTTCAGTATTTATTTAGTATATTTAGGAAGCTGAAATAATTCTACAGAAGAATGTCAACCAATTATTATTAAAATATGAAAATCTAAAAACTGTTATAAACAGGTTTGGTACAAATATACAAGGATTCACAAAAAGAAACGATGAAGCGTATAATGCACAAAATGATATTCAAAAAATCCTAAAAAAGGCACCACAACCCACAGATGGATTTGGTTCGTCGGAACAGTCAATCTTAAGAGAAGATGATTTTATTTCTGAGAATAGAATCCTTATAAATAGATTTGGAAAAAAAATGTCAACTGATGAATTTGACTCACCCCCGACCATTACACAACTGAAATAAGAATTTGCCACACATTTTAACCGCCCCTCTCATTTTCCACGATATGCAGTAAAATATAATTGGATCAAAACTTGCATTTAAAGTTGTCAGCAATAAAACTTGCACACGCCATTTGGGTTCTTGATGTCTTATGTAGCCAACAATGTGCGATGCATTATAGGGTCCAAAACAAATCGCAAACACGAGGAGAGTCCCGAGAGCCAGTCCGATCGCCCTGAGCCTGCGATGACGTTTGATAAGAGGCAGCTTTAACAAAATACAAATCGCATTGATGTAACAAAGGCAGCAAATGATGAGGGGTAGGCCAAAGAACAACACGGCTAAAGCCAGTCGTATTTGAAGCACGTCGTGAAGCTGT
This sequence comes from Triplophysa yarkandensis, assembly GCA_033220385.1. NCBI lineage: Eukaryota > Metazoa > Chordata > Actinopteri > Cypriniformes > Nemacheilidae > Triplophysa > Triplophysa yarkandensis. The sequence goes on along the minus strand of CM065660.1, from coordinate 15,329,260 downwards.
GTCGGGCTAAAGTTCCCGTAACAGATTTTCAGGTTAGCTGCTGTGTCTGTCATGTTTTCTGAGTTCTTTGAACTGGTGGACGTACGGCTGTAAATCAATGCTCCGATTGATATAGCCAGCATCCAGATGGCAACACACGCAATTGTTGTATAAATGATTCTCCTCGGACTTCTGTACTTTTTGAGGGAAAGCGATGCACACGTAACGTTCGACGCTGATCGCTGTTAGAAACAGACAGCTGTTGTAAATAGGCAGAAAAAACGTGAACAGATGAACGTAGCACAGGATGTTGGGCATGTTCCAGACCATTTCATCTGCGGCCTCTTTCATCTTTAAAGGCAGAAAGGTGAGAAACAAGAGGTCTGAAATCACAAGGTTCATCATGATGATGTCAATTGGAAGAGGTTTAGTGTGAATCTTGTGAATGCAGGAACAGAATGCCAGGGCTGAACTCGGGAAGCCGATCAGGAATGTTATGATGTACATAGAGAGAAGCAGTGCGGTGGGCATGTCTTTGGACATAGTTGTCTGTCTTTGTGTTTTTTATTTAGGAAAATAGGCACAAATGTTAGATTTTTTGAGGCATCTGCATCTGTAGGACACACAAGCTCGCTTAAGCATACAGTTGATGTGTATAATGTAAGCCGTGCTTCTTTTGAAGTATTTTTGGCACTCACCAGGAGTTATTTTCCAGAATCAGATGTCCGTCACTATCACTTCTGTTTCATTCAAAACAACAACATGGCATAAAAGTATAAGCATGCAAAGAACATTTTTATTCTGATGGAAACTACCAATATTTAGGAGAACTTAACGGAAATTTTTATTATAAGACGTATTGTTGAATAGTAATAGAAAGATTCCCATAGTACATTTGTGTTATTTTATAGTTCTTAAAGATGAGTTTTCTATTCTTAAATGTGAAACTAAGTTATTAAGTTAAAAATAAGTTCTTTACCCTCATAATCTCGGTAGTCGGATATATTTCGTTGCTGTCCTTCTGAAACCTAGGATGCTGTTTTTCAGTTAATGGAAAAAACACAATTTGTAAGGGTAGAAAATGTTGACAAGATCTTTAAATGCATTTTATTGGTTAGGTATTTGCAAAACATAGTGACAAAAATAACGTGTGACTTTTGATAATTACAAAATGTCCCAAAATTCACAAAACATGGACAAACAATGTCGTTTAAGTACATTTGCCAAATATAAAATGCTACTTCTGGTTTCTTTAAATAAACATAACTTAAATGTGCAAAACATAAAAATACACCATTACAGGCTACAATGTCATTGTTATCGCTATCATAACTTTGTTTTGTTTTTTGATTGAAATATATTTTAAATCTAAAAAGCTTTTCGAATAATGTACACGTTAGAGAGGAACTCACCAAAAGTCAATGCTGTCTTTCTATACCAAGAGATTTGAGTCAGTATGTAACATTTCGCATGCAACATTTGATTACAATTTGTTTATTGTATTTATATTTCCTCTGGAAGGTTCCTAGTTGCAAACCGCAGAATAACACTGTTGTTCAGTGCTTCATGTAAAAATAGATTCCCATTGTATTGAACTTTGGGAAACATGTGAGGCTCTAACCCATGTCTGACTTTCTTCTGCACAAAAAGATATTTTGACAAATGTTGATAATCCACCATTGGTTCCATTGTTTTTTTTAAATATACATTTCTCAGAATTTTTTTTTTTGTAATGCTTGTTTGCACCATATTAAAAAAAATGGTACATTTTATTCTGGGGTCAACTATCCTTTAAATGACAAAACATGTCAATAACACATTTAGATCATACTTGACATCTTTATAAGCATTTATCAAAAACATCTGAAAAAGGGAAAAAATGTATTTAATTTATAACAACATTTTATGATAAATAAGCCTGACGTTAAACATATAACAAAATAAATAACAAAACGTATTCTTTGTCTACCTTCAGCTTATCCCTTTTCCCTGACACTGAAATATTAAAATTTACATTATATAATATAATATACAGAATATAAAATATTTGGAGCAACTGCCAGCTTATTAGCAAATATCAGAGGACCATAATAAATATGACATTTTCTTTCTCTCCTTCCTTCTTTCTCTTTTTCTCATACAATGACTTTATGTGCATCTCTACTTCTACTTTCTCTATAGGACGAACGTGATTAGGTGTAAATATGGTGTTAAGTGGTTCAGTGCTTGTCCACCCCTGGTGCCATCTCTGGTTTGGGATGGAGCATCAAGGACTCCCTCAACATTGTTTAGATTCTATCCTGCTTAGTTACAGTCGTCCCTTGTGTTGTCCCTTGAAGGTTCCTTGAAGATCCCTTACCCTTGCCCTGATGCCACGACCTGTAGCTGGATTTAATTCCACCTTTGTTACACAGTCTGTACACTACATCCTTTGGTGTCCATGGCGACAGCATCAGCATGATCACAGGCTCTAGGAAGACGTTGCAGGAGCTGGTGAGCATGGCTTCGCTTCTCCATTCCACATTGGTGTACAGAACGAAGCCCACCACGTGGGATATGTTATAGGGCCCATAGCAGACCACAAACACCGCCAGCGTGGAGAGTGCGATGGCTAGCACCCTCCGTTTCCCAACTGTGGGCAAGCAAGAGCGCCTCACGAGGACAACGCATCGCAGCGTGCAGAATGCCGACACGATTAATGGCACAAGGAAGAGAACCAGTGACATCTCCAAACGCAATGGCACCAAGAGTTTCAACTGCTCTTGGGTGAAGTTCTCATAGCATGCGGAGGCGTTCAGCTCAGAAAAGGAGACGAATTGCCCCCCTCCCTCAGCGATTAGAGCAAGACTAAGATGAACAAGCACCAAAGCCCACAAGATTGCACTTACCAAACAAGATGTCCTCGCTCTTCTGTAAAGCTTGTAAGTAATGGGGTAGGCGATGCTCAGGTAGCGTCCCACGACTACGGCCGTGAGGAGAAGACTGCTTCCATAGAGCGAAGAGAAGAGAAAGAAGCTGTAAATGGGACACATCGCTGCTGGAAGTTTCCAACCTTGAAGGAACATCTCAGTCACTTTGATTGGCATCCATAAGACGAGAGCCAGATTTGCCACGCACAGGTTAAGAGCGTAAACCACGTTAGGGGTGGCGCCGTGTTTTCGAGCCTTACGGACATAGACGAAAAGAACAAGAAGGTTGGCGGGAAGTCCAAGCAGGAATGTGAAGATATAAACCAGCAGAGAGAGGCAGTTGGACACATTCACTTCCATCTTTCATGGATCAGTTTGAGCACTAGATATTCTTAATCAAATTTCTCTCGCATTTAACACATATAGGCCAGATTTATTGGATTTTCCTTGCTGAAAATACCAAATTATGGATCAATGTATGTCCTCTCCAGCGGTTTCAGATGTCTTCTTATCTGCATTAGGAAAAATACACATAGAGCATGAAAAAGAATGGAGAATTAGACACTTTATACAACTCCATGTTACCTTATTTAACCTTGTCTCATGCAATAATAGAAAAACAGATCAAGTCACTTTAGTGAAATGATTCAGAATAATTGGGATCTGCAGGAAGCTGTGCCCATCCAGCCGTGGTTCTTCCTTAATGGAGGGTTGAACCATTAAAGCTGTAAAGTCGGAACACTCTGCTAATGCCTTAAAGATGGAAACTGACACTTAGGATACTGATGGTGGCAGTTGTTTATTGAGTTAAATTTACATTTGATCGAAAAATCAATATCTACTGATATTTAGTCTATTATACGTATTATATGTGATCATATCTATGTCAACACATCGAACAATATCTAACTTTCAACTTTTTTTGACTGTGTGATCAATATTTATGTCAATTTAAAGACTGTGTCTTTAAAATGTTACAATTACATTCAATAACCGTAAACATTAAATATTTATTATTGATCACATTATTCATGCAATAAAAGGTGGAATATGTAAAAGGTCGCTGGATTAAAAGTTAAGAATTATCAAAAGCAAACTCGCAGACCGATACGAACATTTCCGTCAACTGCGGTGTATCCTTAATGTTTAATAATTCTCAAAAATATGACCTCACACAAAACAAATAAGTTCAAATTATTAACAAAGTGAAACTTAAAAATGCCAAAAACCTGATGTTTTCCAGTGCATGAAGAAATTGAGTGAAAGGAGCACAGACAAACAAACAATTTCTTTAAGACAGCCACGTTGTAAATGTAATATATGGTATTAAAAAATACTTACTGATCATAACACGCTGCTAGCAACCCAGATTACAGCATGGTAATATTTGCCAAACATTAATCTGAACTGTGGAAACCTTCCTCTTCCTCTATTTCACACACATACACACACACACACACATAAACACTCCCATTCAAGTACATTGGGGCTTTGGGTGTAGATCACTTGTAAACTCCATCAGCATTGGACGTATGTGTAGTTTTTGTGTCGTGGTGCCAAGTGTATGCATGTTTTATGTGTGTTTTATGTCATTTGTGTGGTTGTATCTAGAGTGTGTTTTACTATTCTTTTATCTGCTTAATCGCTCCTAGTCAAAGTCCAGTCTAAATAGACCCTTTTATGTGACATTAGCTTTCCTTTCGTCATATAAAATAAAACATGTTGACAGATGGACAAGCAACCTTGTTGGAGAGGACTGTGAAAACAAGGCAATTTATCCACATGACACAGATGATCCACGCATAATTTGCTGCGAGCTTAGAAAATAACATCATTATCAGAACTATTTAAAACCAGTAACTCTGTTTTTTAATTGTTGGATGTTTGCTCATCCCTACCAATAAATCAATGAAATGTTTGAAATGAAATTTTGACAGCGCAAAGGTAAAACAAGCAAGATGCGGAAAATGCTTAATATTTAGTTTTTTGCAGCTGTGACAAAACTAGAAATGGAAATCCTAGAGTTACAAATATAGCATTTATTTCTTAAAAAATATAGGATTACCATATTTAGACATGTGGTTCCACAAATGATTTGATATTTTGCTATGGCTATTCATTAGGTTATTTTAAAGGGATGTTTTACTCCTATATGAAAATGATCTAAGTTATGCTCTTTTCCAGCATCACTCCTCTACATGACATTGTTTTGAATATGTTTCTAATTTTGTTCTTATTTCATACAAGAATCAATAAGATTTAAGTCATCTACTGCACACGTCACCACGGTTGAACTTAACACACTAATCGATTTGTTTACATGGATACTCGGCATCTTGTTTGATAAATTGTATTAATTAATAAACTTTTTGTTTTTCTTAAACAATTAATTACCCCAGTGGAGTACAACAGATGAATAGTGCATGCATGTGTTTTTAGAGATTTATCATGTTTGATGGCTTTTACAGAGAAATAAAAGCATTTTGGACAGTTCAGACAAAAATACTAATCTCATGTGGTTTAAAACCTGTATATGACCATAGCACACAAAAGAAGATATTTTGAGAAATGCCCATGTTGTTTGTTGTCTTAAGATAGGAAGTGAAAGGGCTCAGTGTTGTTTAGTAGCCAACGTTCTTCAAAATATCTTTTTTTGTGTTCTGAGGACAAAGACAAGTTAAACAGGGTAAGAATGACATAAGGATGAGCACATTATGAAAAATAAACATGAAAAAGGCAAACACGACTCAAGCCAGATTCAGCTTGTGTCTGCCACTAGAATTGGTTAAGGGCACCACAGCTGAAGGCAAGCTCTCAGTCTGGGCCCCCACAGTTAGGCGCTGTCGAGTCTGGCTGCTGCGCTGTTCCAGTGATAAAGCATCCTGTTTGCGAGACAGATCCTCCATCATTTGAGCTTCATGCTGCTTCAGAGACTGTAGAGAGTGTCTGGAAACATCAGGACGAAAACATTGCGAACATATTTACGAATGCCGTGTAAAGCATATCAATGAATTTACAGATAAAACAGTAAACTCACTGGGCCTGTGCCAGCTTCTGTTTAAGGGCTGTGATTGTGGCTTGGAGTTGTTTGGCTTCTTCTACCAAACCAAACTGTACCTGAATGTAATAAGTTAATAGAGAAACAGTCAGTGCACATCTTAAAAAAGGTTTTAAGGGAGAGTTCACCCAAAAATGAAAGATTACTCAATCTCGCATTGTTTCAAACCTGAGAAATTTCTTTGCTCAGTTGAACAAGGAGAAAGATATTTGGAAAAATGCTTGTAGCCAAACAGTTCTTGGACCCCATGGTGCGATAAATTTCCCTCAGAATTCTTTGCTGTCTTACATTTTTCCAAATATATTCAACCTTAAAAGAGTATGTTTAAGTATTTTTTTCTATAATGATAGCTGGCTCCAATAACTGTTTAATCAGAACCATTCTTTAAAATATCTTTCTCTGCGTTCATTAGAACAAAGAAACAGAAGACCACATTTAAAAAAATTTCATTCTAGTTTGAGTTTCAAAGTGTAATTACTAAACACTGAATTTGCAAATAATTTGCAACAAACTAACAGAGGATGCACATCTCACAATGATTTGACCTATTCAAACTTTTTAAGATTTAAATTGTGTAATTTTTTGTTTGTTAAAAAGTTTGCTCTAACCTATGATATCACATCGTGTCCCTGTCATTCATTACTCTCCCTTTTGATTTGATACTTCAAACCTGTATGATTCTTCTTTGCAAACCAGGAAAGAAGATATTTTAAAGGAAGTTGGTAAAAGAAAACAATTGCATTGGTTTTATGTGCATCTGAAAGAAGTCCATCGGGACATATGGTTTCTGGCTAACATTCTTCAAAATATCTGCTTATTTGCAGAAAAAAGAAAGCTATAATATAATATAATATGATATAATATAATATGATAAGACGTTAGCTTAATGATAACAGGATCTCTGATTTGTCTGGTTATTTTTCACCAGCGTATTCTAATCTACATTTGAAAAAATACATATCAATAAAGTTAATGCATATTGCCATTGCTCCAAAACATAAATAAATATTATATTTGTCGTTTCATCATTTCCCAAAATCTTCAAGGATATAGAGGTTACCTCATCTCTGCACAGGTCCATGCCAGGCCTCTTGGTCCTGTTCTCCAGACGGGTGTGAACCAGCTTTAAGGGAGCTGTTTTGGCCTGCATATCTGCCTCAAGACCATTAATGTCCTTCTCCAGCTCAACAATCTCATCTTGAGTCTAAAAACAGTATGACCAAGCAAAGGCGAGTTGAACTCTACTGTACTGGTAACAAAACATTTAATTTCCAAAATAAAAGTTTAAGACATTGATATGTTTTGTGAATACAGGAACAAACAACATTTCCATTGCATGTAATTTTTTGAAATGCAGGACATTCTATTGTCCTATGGATTCAATAGGGTTCACGGTAGAGTTATGTCTGCAACCCTTTACGAAACCTCACCGTCTTTAGCTGCCACTGCAGTTCTGTATGTGCCTGATCCAGGTGATGTGTTCGCTTACGGAGAGAAAACTCCACGGCCTTTCGTTGAGCTTCCAAGTCATTTTGCACCTGAGAAAATAGAGAAATGTGGACATTCTAAACATTATGTCAACCTGTTAACCTAAAAGTGATTTCATTCAAAATGATACAATGATGCCTGAGCTATAAAAGGTGCATATTGAGGGTTGCACCTGTGCTCTTGTGAGGCTGCTGTTCTCTCTTATCTGCATTGAGTTGTGCATCTCTTCCCTTGCTCGGGCGATGTTGAATCGGCTGAACTGCTCCCATTGTTGGGGTGTTGTGGAACTGCAAACACAACAAACCGACTAATCTATCATTTAATAGACTATCTTAATAATCAAGATGAAACAAAGATGTTCAACCCACCCCAAAGGCACTCTAGTAGGGTTGGGCTTCAAAGAGATCTCTGGTGACTGTGTTGTAAGAGACAAGCATGATGTGTCCACCTCAAGGGCCTCAATTTTATCTTGAAGGTCGATGGTCAGCTGCTGGCGTGCTTCCTGTAGACGACTGACACCAAGATATCTAACTTCATACGAGCAGAATTAAGGTAACCTTCATTGCATTAAAATACATTCAAAGTGGACTGCTCCTGCGTACCACAGCTGTTCAAAAGCCTGACTGATGGACTGCTGAAGAACCCGCTGAGCTCCATCAATCACCTCCACTTCCTTCTGAAGCTCAGCTTCCACCGGGTCACTGACCAGCTCCATTCCACGGCGACCATCCCGCAGGGTCAAGCACTCCGTGGTGACCTCCAGGGGCAGGACGGTGGAGGCCAGGGCACGCTCTGTCTCCTGCTTGGACTTCAACATATGTTTTAGCATGGATTTGTGTTCTTTAGGGGTCAAGAGAAGCGTCTAGTTTGAGATGCTATTCACCAGAGTAAGTGCCTCCATTTCTGCATCCACTTCCTGTGCACAAGCTTTAAGATTTTCTTTCCAACGTGTGATGTCATCGATTCTGTCACTCAGCCTTCGACTGCTGTCATAGTTATCCCAGTTTGTCTTAAAGAGTGAGACAAAATAGCAAAGAAACTGACACTTATTGCAGAAGTCTAGCAGCCAAATCCATGTACACACGTACAATATACATTTTATAATCAGAAGAACCTTTTTTTTTTACCACAAAGAGCCTGTTGTGAGCCAGGATATTTCATCATCATATATACCTTATGTAATTCAAAAACAGGATATATTTCTTTTCCTTGCTGATCATGAGAGAAGATAATTTCAGGAATGGCTTAGTGGTCGTTAGACCATAAAATGGAAGTCAAGGTGGGCCTTTGGTTCCTTAAAATATTGTTTAGTGCAGAAGAATGTTTGAGGAATGAACATTTTCATTTTTCCTTGAGATATCCAGTTAGTAAAAAGAAAAGTTTACCCATGTGAACCCATTACCTTATTGGTAGTCTCGTTTCGCAGGACTCTTCCTTCCTGGCGTATCTCATGTGAAATGTTTCTCTTGTTCTCGGCTGTGTCGGAGATGTGTTTATTGTTGGTCGTCCAGTCAGAAACACTGTAACGCAAGCTTGGCTTTGTGCTCAGGGTGGCCATGTCTGTTTGTATCTGGTACCATAGAAACAAAAAGACAAATGTGACAAATAAAATCAAGAAAGAGCTTTAGTCGACAGGCAAAGGACTTTACATTTTGATTTTCAATTCAGTAGGTCTTATTGAATTTATTTTGCGAATTTAGACTTGCATAAACTTATACGTATACATCATGATCTGCTTGGTATTTCAGAACAATGTAACCCTCAACTGTTATTCTATAAAGACAAATTTTGGAAATCAGGCCAATGGCTGTCTGTTTGAGTCCTATGTATTTAATTCTACAGTAACGTTTTAACATATTTTTACAAGTTTGAAACAAAAATACTTCTTGCAAATTGTCATGCGATAACAACATTGGACCAAATGGAAAAAAATGTGTTGAGTAAAATATTTAAATGTCATAGATAAAAAAATTTAATGATATTTTTCTCCTAGAAACTTTGTTTCATTGTTCTTGTTTGTTTGTATATAAAAGTATTATAAAAGAAAAAATATTTTTTTAATTTTACACAAACATTTATTTAATTGACTTACCAAAGGAGATGAAGCTTTAAGACGCTGCTGTCAGTTGCTGTCTCATGTATGTGTGTCTCCTGGTAACTCAAACGTTCAACTGCAGCTTACTTAATAATTAAAGACCATAGAGACGCTCAACAATTACTCAACGACCACTCCATCCACCTCATCATCTGTCATGACACACTGCGTCCTTGACAACTAGTTAAAGCTGTTGGTTCTTGGAAAGCATATCACTATTGCTACCATATCTTGATAAACTAAGTGCTTTTCTTCTGCAACACATCTCTGAGACGTCTGCTGTTAGACCTCTTGAAGATGTCTGTAAGACATTTATGATGAAGAATGGATGCTCTTACTAAGATGTTTAGCAGATGTTTTTACACAGCAGATGTTTTCCAGATCTCCTGATTTCTAGCAGACATCTTACAGACATTTATTGGAAACCTGGATTCCAGAAAAATTCATCATAACACCTTAATCCACCAGGACATAATACAGATTGAAGAGTTGTGGTTTAATTTATAAAATGATTTTTTTTATTATAATAAAGGACATAGGTTTATTTACCACAAACAGATTGACTCAAATTTACAAATATTATTTACAATTACGCTTCTCAGCTTAAACTTCATCCTCTCAGATGTTTGTTCAAGCACAAAAAATTACATACACTTAATTTACATTTACACGTCAAACTGTTTTTATATCAACATCATGCTATCAATCTTGATTAGCTTTGAATTTTTTCTTTATTTAGGGACGTTTTTTTACAGATAGTCCATCTCCGCCGTCTCAAGATGTTTTGTTATATGGTCCAGTATTATCTTTTCATTGGCTTGTTCTTTCAAGTAAAAGTGAGATCCAGGGAGCATCTGGACACCAAAGTCACCACTTGTCATCTTCTTCCAGGCTATAGTGCAAAAGAGACCCCAAAAATTAAGAAAACTCAAGTTCATGCACATGTGATCATATTATATGTCAGGTTTGGACTCAAAAGCCTAGTTCAAACTGCACATACAAATGCCAACAGACACCAGTCTGTCTGCGTTTGTTTGATCAGGGGGATATCCCACATCTAAACAGGGTTTGTTGGGTCCTGGATTGTCCAAGCAGTAATTTTCCGACAAATGCAAACAAACTGACTCAATCTGCGTACTGAAGCCTCTTTCTTTTTGTTCTTTTAATGCATAGAAGGACATCAGTAAAGGTAGAATTTTGGTATCAAGATCATCCAACTTATCAAGGTAGATTTGTATATCTCTCACCTAGTTTGTCGGGTGTCTGTCTGGGCAATTTTAACCCGACTAATTTATAAAATGCTTAACCCAATTGCCAACTTCTCTGTTGGCATTTGTTGGTGCAGTGTCAACTGGGCTTTTCCCTTGTCAATCAGACCTTGTAAGTCATGTGGTGTGTCCTCTTGTCCATCAAAGCATGAGACTGGACATGACAAAAAAGGTGCTGATGGTGTACTACACCTGCCAGACAGAAAGAAGCCAACGGTTAAATGTGGACATTTCAAAAAGTTGACAGACAACACTCTCGTTTTTTTTATCTTAAACACACCTGTAGTTCTCGGCCACACAGAGGTCAGCCTTTAGCCCAGGCAAGAAGAGTTTCACAAGCTCAGCGTTGGCCAGTAACTCTGGTGGTGTTCCTCCAATAGAAATGACCCATGAAAGAAACTCTTGGTCTGAAAGGTGACTTCTTTTTGGTGCCTGCAGTCTAGCATCAGACTTAAAGAACAGATTATGTGTTATTTTAAAGGCAGGGAAGATTATTTGGAAATTTCCAAAACACATGAACCGCATAGGCCGGAAGATGTGTTGATGCTTTCTAGTAACTTGAAAAACATGTAAACAGCTCTCAATCACACACAGGGTTACGCTTGTGTCGAAATAAAGCATTTAGCTACAAAAGTAACGTGTGTATAATTACACATCCCATCACACTTGCAGCAAACAATGCAATATTACCTCCCCATCTTGAAGAGACAACTTAAACCCTGTCACCATAACACTGCATGCAACACAGATGTTTGTTCTAGTATGACCTCACTTCTAGTGTGTGTTACTTCTAAGCGACGTCTTTCTTTTGGTTGCTTTGGAACGGTCACGTGGAGGAACAGAGGTACCCGTTTCCCATCCGCTGTAGTGAGCGTAACTGATGACGTATGATGTATGCATGAACAGGGTGTGCAGTGGGATGCAAATTAAGCTGTTTGAATTTGTGTACACAATGTATCATCGCCCTTGTTCGGAACCTTATGCCTTTCAGAGAAGATATATAATTTACTTGTATCACTTTACTTATTGATGGCTACCAGGGAGGTAGGAGTTTGAACCAGCATTAGAAAAAATGTATCTGGAAATAATTGCCCAATCTCTCTCTTTGATACAGATTTATATAATTTGTACAGACTATTCTTACATTCACATTTATGTTACCATACAGTACCCCTGACACTCACATATGGTGCAGAGGCTCCAGAGAGAAAGATGTGGATCGGCTCAAGATTGAAGACTGTTTTTACATGCTCTGCGAAGGCGAAGCACATCATAGCTCCAAAACTAGATAAAAAGTGCACACTTTTTATTATACTATTTAATTCTAATACCAAATTAAGCATTATACTGTTGACATAATCCATCATATACGTACCTATGTCCAAAGAGGGCAAATGGCTTCTCTTTCAGTTGTGGAAGCAGCACACTAATAACCTCATCTAGGATTTCTTGCATGTTGCTGAAAAAGGGTTCCTTGGCTCTTCCTTCTCGCCCTGGGAGTCTAACTGCATACACTACAAAATGAAACAAACAACAAAATACATTAATAAAACGAAACCAGGTTTCGAATCAGACGAAATGTACCCACTTGTTTAACATATACATTTATTCATTTGGCAGACGCTTTTATCCAAAGCGACTTACAAGTATTATGTAGTGGACATCTATCACTGCAGAACAAACAAGGGTTATTATATATAAATAAATATATAAATAAATAAGGTGCCTTGCTTAAGAGCACTTCAGTGCTAACCACCAGACCACAAATGACCCAATAAATGACTTACCTTCAATAGAGCTGTTCAGAGTATTGGCCCAGCGTGCATAGTGCATAGACCCTCCACCAGCCCAGGGGAAACAGATGAGACGGACAGTAGCATCAGGACACTTTTTAAAACAGTTTACGACTTTCTCCATCCCTCTGAGACAAAAAACAACATGTTTTAAGCAACAATCTATGCTAAATGCACCTTAATATATCACAGATAGCAGATGTACTTATAATATAGCTCAGATAGCACAGGTTCTTGTAATATATCACAGATAGCACAAGTACTTATAATATATCTCAGACAGCACAGGTACTTATAATATATGTCAGATAGCACATGTACTTATAATATATCTCAGATAGCACAGGTACTTATAATATATGTCAGATAGCACATGTACTTATAATATATCTCAGATAGCACAGGTACTTATAATATATCACAGATAGCACAGGTACTTATAATATATCACAGATAGCACAGGTACTTATAATATATCTCAGATAGCACAGGTACTTATAATATATCACAGATAGCACAGGTACTTATAATATATCTCAGATAGCACAAGTACTTATAATATATCTCAGACAGCACAGGTACTTATAATATATGTCAGATAGCACAGGTACTTATAATATATCTCAGATAGCACAAGTACTTATAATATATCTCAGACAGCACAGGTACTTATAATATATGTCAGATAGCACATGTACTTATAATATATCTCAGATAGCACAGGTACTTATAATATATGTCAGATAGCACATGTACTTATAATATATCTCAGATAGCACAGGTACTTATAATATATCACAGATAGCACAGGTACTTATAATATATCTCAGATAGCACAAGTACTTATAATATATCTCAGACAGCACAGGTACTTATAATATATGTCAGATAGCACATGTACTTATAATATATCTCAGATAGCACAGGTACTTATAATATATGTCAGATAGCACATGTACTTATAATATATCTCAGATAGCACAGGTACTTATAATATATCACAGATAGCACATGTACTTATAATATATCACGGAAAGCACAGGTACTTATAATGTATCACAGATAGCAGAGGTACTTATAATATATCTCAGACAGCACAGGTACTTGTAATATATCACAGATAAGACAGGTACTTATAATGTATCTCACACAGCACAGGTACTTATAATGTATCTCAGATAGCAGAGGTACTTATAATATATCTCAGACAGCACAGGTACTTGTAATATATCTCAGATAGCACAGGTACTTATAATATATCTCAGATGGCACAGGTACTTATAATGTATCACAGATAGCACAGGTACTTATAATATATCTCAGATAGCACAGGTACTTATAATGTATCACAGATAGCAGAGGTACTTATAATATATCTCAGACAGCACAGGTACTTGTAATATATCTCAGATAGCACAGGTACTTATAATATATCTCAGACAGCACAGGTACTTATAATATATTTCAGACAGCACAGGTACTTATTATATATCTCAGATAGCACATGTACTTATTATATATCTCAGACAGCACAGGTACGTATTATATATCTCAGACAGCACAGGTACTTATAATATATCTCAGACAGCACAGGTACTTATAGTATATCTCAGATAGCACAGGTACTTATAGTATATCTCAGATAGCACAGGTTCTTCAATCATTTTTATTTAGTTGATCATAGTTATTATCGTTAAAGCAAACAAATAACAATCAAAAAGAATTGAAAGTATCGCTCTCACTTTATAGGTGAAAATAAAGTTAGATCCTGTCGTCTCTTCTTCTTCGACACCATCAAGCATCTTCATCACACTGCTGCCACCTGTAGGACATTTGCACTACATTGATTTTTAATTTAGCTGTCTGGCAAATGTTTAAATTGCTAAATATATTTGTTAATGAAAGAATGAGTATGTGTACTCAAATATATGCGAGGCTATATTTGAAAGTTCAAGTGCATTACTGAAAGAAAAAAAAAAATCAAGTTACTTATCAATAAAAATTCATAAAGAGCTTTTGCATTATTTATATTCTTGGGCCACCCATAAATTAAAAATCAAAGCACATCAAACTGTGACATTATATGGAAGTCAGAATTACTGTTAACAGTTATTAAGCTGCATTAGTGTAGCAGTGTTGATTTCTATCATTTTTGTGGCTTAAAAGTCTGCATTGTAGCACTCCAAAACAAACATAAAACTAATTCAACTTCACAAACTTTATAAGATGAGTTTGTTTTCAGTGTTAAAGAGACTTTTCCATGTTTTACGGTTGAATAAGCAAAGCCGTGTGACAAACTCTCTTGAGGTCTTCCTGTCATTCACATTTGTGTTAATGTATGCTTATAGAAAATATTTATTTGTGTAATGCTGCCTACAATAATCCTATAAAATCTTTGTTATATGATATTCTTAAGGACTGTTTTTTAAATACATATTTTGGTTTAACCTTCTGTACCGTCCAGTAATAATACAGATTCTGATGGTCAGACTGCAATTAAAAGCACTGACACATGGGTTTATATTTACATCTTAATTTGATCAAATTAAAAATAAAAATGTGTTTAAAATTGGGAAATTACCAATAATTATTTCGGTTTTTTTTGTCTTTATGCTATTTTCACACTATTTTCCAAATGGATGCCAATTTCAACATAGTGCTTTACATGTGTTTGGGATTATTTTAGTCATTTAGTAATCTAAGAAATTTAACATTTATTTGTCAACAATCAATGATTCTGAAATCTTAAATTTTGTTTGTTTTTCTGAGTAAATATTATACTGTGTAAAAAGCAGATTATTTGTATGTACATATTATAGTGTGTTTAAGAAAAAAACAATGAAGAGTAAAAATGATATAAAAATATGATATTTTTAAAGACAGTTTTTAAATACAATTAACATATTTTAAAAATCTGTTTTTATGCTCGACATTTTTTATAAAATACAGCTTGTTTTTCTAAGTAAATATTATAGTGTGTGCTTAAGAAAAAAACAATTAAAGCAAAAAAATTATACAAAAAATATTATATTCTTAAAGACAGTTTTTAAATACTAAAACATATTTTAAAAATCAGTTGTAATGCTCATTATTGTTTATAAAATACATTTTGTTTTTGTAAGTAAATACTATAGTGTGTGCTTAAGAAAAAAACAATAAAGAGTAAAAATTATATTAAAAATATGATATTCTTAAAGACAGTTTTTAAATACCAAAACATATTTTAAAAATCAGTTTTAATGCTCATAATTTTTATAAAATACATTTTGTTTTTGTAAGTAAATACTAGAGTGTGTGTTGAATTAAAAAAACAATAAGGAGTAAAAATTATATAAAAAATATGATATTCTTAAAGACAGTTTTGAAATACAATGAACATATTTTGGAAATCTTTTTATGCTCAAAATTTTTTGTAAAATACATTTTGTTTTTGTAAGTAAATATTATAGTGTGTGCTTATGAAAAAAATAACAATAAAGTATATTAAAGGATATAAAATATATGATTTTCTTAAAGACAGCTTTTAGATACAATGAACATATTTTGGAAATCTGTTTTATGCTCAACATTTTTGTAAAATGCATTTTGTTTTTGTAAGTAAATACTATAGTGTGTGCTTAAGAAAAAAGAGTAAAAATGATGTAAAAATATGATTTCCTTAAAGACAGTTTTTAAATACAATAAAAAAATTTTGAAAGCTGCTTTTTATGCTCAAACCTTTTTTGTAAATACAGTTTATTTCTGTAAGTAAATACTATAGTGTGTGTTTCAGAAAAAACAATAAAGTGTAAAAAATTATATAAAAATTTGATATTCTTAAAGACAGTTTTTAAATACAATTAAGACATTTTGGAAATCTGTTTATGCTCAACATTTTTTTGGTAAAATGCTGATTATTTTGTAAGCAAATACTATAGTGTGTGTTTAAGAAAAAAGTAAAATAAAGTATAAAAAAGGATATAAAATATATGATTTTCTTAAAGACAGATTTAAAATACAAAAAAAACTGCTTTAATGCTCCACCTTTTGTGTAAAACACAGTTTTATTTCTTTAAGTAAATATATTACAGTGCGCTTGTGAAAAAAACCAAAGCGTTATAGCAACGAGCTGTAACCGGAAGTGACGGCGTTTCCGGCAGTTGGTATTTCCTGTCGTGTCTCCCTGACTGAGATGGTAAACCTGAAGCGAACCGGCAACCGGACCGTCAGGGAGTCGAGGAGACGCCGGTAAACTCGCAGCAAAGCCGCCGAAATAAATCAAATATTATCGATTCGGTCAAGGATATTAATCGACCAACTTTACATCCGAGTGTTTGAACTTAACCGTCACTTTAGACGAGCCGAGGGCTGACAAACTCGGTTCCGCGGTCGCTCGATTTTTGACTTCCGGTCACTTTTGGTACACAGACCCACTCGGTACTGGCCGGTGGACATCCGGTCAGAGCCGAACCTCCGAGCGGCCCAATTTAAAGTAAAAATAATAAAGAAACACAAACAAATTGAATCCCTGGAGCCGGCTTGAATCCGGACCGAGACCTCATGAATGGAAATCGGAACTACAGGTAGGTCGAGGGCTCTGTTAACCGTTTTTAACCGAAACTAGTTTGAACTGTGACGTCACGCAACCGTCACAGCAAACAAACGTTAATGTGTTATGTTTGCGTTTAAAACTCATAATTAATGAATTAATTATCATATTCATAAAGCACAACTTCCATGCTCCTCTGGGCATCACACACATTTGCCAACGATACGTCACGAGTGGAAGATCGTGACTCACTCCTGCCGGTGACGTCACGGCCTTGTGGCCCAGCTGTCACGCACAGGTGCGTCAGGTGCGCCGAGTTTCTGTTCAGTCGTTGCCATGACGACTGACGGAGGAGCGTCACACGTGACAGTCTGGGGGTTTTAAAAGCGTGTTGAGGGCAAACATCTCATCATCTGGCCTTTTAATTGCCACCAGTCAAGTTTACATTCCTTGGCTGGGCCAGTCCTTAGAATAATGCTTGAGAAATTGTTAACATCAGTGCTGATCGTGGTTTAGATTCCTAAGATGTTTAACCTGACTTGAAGACTCTGCCATAATCGTCATGGTAATAGTCTGACAATTATGAAACAAAGTAATCGAAAATTGTTGTCGCACACGGGTTTGGGTTGCTTTTCAAGTCTGTGTGCATATTATTTAGCTTGTATATGTAAATAATCATATATGTTAATATTTGTGTGTGTATATATTCGGTCATTGTCTCCTCGACTATTGTAAGTCGCTTTGGATAAAAGCGTCTGCTAAATGCCTAAATGTAAATGTAAGTATATTAATATGATGTATGCTTATGTCTTTAGTGATTATGCAAACACACACATATATTCTCTAAACACACACCAGTCGTGGGACTGTCGTGGCCTGGTGGTTCCAATGTTGGGTTTGTGATCGCAAGGTCGTCGGTTTGAATATTGTGGTTAGTCTGTCACGATTACACAATTTGGCTGACCATTAATTGTGTAATAAATCATGTCGATTATGACGGTTATTTGTCTGCTTTAGTAATGGAAACCAAATAACTGAATGCTTTGAGAATGCTTCACTTCTCTATATACATTTGCTATTTTGGAAATATATGTTTTACCTAGCAGTTTAAGCTGCTTTTCCAAGTTTTGCAGCATTTTTTAAGTCCTGGTTACCAGTAAACTAAACAACCCTGAATATTATACAAAACCTTTGTTTATAGTGATCAAAAAGGTGTAAATAAAAATATGCGTTATGGATGTGACAGAAAAATGACCCTCTTTTTGGGAGACAACAAACGTGTATTTCCCAGACCATCCATACAAATAAAACCGTATCCGATAAGATCTACTGAATGAGGAACGGATGCTTCTTCATGAAAGAGTAATTACTATATTTGTATTTCTTTCTGTCCATTTATGAGCAAGATGTTGTGTTACGGATGTGACAATCCCAAAACTAGCCCTTTCTTGATCATTAACCATCAACAAAAAATAAGTGTCTAAAAAGTTTCATAGATACCTCACATGGGTATTTGAACTAGCAAATGTGGGTATCTCTGCTTTTGGTTAAGCAAAATCTTTGGTTAAAACTTATATTTGACATGGTAAGTTTGACATTTTTCCTACACTGTTAAAGGGCTGCATTTCCTTTATAGCGCTGTTCACCATCAGTTAAGGAAGGCCATCTGATAGTGTCTCATTTATAATAGTGGAAAACTCCAATGCCTGCTTTATAATTGGTTTATGAGATGGATGTGTCATCGCGGATATCTTCATAATTTCGTTTAATTCAGTGGGATGGTGTGTGTGTGTGTGTGTGTGTGTGTGTGTCTGCACTTTGAAGGGTAAAGTGCAGAAATTTTAAGAATGGGACACCCTTCTTAGCTATACCTCACTTTATTTTCACTTTATTCAGCAACCGATTAATCGGTTAAAACTGGTGAGAACCAAAATTTCGGCTGCCGAAAATGTTTTGCCAAAAATTCCATATTGGTTTTGGCTTCAAGTAAATGTGTCAAAATGAAAGCCGTAATACCCCTCCTCTCCCTTCAGCTCTCACGTTCTTGTAAGTGAAAAACAAAAGCTAAATGTACCTATAACAAAAGAATATTCAAAACTGCAGGTGACGCGTAATTTCTATGTGATGTGCCACTGCTTGTGACCGCCTTTATGTCTCCTTATTGTCAAAAATCACAAGCAATGATGTTAGGTTGATTGTCATCTGGCAGGTGCTGATATCACTGAAGCTTATTTTGAGCCACATGAACTTATGCACCAACCCTCTGTGTTTTGCCTATTGATTTATTAAGATGATTGTGCTAAACTTATTGTTGAAACTAAAGATGGTTTGTTTGACAAAAGCTCGACTGCTGTTATAATTCAAGATGAATTTTAACCATACACTATTTAGATAATGGATCAAATAAGCTTTGATTTAATTGTGTTTAAGTAACCAATGAAGCAAAATATAGTCAGAATTGTAAAAATGTATGCTATTTAAAATATTTGTAGTTTGGTGTGTGTGCAATTATTACTATTATGTTAAAACTATTTGAAGAAATTTTAGGTTTTAGTTTCAGTTTTCGGACAAGTTAATCCTGATTTTTCGACATCTGTTTTGGGCCGGAATTTTTATTAATTCAGTCCTAGTTAATAAAGTCCTGGTTCAAAATCGTACTTTATCTCAGGGCTCATTATATCGGGGGCTATTTGTGGTCTGGTGTTTAGAGAGTTGGACTTGTAAGCAGAAGTTCCCAGTGTCAGCAGACAATGACTGAAGGGCCCTTGAGCAAGACACCTTAACCCCATTTGGTCTGCAGTGATAATTGGCCGCTGCATATAAGTGTAAATGTTCATCTATTGTTTAATATTTATTTGCTGTTAGGTTTAATATTATGTTTGAAATGTATAATACTATTCCATCAAAATTCCGAAAACCTACATGTACATGAGTGGTGGAGAGGAAACATTCATGTGTGACTTACATGATCAGCTGTATGTGGATCCTATTTATGGAAACATCTGTTTTCCTTTTAATTGGTTGTAAGTCTTCGTAGTCTCGGTAGCCTTGGCGAGAGGGAAGCCACATGAGTATCGCCGGCATGGCAACAGCTCCCTGGAAAGTGTTAGAATCAGTTGCAGTAGAATTCCCCTTACACATCGTTTAAAAACAGTTTGACTTTGTAAACCCCCTCAAATGCATGTTTACAACAGGTGTAACAAACCCACCTGTGTTATGTGACGCTAACATCTGCCGCTCAATGTAAAAAAACAGACGTGATTTTCATAGTGAAACGTCAATGCAAAGAACTACCCAGAGTTTGAAGTTATATTCGTGAAAAAATTTAAATTCTGATTACCCTTTCTTCTGTCATTTCAAACATTTGTGATATAAGAAATTTTATAGGAAATTGGTAACCGCTTAGTAGTAGGACTTTCTGTGGAAAACATCACACAGGTCACTGTGTTAAAACACATCCCTTTTGTGTGGATCTGAAATTAAAAAAAGTTTAAATATATTTTCAATAAAAAAGTTCTGCTATGTGGTTTATGAAAAATACTATTATGTCTCCATTTATTTTCCCTTGTGTTGTGAAAACTTTAATGTGTTATATCTAAAAATGTGTTGTATGTCTTATGTGTCCATACATTGGTAGTCAATGGGGGCTAATTTTATTTGGTTCCAAATGTTCTTGAAAATATCCTTGTTTGTGTTTTGCAGAAGGAAGTCAAACAGGTCTGGAATGGCACGAGGGTGAGTATTTAATAAATTAACTTTCATTTTTAGAACTATCCCTAACAAAAGTAAGCAAACTGGACTGAGTTCATGAATGAGAACAATCATTCTTTATACGTCATAGCCAGCTGTGTGTTGGTTGTTGTTAGTTTCACATGTGTGAATGATGGTGTTATGTTCATTTAAGACATTTGGTGATGCTTGCTTTGATGTGGGGGTAGGCATTTAGAGGAAATTTGCTTGTGAGTCAACCTCCGCGTTAATCTCACTCTGTATCACTGTCATGAAATGCTCAATGAAATGCGCTTTTATTAATTCTGATATTAATCATGTTACCCTGACATTTGAACAAAAAGTACATACATTTATGTAGAAAGAAGATTTCTTCATTTAATTTTTTACCATGCCACTGTTTTTTATTTCTTGTGGGGGAAAGTTCTGGGGTTTTCTGTTTTCAAATAAGTGTTTATTATTGATTTTGAAAGTCCAGCTATTATAACGTCAATTACTGTCGATGGAAATTCCCTCTGCTTTTTAGCTGCAGAAGCCGCTGGGGCTGCGCTGTTCTCAGTCCCTCGGAGGCCAGGCTATGGCACTATGGGAAAACCCATCAAACTGCTGGCCAACTGTTTCCAGGTGGACATCCCCAAAATGGATGTCTACCTGTACGAGGTGGACATCAAGCCGGAAAAATGCCCTCGTCGTGTTAACAGGTGCCAAAAATAGATTTGACCAATATTAGAAAAAAATGCTTGAGATCACTGTGCAAATTCTATTTTGTTAAACAAATGTCTCAGTTGACCCCCAAATAAAAATTCTATCATCTTTTAAACACCCTCTAGAAATTATATATATTTATATGGTATACACACTGTACATATACAATTTAAATATTATGTGCATGCGTTTGTATGTGTTAATGTATGTGTATTTATCTTTCAATCTAAACCGATGTTACACATATACATAGCTAAACAGATTAAAATTATAGTGTTCTGATTTGGTGTATCCCATGATGACCTTTCTCTAATGGCTTGTAGGGAGGTGGTGGATTCGATGGTGCAGCACTTTAAGGTGACTATTTTCGGGGACAGAAGGCCAGTCTACGATGGCAAAAGGAGTCTCTACACCGCCCAGCCATTACCAGTGGCTTCAGGGGGGGTATGTTGACAAAAGAGAGTTCTTCAAAGTTCCTATCAATCCATATATCTGTATAACTGAATATAAAACATCATTTATATCTGTTTGTGTAATGCCTTTAGGTGGATCTGGATGTGACCCTACCAGGTGAAGGTGGAAAGGACAGACTGTTTAAAGTGAGCATTCGGTTTGTGTCACTGGTCAGCTGGCACATGTTGCATGAGGTTCTCACTGGACGGACCATGCCGGAACCTTTAGTGCTGGATAAGCCAATCAGCACCAATCCTGTACATGCTGTTGATGTGGTTCTCCGCCATCTGCCCTCTATGAGGTAAGACTTCTCACATAAGTACTGTTACCTTATTATGTATGCAATTTAATATCATTTGAGTCTGTTATGTAATGTAACAAGTGACTAAAAACCGTAAAGCAAGAAAAGGTTTAGTGTGCATTAGCAAAGGTTCATGAAGGAGCACAGGTTTATCCTTTTTATGTTCTTCATTCAGGTACACTCCAGTGGGACGGTCTTTTTTCTCCTCCCCTGAGGGCTATGATCACCCATTGGGTGGGGGGAGAGAGGTGTGGTTTGGTTTTCATCAATCAGTGCGACCTGCCATGTGGAAGATGATGTTAAACATTGATGGTGAGCGAGAGAAGACGCTAAACAGAATGCAAGAGTTCAAGGTTTAAAATAATACTAAAAAAGATTTAAGGGATAGTTGATGAAAAAATTGAAAATTTTATAATTTATTTACTGTCTTGTCAACGTTCATCCATGTTTGATTTTTTTCTACGGCAGAACACAAAAGAAGGCCTTTTAAAGAATGTAACAACGTTGGTACCAGTTAACCTCAATTGTAAAGTCAATAGATATCTCTGTTATGTAGAGAGCAACATAATTCAAAATATCTTCCTTTGTGTTCTGCAGTTGAGGGAAGGTCACACAGGTTTGAAATAAGAGGGTTAGTGATGATAGGATTCTCATTTTTGGGTGGAATATCATTCTAAGTTGTTGGAAGAAACTGGCCCTGAGCACCTAATATTAGGAAATTCTATAATAAAAGTCAAGCCTATCCTAAAAAACTGAATAATTTTAATGGAACTTGGATCTTATTTATAGTTGTCTCTGCATAATAAGCTAGCATATAAATTTATTTAAATCAGATTTTTTTTTTTTTTTTTATATTGACAAAATGAGTAAAGAAATTAAAAATTGAGACAAGTCGGATACTTGAAATTTTATTAGTGAACTGCTACATTAACATTTATCCCATCCATAGTTTCTGCCACTGCATTCTACAAAGCCCAGCCAGTGATTCAGTTCATGTGTGAGGTTTTGGATATCCACAACATCGATGAGCAGCCTCGTCCTCTTACAGACTCCCACAGAGTCAAGTTCACCAAAGAAATCAAAGGTTGGTTTGCTATGTCATGGTATCAGACTCAACATTTCCTTCTTTATGTCTCCGTCTGTCTTGGTTTGTTTTTGGTAGACAGTGTAATTCAGACACAAGGATCTGTTTTTCTCTGCAGTACGTCTGAGCAGTGACCAGTAGGGTTTGTGTTGTGGTGTAAATTTGATCTCTCGTCTCTGTAGGTCTAAAGGTGGAGGTCACCCACTGTGGCACCATGCGAAGGAAGTACAGGGTGTGTAATGTTACACGCCGGCCGGCCAGTCATCAGACGTAAGCATGAATGCATTTAAAAATCATAAGAATAAGCTCACAGTTTTAAATCTATTGAATCTGCAAATGTATTTTTGCTTGTGCAGGTTTCCTCTACAGCTGGAGAATGGACAAACTGTGGAGAGAACAGTGGCTCAGTATTTCAGGGAAAAGTACAACTTACAGCTCAAGTACCCCCATCTGCCCTGCCTTCAAGTGGGGCAGGAACAAAAACACACTTACCTGCCTCTAGAGGTAAGGGTCGTGATATCCCAGAACTGGCTATGGTTTCCGCTCACTTCTATATATTCAAGTTCCTTTATAAAGCTCATTCATGGTATCAGTATTATAAGTCTGTCTTCTTCACTCAGGTGTGTAACATTGTGGCGGGCCAACGCTGCATTAAGAAATTAACAGATAACCAAACATCCACCATGATCAAAGCCACGGCCCGCTCTGCCCCAGATAGACAGGAAGAGATCAGCAGACTGGTGAGTTGGTGTTTGACTAATTTTCCAAGGATGAACACAAGGATTGTTATTTTTCAGAGACAAAACTATCACAGTCTGTGATCGGAACAGTGTTTATGAGATACTCAACATATTTTCGCTGCTACTTTGTGTGTACCAAAGTTTCAAAGTCAGATGTGGAAAGAGGTTTACAGCATACATGATTAAGGTCCCCCCCAAAAGGTCTATGCATCCTTATGTCATTCCAAACCTATATGAATTATGCAGAACTCATAAGAAGATAATTTGAAATAATTAGAACATAGGCCCTGTTGACTTCAATTGTATTGACACAAAACTGCGAAGCCAATTCTTAAAATATCTTCTTTTGCTTGCAGTGTGCAAAGCTATAGTCTTGACAGAGTTGTGCAAATAACTCTTTTTCTGTATCTTCTTCTTTAAGGTTCGCAGTGCCAACTACAATTTGGACCCCTTTGTTCAAGAGTTCCAGTTCCGTGTGCGGGACGAGATGGCGGAGGTGACGGGTCGAGTCCTGCCCGCCCCCATGCTGCAGTACGGCGGCAGGGTGAGCTCTGAACACTTCCTGGTACCTGCTTTCTTTCACTCATGCGCCGCACGTGTTTGTTTAGGAGGATAGATGATGGGTTTAGTTTGGGTCTTGATGATGTGATGGCATTTTATGACTGTTTGAACATAGTAAGTGAGTTTCTGGTTTTGTAGTCATGTGTTGCTTTTGCATGGAATAAGATGCTTGCTGTTTCTTGTTTGCATTTGGAAAATGTTTTGTTGTTTGTTTTTTGTGAACGTGTGGCTGTTATGAAGTCAATTTTTTTTCCTTTTAATTCTATGTTAGTCTGTAATATAATATGTTACATGTTAATGTAATGTGTTTTTTGTTATGCAATATTAAGTCACTTATCTTACAAATCTACTTGTTTGTGGCATAAAAGGGATAGTTAACCCCAATTAAGATTTATATCATTTGCTCATCCTCTTGTTATTATTATAAGCCTGTGTGAGTTTCTTTTTCCTACAAAACCGGACGATATTTTGTTGAATATTGGTAACAGAACATGGACAACACTTTTTCACTTGCGTTGGTTTTGGGACACTGGAAATTCAACACAGTAATACAAAACAGTAGAAGTGAATGGATGCCAGTTACCAACCTTCTTCAAAATATCATCTTTTGTGTTCAGCAGAAGAAAGGAATTTGTTGAGGTTTGAATGTCAAGAGTGTGAGTAAATGATGACAATTGTCATTTGGGTGAACTATCACTTTAAATATGGCATTGTGGAGTATTTACTCTAAAGGAGAAGTATCAGTTTTACATTTTTACTTTTCACCGTCATAAGGTTACAAGTTATTTATTGGCCATGCACGTGTAAAAAAGCATGCCCATGTTCCAGTCAGAGAGCGTGAAGGAGCACGAGCATCAGTGTGTATATTCCAGGATAAGCCCTTGTCGGGATATTGGTCACGTGCGCTGCTCACGACCCGTCCACGGGAGCTCTGCTTTTTCCAGAAATAGTCGTAATGCTGTATCTTTCTTCTGTTAATGTGAGTAAACAATTCGACACCACAGGTACTCAAGTTTAACACACGAGTGGCAGAAACTGCGTGTGATACTTCTCCTTTAAGATGCCAAAGTATTATGACATTTGTAAATTGTAATTTGTTTCAATGTTCATGACCAGATGATGATCCTTTATATTTATATTTGTGTCTTATAGAATCGCACAGTAGCAACCCCGAGTCACGGCGTGTGGGACATGAGAGGCAAACAGTTTCACACTGGAGTCGAGATCAAAATGTGGGCCATTGCCTGTTTCGCCACTCAGAGACAATGCAGAGAAGAAGTTCTCAAGTGAGTAGTTTTCCATTTCAGGTTTGTAACCAATTCAGCCTTGTGTACTGGATTAACAACAGAGATACTTATTTATTTATTTATTTGTCTATTTATTTTTGCAGAGGTTTCACAGACCAGCTGCGCAAGATCTCAAAGGATGCCGGGATGCCAATACAAGGCCAGCCGTGCTTCTGCAAATACGCTCAAGGAGCAGATAACGTTGAACCCATGTTTCGTCACCTGAAGAACACCTATGCTGGCCTTCAGCTCATTATTGTCATACTGCCTGGAAAAACCCCTGTTTATGGTAAAATATGGCAGACTTTTTGTTTATTCACCTAATAATTTTCAATCTGTCATCTCTAATACTTTACCTCATGATCTCTTTCTCCAGCGGAGGTGAAGCGTGTTGGAGACACACTGTTGGGAATGGCCACCCAGTGTGTGCAGGTGAAAAATGTAGTGAAAACCTCTCCCCAGACCCTCTCCAACCTATGCCTCAAAATCAATGTCAAGCTGGGCGGCATTAACAACATACTGGTGCCACATCAGCGGTAAGAGACTAAAAATTTTTCCTCAAGTTATTTATTTCTTTCATTGGATTTTTACAATAGTAATGGTTATAGTTCTTAAATTGATGTATATGTTTGTTTGTTTTCTAGCCCATCTGTTTTCCAGCAGCCAGTTATCTTTCTAGGAGCAGATGTCACTCATCCACCAGCAGGAGATGGAAAAAAACCTTCCATAGCAGCTGTAAGAACTCAGTTTCTACATCTACAGAGATGTAACATTATGCAATTTATAAAAACCACATTGATTCATGGCTAAGAATGGGAACAATTTATTCACTATGATGTTATTTTTATTTTAAGCACATAATTTTTATTTCTGTATATAGTACTGTATAAGTCTTCAGGACGTCATCATTGTTACCCTAAAAATGTTTTAAGCCAGAAATATGTATAATTTAGAGAAGCCTGTCATTAGAAAATTGGTGTACATTTCTAAACACTTATTTTACATTTTTGTATGCACAATAGCCATTGCTCCACATTGAGATCTGGTTTCATCCATTTCATTTATTACTATATGATAAAAGAGAGAAAAACTTCAGACCAAATCCAGAAGATCTGTATTAATTTCTTCAAGACACTAACCTGTAAAGCTCCAGTACTATGAAAAGACTCTTTACAGTTATTCACAGTTCTGCAAAATAAAATTCTTACTGGTTTATTACATAATGACAAAATAAATGTTTAGAAATGTGTAAGAAGTTTGTACAGTCCTTTAAAAATATGTTTGTGAACAAGTCTATTGAATGAAATAGACATGCATTTATTGAAACTTTTTTTTTGTTGTTGTTGTTGCTCTTGCCAGGTGGTTGGGAGTATGGACGCTCACCCCAGCAGGTACTGCGCTACTGTCCGTGTGCAAAGACCCAGGCAGGAGGTCATACAGGACCTGGCGTCCATGGTGCGAGAGCTGCTCATTCAGTTTTACAAATCCACTCACTACAAACCCACCAGAATCATCTTCTACAGGGATGGAGTGTCTGAGGGACAGTTCAGACAGGTGAGGCTCTCTAGCTCCCCCTTTCTGTTATCCCATGTCCACTACACAAGATTATTAAAGATGGTATTTAAAACCCAATTGTAGTTACTTTCTTTATAGTACACAAATATATAATAAAATTTAGTTTTTTCCTTTAAATATTCCATCTGCAGTGTTGTCTAAACATACTGTCATTCTAGGTTCTGTACTATGAGTTGTTGGCCATCCGTGAAGCTTGTATCAGTCTTGAAAAGGAATATCAACCCGGCATCACCTACATTGTCGTCCAGAAACGCCACCACACACGGCTCTTCTGCGCCGACCGCACTGAGAGGGTGAGTAAGAGTCACTCTTTCTATCCCTAGTAAAAAATTCTTTATTTAATCAAATTAGGACTAGTTTTATTGTACTTATGTCTTCTTTTTGCCTCGTACCATTTACGAGTTTGTTGACACCCAGTCATTGTGTTTAATTACATTTATGTCTCACTGTCTACATATTGTTTTTATAGGTGGGCCGAAGTGGAAACATTCCAGCTGGTACCACAGTGGACACAGACATCACCCATCCTTATGAATTTGACTTTTATCTGTGCAGTCATGCTGGAATACAGGTATCAACACACACAGTGATACAACATGTGTCGTAGGACACTGAAAACGCTATTTTACTCAGGTAAATGTGCATAGCTCAGTTTCCTTTGTATTTGTTTCCATTAACTCAGGGTACAAGCAGACCTTCACACTACCACGTGCTATGGGACGACAACTGCTTCACTGCCGATGAGTTCCAGCTCTTGACGTACCAACTGTGTCACACATACGTCCGCTGCACCCGCTCCGTCTCAATTCCAGCACCCGCCTACTACGCCCATCTAGTGGCCTTCAGAGCACGTTACCATTTAGTGGACAAAGAGCATGACAGGTATGAACTGAACGCCCCAATTATGGTTTGCCATAGAAAAAATGTTGGATAGTTGGACGGGTTATATAAATACATAGCTGGAATCTCAAACTGTTGTTTTTCTTAAATAATACTTCTAAAATGTGTTATGATCGGAATACATTTTTACATTTGGAATTGCAGATGACTACATTTTTATTTTAAACATGTAAAAGTATAATAATACATAAAACTCTTTTATTTGTCATTTCATATTTCACAGTGCTGAAGGTAGCCACGTGTCAGGCCAGAGCAACGGTCGTGATCCCCAGGCCATGGCCAAAGCCGTACAGATCCATCACGACACTTTGAGGACCATGTACTTCGCCTAAATCCGCAGTTGTTTTTTAACCAATCAACATGCCCTTAGCTGGGGAGGGTGTTTCCCATCAGAGGCTGCTAAGTTGCTCAATGAACCAAATGTAACAGAATTTATAAGCGTAAAATAGCACTGTTATGCAATAGACAACGGCCAATCTTTCACTGCTGCTTTGCTTGCCGATTATTGGTCTGTTTCATTGTTTTTAATATGTAGATTCAGCAGCTATACTATACCATTATTTATTAGATTTTGTTTGACTGTTCATTTTACCTGCGTAGGTCACAAAACCATGGTGGAGGTTTGCTTGATCTATTTTTAGATCATCGAATGATGCAGTGTTACTTGTTAAGGGTGCGATTTTGGTCGTGAAGATTTTGTGATTAGAGACGCTTGGTTATTACAGGCAGATGTGAGTACGGAACTAATCTTTCTGGGGTAACGGAGCCTCTGGATTCAAAGATTTATGCCACTAGAGGGCAGTACAAAATTTTGGTCATTGACCCTTTAGATCTTAAGACTGTTGCTCCGGGTGCTTTTGCTTTGGCACTATTCTGAAACAGTTTAGCTGTTTTTTGCTTTTCTCAGCCAAACCTAATTCAGCATCTGCAAAAGACCTCTTCCTTGAATGTTTTCCATTTCATTCCAACAAGATCTGCTCCTTCTCCTCACCTTTTCATTCAAATCCACTCTTCTGAAGGGTACTGTGATACATTAACTTTTTGGTTTGCATGGAAAATACTTCACTGCCATTTAACAACATTGTTCTTTGTCAGTCTCCCTGGCTCACTCATTAAGCAGAGTTGACAGATTAGCTAAGGGCTTCAACACTATTGAAGGGGAACTTTGAACTCTATGGAATCATGAGTTGGTGAAAAGTTTCCATGTAGTCAACTGTATGTTTATGTGCGTGTCTGTTCCTCATTCTGTCTGGATGTTCCTACGGTGGATGCTTCGTCATCGGTCGGTGTTTGACCACCCGGCCCATCTTTAAAATCCCTTTCTCGTTTGTCGGACATTTCATATTAAGCACATATTTAAGGTTGTTGAGGTTAATTATGAATTTAATTTGAACCTAGCATCTAAATGATGTATTTCACCTAGATGTTTTCCCTGTGAACTCTGACATACACTGTCCCAAATCTGACTTTCTAATCGAATTCTTTCCTTTTAAAATGTCATTTAATGTTGAGAACTTCAACTTGAACACCAGGGATATAAAACAAGCAAACTGATGTCTTTTAAGGCTAAGGGTTTACATGTTAGGATTACGTTGACTAATTTCAGTACAGATTGTTGTGTCTGAACGCTCAGATCTGGAACAGACCATTCGTATAAACCTAAATTGAGATAAAGTGCCTGTTTTGTAGGTTATCCCTAAACGCGGTTGTGCCGGGTAGGTTTTGTATATTTTAAATTGCAGTGGCATGTACATAATGTCTGGCTGATATTAACCTACTGCATGTGAGCCATTGTTAATGTTTATTCAGTTGAATTTAAATGTAGGGCTGACAGAAAGTCCGGGTCCCAGCCATTTTGTTTTAACTTTTAAATTGTCTTTTAACCATTTTTAAAACTTGTCTTTTGATACGTCCCCTCAATTTCCCTGTGAATTCAACTACATTCCACACTGACCAAACCAACGTGCCTCCAAATTTAGGGTATGTTGATTTAAAAGCATTTGGATTGTAGTGGGTTGAGGGTTATATGTGACCCTTTAAAGTCACCCGTACTGTGAAATGGCACTGTGGTCCTTCCGCTCTATACACACAAATACGTGTTGAACGGCGTAGCTGCTATTTTGCCTAACACTTAAACATCTACTTTTGTATTTGGAGAAGGAGCAAGAGAACCTGTGAAAAACTATTTGCTGCACTTCGTCGATGTTTAAAAAGCTGTACGGGCGAGACGCCCAAGGTGCTAAAGGGTGAGATGTTCCTTATTTAATCTTTACATTTTTACAATACATTTAAAGACTGTTTTAGAGTTTTGGGAATTAATTTCATTTTGGCCAATCAACACATCAATATTTATTAATGGGTACAACAGAAAGGTTTGGATGTTAATCGTGAAATAAACATTTTAGTGGTTTCCTGGAATTGAGCTCTTGTACAAACTCTTGAATGGCTTCGGTGCTCTTTATCTTTGTGGCTACGAGAACCACAACTTCTCTCCACCAGCATTTACATTTACTTGAATAAGAGAAGTGATCAGGTGAAATTGCAGACATGTGTTCAGCTGTAGAGGTTGTGTGCTGAAAACAAGATGACGTCTTAAACTTTTTGCCACGGAATAAGTTGTTGAGGCTTATAGTTGGGACATTGCTTTGAGGAGGTGGGGCATTCTGATTAATGGGTGTGGCTTCTCCCATTAACCATGGTTTAAAGCTGGATCGCGGACACCTTAAAGCATTTTTAATACATAAAACAGATATATTAGTATATTTTTAAAGAACTGCATAATGCACATCAGTTATTTTTGCTAACAAAGTCTATGGAAGATTAAGCATCAGATGGTTATTGTGATATTAATCATGACTAATATAAATTGGGCCGATATGCAATAGACTAATAACTAGTGGGTTTGTCTGGTCGTCGAGTTGTTTGTGAGTTATTTGCGTTGTTCTGTGATATTTGAGTCGTCTTATGAAAATAATAATGTCGTTCAACAAGGGGAGTGAACCTTCAGTTCCTTTTCTTACTTAAACATGAAGGTACCGTCTAAATTTGCATTTCGGTTAAGGGTTGAGTTTTTTCGCGCACACCCTTTTAACAAAAGGCCCGTCGGCTACTAACCCCTTTGAACTTGTCTTGTTATTGTGTTTGTTTCCTTCGAGCTTGGAATATTTACTACTTCTCCTTGTTTCTGTGGCTTTGAGGTGTTTAGTTAGTGGAATGTGCCTTTTCTGATGGTGCTGTTATCAGACAGAATATTAAGACAATTTTAGGGCCCTGCAAGCCTATTTTAAAGTTAGTATATATTTATATGATATATTGTTTAATGTGTGCTCAAGAGTGTTAAAAGTGTAAGTGTGGGTGTGATTGTGAATCCTTATTCGCCAATAAGACTTTGAATCACAGAGCTTGCCAGTCTGGACCAAACGTTCTCCAAGGATCGTTTTTTTTTTCAGGATTTGGCTCTGCTCTCAGATCATGCACTGACCAGACAGGCTACTGTACAATGCCTGTAAACATCCCAAATACACACTTGTTTTTTCTTTTTAATATTCAATCCATTTCCAACAGTCTGTGTCAAATCTGTTTTCTGTGATGTGATGAAATAGCAATAACGTCATTTGCAATGTCACTAATACTTTACCGGAAATTTGAGATTTGCATAAATTGCTCAATAACCAACTCTGCGTTCAACTGTTACTATATTATAATGGTGATCTGAATCAGGATTTCTTCAGTCAGCTATCAGTCAAATCTTTACATTGTGATGCAACACACATTTTAAGGATCTAATGGTTTATTTACAGTGTGATGATATAACAAAATGAATTGACAACAGAACTGTCTTGTTTTATATATATATATATATATATATATTAGTTCTTTTTATTTGATCTCAGCCTTCGGAACTGTACTCTTTCATTGGGTCTTTTTATTTGGCTGTTCTATTTAATTATCAATATTTTAATTAAAGTATATGTATGCAAACTTTCATTGTCATGTATTTTTAACAGTTTGTCTTGGACAAAAACGATGCAAATGAATAAAAATGACATTCACACGATTTGCTTCACAGTATATTTATCCTACAATGAAAATTGAATGGTTCATTGGCGCCAGATAAAGCATTTTATGCTCAGAAATACCTCAAAATTGTATGTGTTTATGAGGAGTCATCTTTCTAAACCCTTGAAATGAAGAGAATATTATGATTTTATGTATTTAGAAGGAACCTACATGTCAAAGACATGCCCACACCTGCTTAGAGTTTGTGAACAGGAGAATTCATTGCTTGGTCGTTTTTGGGCTGTTCCTCTGGCACATCTTCAGTTATAAAAACATCAGCCATGAGGAAGGAGTCTGTGGAACTGTTGCTGATCCTCATCGGTGCGAGACGACGCAACCGGTTCGGTGTCCAGGGGAGGTGTCGCTGGGCCCTTTGGGAAGGTGCGACAACCGTGTCCATGTCTGTCTCTGTAAGCCAGGGTGGATTTCGTGCGGCTGAGTCCATATCTGGCATAAACGCTGGATTATCTATACCAGCTTCAGTGGAACATGGAGAAAAAATGAATTCATCTTTTTGAATTTTGCAATAGTTACAAGTAAATCTTTTGCTTACCTCGTACTGTGTATGTATTCAATGCGAAATGTCCTTTGTTGGCACTCATCTCACTAACATTGTCAACTAAAAACAAAAAGTTATACTAAATTAAGGACAGATGATGAATGGATATGTGCATTAATGGATGCATGGATACCTTCGTATTCATAATGGTAGTCTGCGCTCTCTGCATATCCGTTAGACATCTGAAATTGAACATGTGAGCAACACAAAAGTGTAATAATCAAAGTTAAAAGATGATGTTATACCATATGTGTAGGCTCCTTCCTATGGTGTTTGATTTTTTTGACCGGGTTGACACCCATCTTGGCAGATTTGAAGGACTCGAGACGGCTCCTCATGGTCCTCTGGAAGATCTCCTGCATTTCGTCCTCACTCTGGTTGATGCTGAAATGACTACGACTGTATTTGTGACGGTGCTGAGAAGATAAAGGTGGGTTATCTGAGAGTTTTCTATGTATCAAACATTTCATAAAAAGTGGAGCAGAGCCCTTCATACATGTTTTCTGCTTCTGTATAGGTGTTGCTGTAGAAGATGATGGGCATTGAAGTCATCGACGGATTTCTTCCTGTCTTGTCCATGGATGTCCAGGCATACAGAGGGAATGCGTTCTTTACTAATTCAAGGAAAGACAAAACAATGATAACCATCTCATCATCTGAATTACTTACCTATCAAAGCTATATAAGAACCTAAATGAAATGATGATCATTAAAAGAATAGTGTGGAAAACATGTAGTAGACTCACACAATAGAGGTCACGGGAAGGTTTTCCATTCCAAGCTCGTAATTCATATCGACCATTATATCAGGGATCGCGTCAGCAAATTCTGAATCAAACTGCTTGTTGAAATCTATGTTTGCGGCCTGCTCGCTACGAACGAAGGCTAGGGAACCTTCCCGTTCACCCTGGATATAGAAAATTGAAGAATTTTACATAGTCAATTAAATATATTTTCAACAGTAACATTTTTAAGATAATAGGGAATGAATAGTTATGGATAAAATATGGTTACTAAATTCTTTTACTGCAGTACACTCATGGTTAAAGTAATTTAAGGTATGTCCACAAAATAATCCTTCATATCCTTAAAATTGTTAAGTTTGATGCTGCAAACATCTGGGATACACATGCAGTTTTATGAATACAACCGGATTAAAATATTGCAATATTAATTCAGATAAGATAAGAAAATAACCCAAATTCTTACCTCACTGACATAGTTAATGGCATCTTCCAGGTTTAGTTTGTGAAAGATAGTAAAGAGGTAATCTCTGTTCTTTCTCGCTTTAGGTTTCATCAATAGCCAGCTGATATACTTTTCCTCAAACCTTTTCCATCTGACAGAGAGACCCGCGGAGATGTATGTATTACTTGAGCTCCATAAACAGTATACATGGAGAAAAGTTCTACATTGGGGGTGAATTAAAGAATGCTCACCCTCTTGTCCACCAGTTATCTCCTATACGTCCACAAATGTCTTCCACTGCCGCCAATATGTGGTCGAAAGCCTATATCGACAAAAATAAAAAAATAGATATTAAATAAAGCTAAATAGATATTATACATTATTTATAATTATTTATATATATATATTTAGTTTTAATAATTGGAAATGTAGTAGATAAACAAACACACTGAATAGAGCTTAAACTTTTTGATAGAGTGATTTGTTTAGAACTAACATTAGCTATCAATAAACCATTAAGTTTTTTGCATTTATCAATCTTTCTTGATGTTAGTTTATATGAATACAGTTACTCATGTTTTAATTCATGATATATTAAAAAGTGTAGCCAGTACAACTTTGGATTTTTATACTGTATTAGTATATCCTGAAATAAACGTTAAGCAGTAATAAAAATACTGCATTAGTATTGTACATTATTAGTTAATTTTAGCGAGTGTAATAAATAATTGTTAACTTATTGCACCTTATCGTAAAGTGTAACCATAAAAATAAATGAATAGAGTTTGAAGATCCAAAAGGCCATGTGCTATATATGATTTATGAATTATGAGTAGTTACCCTGTTGTTTAGTTTTTCCACAAGTTTTAAGTCGGTATGCGCTGCTCTTTTCACCTTAAGCCACCGAACCAATGGCTTCATTGAGATTCCCTGAATAAAAGCAAAACATTACAACCCCAAGTCAGGAATATAATCCCCTTCTAATCATTTTTAACAATATGTCTGGAATATGTTTGTACCTGAAGAATGACAGTGAAATAGACTACAATAAGCGTAGTGCTGATCATTAAGTTCTTCTCTTTTATTCTGTTCTCATCCAACATCGCCGCCAACCCGTAGGCCACTGCTCCCCGCAAGCCACCGTAACTCATGACAACCTGATCGATGACCTCGATGGGAACCAACCGAAACTTATTTAGGATCCAGGTAAGAACAAAAGTACCTGCACACACACATTCATATTTAAACAGGTGGACAATCTCTGGGACGCATACAAACGAAGTTTCTCACCTATGATTCTGTAAATGAAAACAAAGATAAGGGTGAGTATTATAAATCCAGTGTTCCAAACCCAGATCGCTTTATCGATTGCTGTTACACCCAGGAAGAGGAAGATCATGGTCTCAGAGCCGTTTGCCAACAATTTCATAGCGTGACGGACTGTTGTTACAGATTTCTCGTCCATGTTGGCGTTGATGTATTTTTGACAGCAGACCCCGCAGAAGGTGATTCTGTGATGTAAAATAAAACCATTAATTGGGTGAAAGGACAGGATACATTTTTGGGAAACTTGAGTAAAATGTTTCTCAATATTTAAATAATCTATTTGAAGATGAATGCCAAAATGTCTATAAATCGTTTAATAAACATAAATATAATTTAGCAATATTGATGGATAAACGGCAGAATAGACTGGGACCACATTTCTCTAAATTCTTTTCAAAAGGTCAGTATATTAACAAATAAAACAGGTTTAATTTAATATTATTGTTTTATTTCACTCATGTTTTATGCGATAGGTCATATTTTATGTGTCATTTGAATATGTTTATTATATTTTAGAATGTGCAAACAAATATGAATGCATTAGAAAATAAACCAATGTCTCAAAACTTTTGACTGATACGGCTCACTCAAATTTTTGATAATTATAAATAAAAATTAATTAATATCAATATGAGTATAAACACCCCATTGAAAAGCATTATTTTTAAATTAATTTATTTTATAATAATTATTTATTAAAAATAATAATTATTTTTTAGTAATTATAAACAATGCATATTTTTCAATATAATAAGTCTGTATTTTAATAAAAATGTGGATTTTGGGATTTTATAGTATACATACAAAAAATTTACATAAATATATCTTCAATTGGACTTCAGCGTAGTTTCTTCACAATGCAAGATTATTTGTTCCAATTTAGCACACTTAAAGTTTAGGTAGAGAAATTATTTTGTAGTAGATTTTTTAAGTAAGGTTATTTGATTGGGTACATAAGATGTAAATTGACTTGCAGTATAGGCCTGCTTAGCTTGAAATAAATGTAACCCTGCCTGTGGAAACCCGACTAATGTCCGAAAACATCAATGATTGATTTCAGCCATTCATTTAACTATTGTTTCCGGCTTTGACATGGCCTTATTTAGTCAATATTTTATAGATTATAATTATATTTTGACAGAGTATTCCAAACATTATGTAGAATAATTTTATGTAGAAGATGATAAATCACAAAAAAAGGACTTTAGCTGGGGTTTTATGGGCAGGGTCACAAATGTATGTATTCCAAACTCATAATTTTAGCATTCCTGTTTTAGAAGTGCACTTATTCATTTATAATTGTCACATTCTTTAATAGAAACTTACGAAAGTATTGCAGAAAGGGAGAACATCTCTGCTGTCAGGTAAGACAGGTATCCAACCACAAAGATGAAGCCAGCTTCAATGATCTGAATGTTTTTGGTGCACCTGGTGATCAAACACAGCAGAACGGCAAAAAAAATCCCTAGAAAGGATCCTCCAAATGCCACGACGAAAAATGACACTGGAAAGAGAAAACAAACGAGAACAATTGGAAAATTGGGCATGTTTTTAGAGTTTCTTGTTAGGTTTTCATACCTATGCCATTGACTATCTCTGTGATGTTAATCCCTGGACCTCCCAGAGCAACAAAGGCATCAAATACATTATAAAGAACCTACAATCAAAAAATAATTATGATTTCATATGTTAAATGAATATGCTCATTGAATTTTGGCATTTGAGGCCTTTATGGAAATCATTTCTCACCACTGTGACTCCATCATTGAGCAGTGACTCTCCAAAGACCAAGATGAAGAGCACCTCATTCACATGCACTTCCTCAAAGACAGCGATCACTGCCACAGGGTCAACGGCTGAGATCAGACTACCAAACAACAGGAACTGAAGAAGACCTATGTCCAACTCACCTGAGGGTCACAGAATGAAGATTCATTTCATTGAAATATACACAAGGTGTATTGTATTTATAAGGTGTATTACAATGAAAGGAAAAGTTCACTTTTTCTGTCCTACATTCTTCAAAATATCATCAGAACATAAGAAAATACAACTACTGCTGGTAGTCAGTCAACTGTTTGGTAACAAGCATTCTTCCAAATTTCTTTCACATGGGGTAAATGGTGACCAATTTTTTATTTTTGGATGAAGTATTCCTTTAATAATAAACTGAAAGAGGCGGAAAAACGTCAGTTTTGGATTTACCCATGGCACCAGCTTCATAGCATCCCCACAGCGAGAGCCCCAGGGCCGCCGCGTTCCAGCACGTTCCAATGATGGCGTAAATGAGAATGGAGCCCAGGTTTCTGAAAAAAAGCTTGTTGGGCATGAAATAACTTGCATCCAAGATGATCTGGGGAAGTAAGTAGTAGAAGAAGTTGGTGGGTGTCAATTTAAAAGTTTGCGCCATGTCCGCTGCCCAGACGATGCCTCCCAAAATAAATCCTATGATTATGAGCATGCCACTTTCTGGAATCACACCGGTAACGTGGTGGTTTATTTCAATCACTGAAGAGACAGAGAAAGAAAACATGACATATATTTTTTGATGATGCCCATCATATATTTTTTGATAATGAGATGCTTGCCTCATGTGATTATTAGTCATTTCAATACTTGTAATAAATACATTAATTTTACATTTTGTAGATGTCATTCTCATGAAGATGAATGGTTGAATATGCAGTTTTTTCTCAATGTCTTGCTCAAGGACACTTCAGCCTTGTCTGCTGGTACTGGGATTTGGAGCCACAACCTTCTGCTTACACAACTTTCTAACTACTTTTATATTTACTACAAAATTATATTTTTCATAAGTTAACAAATCTGTATCCGCTTAATTAATTGAATTCATGAGAAATCCATCCATGCAAAATATGATTCACCTATTTTTGGTTGTATTATTGAAAGAAACGTTGCCCACATTAATTACATTGATTGTCATTACTATACAGTACCGTTTCATTTAGTTTATTACGAAGTGCTTTATCCACAGTTGATAATTTATTGTTAATTAAAAAACAAGCCCTTACCTAATATTTTATATACAATTATTTAAAAATATCTTTTTTACCATTTTTAATAATTATGTTTAAACTTAACACCAAAATAATTAAACGGCTCTTTAAAAAAATAGATTTTATAAAATAAGTTGTTTTAACATAACTTTTCTCTGAATTTCAAAAGAAATTATATAAATTCAATCATAATTTTTGGCGTGACAAAAGAGCCTTAAAAGTGCAAAAAATTTAAAGAAAATGATATATATATATATATATAATTTAGTTTTTAATTTAGTCAATAACCGAACAGCAATGGTGATCATGCACTTAAATTTGTTGAAATTACTTATTTAATCATGTACATCAGTTTCAGACAGTTAAATTATGTTTTTAAATAGTCTCTTAATATTCAAAAAAAAGTTTTCATTAAAAAATTTAAATCTATACATCTCATAATATGTTTATTCTTATCCTGAAGAATCTAATATTAGTTTTTCGCTTGGAATTATTGTTAAAGTTACCTGATAGCTTTGCCAGACCAGCCACAAACACCCACAGTATCACCAGGTATGGCGCTTCCACATGATGCCATTGAAATTTGACTATTTGAAGTCCTGTGATATTGGTTTCCTTTTCATGGTGGTGAGATTCTTCTCCTTTTAGTCCAGGCATCAACGGGTTAACCAGACAGAGAAGGAAAACCGTCCTCCGCAGGTAGAAGCCGACAGAAGATGACATTGTGAAGGTTAAGTCACAGTCCTGCACCAATTTACATACAAGACTATCCACTTAAAGTCAGTTTGAAGGCCCCAAAGTCATCCTTGCAGTTTCTCATCCTTTTGTAAGCTTTTAGTTTGTGTTTTAATAATCTTGACATATATTTAACTTCTTTTGCTGATCTTCCATCTGTTGTCTTTGCAGGAGAGGTGAGATGTGGTAATAACTGCTCTGAAGCTTTTAATTTCTTACAGAAAAAGTGGGCTGAGATCTGCTGTACGTCACCCGAGTGTCACGCTTTTGATCATTACTCTTTATGCTTCTGCTAAAATGTTCCCTTGAGCTTCACGCTGGTTAGTGTTCAGCCAACATTAACAGTGTGTTCCGCTGCATTGTTACACCGAATGACACTTTGTTTCTTTCAAGACATATTTTGGTGCATAAATTCTTTTTTATTTTTTACTTGACTACTATTTATTCCGTCACTCGTTGCATATGCTTCTATATATTAGTGTGGTTTTAAGTGAAGATTGCAAAATATAGATTATAAACATAAAATGGCTTTAGCTAAAAACAACATTTTGTCTTAATTTAGTAGCTTGCATTGTAAACCCATTTGACTTTCTGTAGAGGATGGCACACAATCATGGTCTGATTGAACAGCTTGGACATTTCTTTAAATCTCTTGTGTGGTAACACAGTATTTAAATGACATGAAGGTTAGTTAATGTTGACAGAATCTATATATGTTGGTAAATCCCTTTAAAGTCTCTCATTGTTACTCTTATATTCTTATTTCTGACTCTATGTGACTTGAGTATGCAATCCCATAAGAAAGTTTCCACATATCTGAGTTAAACAATGACCGTTTGGCTCAGTCTGAATGTAACGTGATAAGGAAGTCATTAGTACAGTATGTTCCTGTGTGTGTGTGTGTGTGTG
Organism: Triplophysa yarkandensis; assembly: GCA_033220385.1. Lineage (NCBI taxonomy): Eukaryota > Metazoa > Chordata > Actinopteri > Cypriniformes > Nemacheilidae > Triplophysa > Triplophysa yarkandensis. Next base: position 15,289,015 of record CM065660.1, on the reverse strand, counting down.
TGTGTGTGTGTGTGTGTGTGTGTGTGTGTGTGTGTGTGTGTGTGTGTGTGTGTGTGCGCGCGTGTGCGCGTGTGCGTGTCTGTGTGTCTGTATATCTGTCTGTCTTCCTGCCTGTCTGTCTGTCCTCCAACCCTGTGTGTGTGTGTGTGTGTGTGTGTGTGTGTGTGTGTGTGTGTGTGTGTGTGTGTGTGTGTGTGTGTGTGTGTGTGTGTGTGTGTGTGTGTGTTCCCATAGATCCTGACCTGCATGTCAGATTGCACAAAAGTACATTACTGTAATGTACACTTTATTTCATTTTTTTAAATGTTTGTATATTTTTTAAGTACTGTAGGTTAAAGAATCACATTGGTTAATTTATTTTACAATGTTTTTGTGTATGTTAAGCATTTTGCTAAATAAATATTTAAGATTTTTTTTTAAGGCAATAAAAATCATCTGATGTTAATCAGGAAAATAATAAAAAACAGTTTGTTGTCATCCTTGCATTGTTGCATTTGTTTTGACAATGAACACTTTGACACTTCAGTTTTTATTCACTTATATTAATTTTATTGCATAAAATTATCGCACAAGATTTGAGTGATGCCTTAACAACACGTTAAATTACATAAATAAAACATAATGTCTTCAGGTTCTCATAAACAATAATGTATTTGAGGTTCATATAGTTATTTTTACATTGTTATTAATTACTTACGTCTTAATGCAGTTTCATGCGAAAAAACACATAATTTATGGCTTTCGGTACAACCAATGATTAAATCATTAAGATTACAGGAATGCAGAATAGTCAGAGTTTTTACTTGATAGTATTACGCACCTCCCACAGAATACCACGAATAAGCCACAAATAATTTAGTGATAAACAATAATGCTTGCTTAATATTTTATGAAGTTGAAATTATGCAGAACAGTCTAAATGTGCGGCAGAAAACAATAAATCTGTCCTTCGTTAGTGTGATCGGTTTTAAATCCTGTGTTCATTAAAGTGCCATCACAGTCTCCAATGGGGACTTAAATGAGCGGTGTCCTCTTTAATACCTAATGCCTAATATTTAATATTACAGACATCTTATACATCACTTTTATCATTTTCTCCACCAACATTTCATAGAATAACACAGCTCAATGCACCTGAAGAGTTCCCGAAAAACGTCTATACACCCTTACTCACATTCACCTCTCTTCATAATAATCTGAATGCTTTCAGCATAACACAAATTCATGTTATTGCTTTTACACATGAAGTTCAGGGATGGCTAACATACCATTCCCTTTCAGTGTATGAACAAGCATTTTGGAAATGTTGCAATATATTTCCATCTAAATGACATGAAGCATTGTTTTATTTGTTGGTCAACTGTCCTTTAATTGCTATGTGTATATAAAAAACTGTCACGAAAATTGAAATCTGGTCATGCATTAACCAGGATTAATAGATGAATATAAGAGGCTATATGGCATGTTAATATTGGCATTTGAAACTATGTTTTGGGGCTTATAATTTGGTGTTATCTGATCCAGGTTTGTCTTCATGTTTTTTAGGTTCCTCCTCATCCACAGAAGCATTGGCCATCATAAGTGTGTTACTCGTTCTCAGGGGTGCTTGATTTCTTAGGTTGCTGGGGGTCCAGGGCAGGTGCCCCTGGGCTCTCTGGGTCCGGGCTATGCCCGCGTTTGTTTCCCTTTGGGTTTGCCATGTCGGGTTTCTCATGGGAGAAGAGGTATCCGTCTCATGGAGGAATGCAGGATTATCTATGCCTGCTGCAAGTGAAAGGTGGAGTGTTCCAATCTCATAAGTATTTGTAAAATTGACATGAGCCAAGGGTCACAAATATATATATATATTTAAAGCTATGCATTAAAAGAATCCTGCCTACACTATTATTCACAATATTACACTGTTAAAATGTGTCACGTGGCTTGGTTATTAACACAAAAATAAAATTCTCTTAAATTTAAGTTTAAGTTTATGTCATCTAAAAAAGAAGTATTTATTTGACAAATCTATATTTGTAATTTAAAGCCATATTTCAGCTTTTTTTCTTCCATATACATCAAATTTAAACAGCATCTTTCCTTAATTTCAAATCTTTTAAATTTACTTTTAAATTTCACGTTAAAACACATATCTACATTTATCTACATTTTTTCATGAATTATGATATATTTTAAAAAGGATTAAATCAATACCTCCATATCTGACGTTTCCGGGAAAATTTGCGGCAGCCTCACTGCTTGAGGCACTATCTGCAGAAAACTCAAAGTCTAAACAATCAAAAAAATTATAAAACAGAATTTAAGCATAAGCAAGACATTGTGGTAGTTATGAAGTGATGCTCTTAAAATGTGTTACCTTCATCTCCATATGGATGGGTTCTGTAGGGGTCTGCCGGCTTTCCATTAGGCTAAAAACACATATAATGTGTAAAAAACCATACAAATGAAATTAAATATCATAATAAGAATCAGATGACAAAAGTCATTTGAGTTATTCTGGAGGACTACCTTGAAATCCTTCTTTGATTGTTTGGAGATTTTCTTGTTGGCAGGGTTTACGCCTCTCTTTGCTGCTTTGAAGGACTCAAGTCGGTTCCTCATGGTTCTCTGGAAGATCTCCTGAACATCCTCTGGGTTTTGTGTGAGGTTATAGTTATTTCGGCTGTATGTGGGGCGGTTCTGAATGAACATAAAATAATTTGAGAAAATATTGTGATATTCATCCACAAGATGAGGATTTCGTTTCATTTAACATGTGGATGTTCTTACATGTTGCCTGCTCTTGTACAGGTGCTGCTCAAGAAGATGATGGGCACTGAGTTCTTCATTCATGTTCCTCGTGTCCTGATTGTGGATGTTTAGGGATACGGAGGGAACTGGCTTCCTTTTGTTGGACAGATATTAAGATCATAACTGATTCAATCTCAGTGTTCATTGTCGACGTATCTGCTGGACTACTCACATGCTACAGGTCACAGGTACATTTTCGATGTTGAAGTCATAATCCGACATGTCAGCCATGATGTCAGGAATGAAGTCAGCGTACTCTAAAGCGAGCTTCTTTTTAAAGTCTACACTGGCTGTGTCATAATTACGAATAAAGTCCAGAGAGCCTCTGTTTTCACCCTGAATGTGAAAAATAAAAAATATTTTAAATATTTTTTTTGGCAGTATTGGATGACTAAAGGCTGGTGTTTTCAGCAAGATTCAGTTAAAATAATATTTTAATGATACATTTTACTATCATGTTTTATTTTTTAGATATTTTATTGTAGCACAGAGACTTAATTTAAATTTTTATTTTTATTTTTATTTTTATTTTTATTTTTATTTTAATAAACTTAATTACTTTTATAAGATCAGTTTTACTAAATAATATAAATTTTTTTCTTATCAAAATTAACAACTAAGTCTTGCTGTATTTTTATCATTTATCATTTATCAAGAGTACTACATAACAAAATTTGTTTTAATGACTAGTATGCAAAGTAATGATACGAAAAAAGAAGTCCAGAAGTAAGAACAACAAACTGGGGATATCATGCAAAATCTCTACCAGTTCAATAGTTTTCCCACCTCAATGACGTAGTTTCTGGCGTCTTCCATATTGAGTGTGTGGAAGGCGCCCAAAATTTTATCATTTATCTTTCTGGCGTCTTTCTTCATCAACAACCAGCAGAGATACCGCTTCTCAAAGTGGTTCCAACTACAAAGAAAAAAAATTCAAAAAATGAGACCAAATCTCAAGTTTCATTTTGGGTTCTCTAAACTGTCAGACTGCTTACTGTCTGGTCCACCAGTTATCTCCCATTCGTCCACAGATGTCTTCCATTGCTGTCACTACATGCTCGAAAACCTAAAGAGACATGCCAGGATTATTTTGTTCTAACTGTATGTCGCTTTTTCACATGAATGTAAACATAGTTTGCATTATTCTGTAAATAATTCTCTATTCGTGACTGATAGTTACCCTGTTGTGTGTCTTTCCATTGAGTGTCAGATCGGACTTATTTGACCTTTTGACATTCAACCATTGAACCAGTGGTTTCATGGTGATTCCCTACACAAACATATGAGATAAACTTTTGATTTGTGATAACTATTTGCACGTTTACTGTGAGCGGGTGGATACCTGAAGAACAACGGTGAAATACACCACGATGAGCGTGGTACTCAACATCAGATTCTTCTCGGGAATCTTTTTCTCATCTAAAAGAGCAGCCAATCCATATGCGACGGCCCCTCGCAGACCACCGTAGCTCATAACAAGCTGATCCGTGATGCTGATGGGAATCAGTCTAGACTGGTTTAAAAGCCAGTTGAGGAAAAAAACACCTTTGGGTATGAAAAAATCAGATGTTGAGTTTTTCATGGAAACACTTCAAATTTGGTTTGTGCTACTTTAAAATATCATTAACTATTATTACAATTGCATTTTTCTTCTGAAAGTGGGAACGTTTAATCTATGAATGACTTTTGCAGTCTTACTCACCCATGAACCTGAATGTCATGATGAAGAGTATGGTGAGAAGGATGAAGCCGGTGTTCCAAACCCAGATGTTTTTATCAATGGCCGAAACTCCCAGGAAGACGAAGATCATGGTCTCCGAGCCGTTGGCCATCACTTTCAGACTGTAACGCAACGTTGTCACCGATTTCTCGTCCATGTTGGCATTGATGTACTTCTGACAGCAGACCCCACAAAAGGTAATCCTATCATACAAATAAAATCAGTTTTTGAAAAACTAAAAGCACAGAGGATCATTTTGAAGAACTTACGAGAGGATTGCAGAGAGCGACAGCATCTCAGCTGTCAGGTACGACAAGTAGCCAATGACGATGATAAAACCAGCTTCGATGACCTGGACTTTATAGGTGATCCTGGTCATTAAAGATGTTAGGATGGCAAATATGACGCCAAGAAAAGAGCCTCCAAACGCCACCACAAAGAACGAAACTAGAAGAGAAAAGTACACAGGCTTTGTTTATGAATAAATGTCGGAGATCACTTTAGATCTTTTAATTTTTTTGTGATATTTTTCAGATGCCCTCTTTTAGGACATGTGCCTTTACATAAAGGGCTACAAAAGTTAAAGCAACGCAAAAGCAATATTTGTACATGTATTTTGGTAAAGTTCAAATGATTAACCATGGTTTAATCACAGTGGTATGTGATATGTTATGCTACAAATATTTCACATTGCTGTTGGATTTTTCTCTTAATTTTCTGTTGAATAAGTCCAAGATGATAAATGATTTCATACTTATGCCCTTGATAATCTCAGCAGCATTGATCTTCGGGCCTCCCAGAGATACAAAAGCATCAAATACATTATAAAGAACCTTTGATAGAGAAATCAAAAGAAAAGTTACATAATTGAAAATACTTAACAATTACTTCTAATTCTCAAATCAGCCAAGCATTGTTTTGACAACATTCAACATTTCATTTTGACATTACATCAGCTCATTAAAACAGGCAAATCCAACGTGTTTATAGTCATGTTATGGCAGTTCACGACAGGACAAAATTGAAGTAAGAAAAAGTACACCTAATTTTTTTTAAGTGCAAAAATGTACACTAAAAAGGATGAATTTAAATATTTTTTATAAGTCAATAAATCTGATTCTCTCAAATTGTTCCCTTAGAATTCACCAAAAACATTGGTATGTATTACAAATATTATTTGTTAAATAATTTTCAATATACACATTTTTTATTACATAAACCTAAAATTTTTTTGTAAATTTAAGAGAAATCAGCATTTGTTTTTTTTACGTTTTCCGCTGAAAAAAAATCTACTGTTTTTAAAAGATTGGTGTTAATATAACTGTTTATTTTTTTTATATTTATTAAGCCCCATAAAGTATAGGACATATGTTTTTACTTGATACATTTCAGCAATTTTTTGTGTGTTATTTCTGAGTCTCACCACAGTAACCCCATCATTGAGCAGTGACTCTCCAAACACCAGGATGTAGAGGACCTCATTCACATGCACTTCCTCAAACACGGCGATCACAGCCACAGGGTCAACAGCTGACATAAGAGCACCAAACAACAGGAATTGCAGTGGACCGATGTTTAAATGCCCTGAGAGCCAACAACATTATTACAAAATTTTCATGAAAATGTCCAATTTCATGCATTATGTATGACGAGCATATGAGGCCATAAAAAACCAAGGTCAGATTTACCCATGGCGCCCCCTTCGTAACATCCCCACAGCGCCATGCCCACGGTAGCAGCATTCCAGCATGTTCCCACAACGGCGTGGACCAGAATGGCACCCAGGTTGCTGAAGAATAGTTTGTTTGGCATGCAGTAACTGGCATCCAAGATGATCTGAGGCAGCAGATAGAAGAAAAAGTTGACAGGTGCCAGTTTGAAAGTCTGAGCTTTGTCGGCTCCCCAGACGATTCCTCCCAAAATGAATCCAAGCATGATGAGCACGCCGCTCTCTGGAATTACACTGGTGACTTTGTGGTTTAACTCGGTCACTGGAAAGACAGAGAAGAGGTCTTTATAACACTGGTCTTAAATTGAAACAAAACAGACCTAATATGGTTTAGTACTAACAAGATGTATACTATATATCCCGAGTAATATGGTTTTGAAAAAATGTGATGAGATATGTATGGGGACATATTTAAACATCTGAGCGAATCTGATCATAGATTTTTTTTCTCCTGGTGATGAAAAACAGGGACGGTGGAAACCTTTCCGAACTTTGTGATTTATTTAAGATCAGTGACTTAAAATGAGCTAAAAATTAAACTGTGTCTCTGAATGATGTTTCGTATTCTTTAGCAAAACAGGAAGTTGGGGCCTGATGAAGGACATATCATCAATGTTTAGGTGTAAGTTATAATTATTCTAAGAATGTGAGACTGGGAAGATTTTAATTTTAAGAAACTTCCGGCAATTCGTACTTGCTTCATCATCAATCTGTTTTGGTTAAAGCTTCCCTTGCTTAACCGCTGCAAAAACATTCAAGAGAATTCAGAGGTATTTACAGACATCAAGTTGATCCTAGAGGAAGTTTGGATAAAGATGTAATTAGGTTTTAGTTGCAGTTTAATTTATTGTTTCAATCTTGTCCTGCATGTTTCCTCTAAACTCTAAATTCTTCACATTTCTCAAATTATACAGTAAGTTACAAAAGGAACATCTGATAAGTTGAATGTGGTATTTTTATCTTCATGAAGAATTTGACGAGAAATTAATAAACTTTTCATATTGAATTTGCCAATTTGTATCTACAGCAGATGTCTGGAGGTATTTGTGCCAGAGATTTTCCATTTTCTTTTTAAAGAATATTGCAGGGAATACAGTTGTGGGAATATTGTGAATCTTTCCAAGCGTGTCGTTGGGTGACGGAGGTTGTAATGCCTAACAAACAGAACTGGCTTAACCTGAATGTTCCTGTAACTACACCTGCAGTTAAACTTCAGTGACACAATTACATCCTTTTTGCTTTGGGTGACCTTGACTTAATGTTTTGCTGAGCTGATATGATTTACAGACAATGAATACTATAATGCTTACAAGAATATGTTATGGAATTCTCTTGTATTAATTTATTTACTTTGTCTGCAAGCTTCACATTCGGTGGCGATAAAACTACAATAACATTATTTTAGTCTTAATACATTATTTATATACAATTAAAAATAATTTAAATAACTAAAAGAAAAATGTTTTTATTTAAATATAAAAAAATTCTAAATTTTTTAATCAAACAGTAAAAAAGAAAACCTTTAAGGATAAAAGATCATAGTTTAAAGAATTTATAAAATATTATGATCAGATATTAATATTAAATGTTTTTTCGTGTTGTTTTGTTATTTATTGTAAATTTGTAATGTTTTATTTTTATTTAATTTCATTACAATTTTCTTTTCTTTATTGATTCAGTGGTTGTCTTTAAAATTCTGATCAGATAATTTTTTAAAGGTTTGGCTATCTTTTAGTGAATATGTTTTGTTTAATACAGGTATTCTGTATGCTGTTTATTTAAATATAGCCTAAATCAAAATATTTGTAAAGGATTATTTTATTGTTATTATTATTATTATTAGTATGTTATTATGTTATTCTTCTTCTTCTTCTTCTTCTTCTTCTTCTTCTTCTTCTTCTTCTTCTTCTTCTTCTTATTATTATTATTATTATTATTATAATATTATTATTATTATTATTATTATTATTATTATTATTATTATTATTTTTAGTAGTAGTAGTAGTAGTAGTAGTAGTATTGTTATTATAATTATTATTATTATAATTCTTTCCCGCTAGTTGATTGGTATTGGCTATGGGTTTGGATTGCAGTTTGAAAACTGAAAAATACATAAAAATAGGTTAACCAAAAATTCTCATGATTAAGATTCACTGTACCTTTGAGAAAAGATGCAAGTGGGTCATTAATTATTTATCATAGTACATTATTAACCAGCAGTGAGATATTATTTCAACATTGTCATTTCTTTGAAGAGTATTCTGGGAGTAGAATGACTCCACTCTTACATTACTGTTAGTATGAAGTGATAGTTCATGATCTGGAACTCAATCAATGCTCAATCAACAGGCCGTTTATAGATTCTCAGCAAGTTTATCCTTGAACAATCTTAGTAAAAACAAAATCAGTACATAAACTGACAGGCTTATTGACATAAAACCTTACTGAGCAAACCGTACCTATATTGCTGGCATTTATGTACACATGTTTCTCATTTACCTTCCCACTGTAAAAGGACATAAAGTAAAATGTTTTCAGTAAAAATAAAAGTCATCAGTTTTTTGTGTCAAGCATCATGATGGTGTAAACAAGACGAACAGGACTCACATTTTTGTCTAACACCAGGTACAGAACTACAGAATCTGTTTTTACTGGTTCTTACTTTGTAACTATTTTGATGTTTCTATTTTATATTGTAATTATAATTAGAATATTGTATTTATTAAATGTATTTACATTAATAAAATGTATTATTATTAGTAGTAGTAGTACTATTAATAATCTACGTAATGTCTGTTGTATTGGTCTCTGACTCCCTTTATATTTAATAACACACAGTAGCTCTTTACTTTTTTTTTTTTTTTCTAAAATGTCTAAATTTCACTCAAAACCTTGAGTTTAACCTTGACAACACGGCCTTCTGTATCACTTCCACCTCTCTCTCTCTCTCTCTCTCTCTCTCTCTCTCTCTCTCTCTCTCTCTCTCTCTCTCTCTCTCTCTCTCTCTCTCTCTCTCTCTCTCTCTCTCTCTCTCTCTCTCTCTCTCTCTCTCTCTCTCTCTCTCTCTGTCTCAGATTAAAGGTAGGGTCTAAGATTATTTAAAAACATTAACAACCCTTTTGGTGTAGAGGCGTGTTTGTTTCTGTGATTTCGAATGTCCACATTGACTACCAGAAATCGAACACCCTTCCTTTTAGTACTTTATTCCAAAATGAGGCAATACATCTCGGTCGGTATATAGGTATAAATATTTATAATATAATGATATATGATAGTGTTTACTAATATTATATTTTATTTACTATACTCATTATTATCTGAACAAGCTTATGTAACTGGAAAAGAATGTTTACTTCTTTTTATAACCACTGCCACTTCAAGTCAACATGTGCACGTCTTATTGTATACTATATTGTATACATACATTGTGGCTGCAATATAGAAATTGCAAATGAATATGGTATTGAGATGCTGCTTACCTAGTTTACAAAGCCAACAGGTCAATATCCAGACAGCCACCAGGTATGGAGTCTCCACATGATGCCACTTCCAGGTGACAATAGGAAGAGTTGTGATGCCTGCCGATGCAGACGTGTTGCCTGTGGAGCTAGTTTCCGATGAACTTTTCAATGTTTTATCAGCACCGTCCTCTATTCCTCTACATGGTGTAAAAAAGATGACTAATAATACTGGATAAAGTGCAAACTTCTGCAGAAAGGCCATTTTTGGGAAAGTTCTATTGGAACGATTTATCTACACCCCTGTTTGCTTGTACCTATTTATACAAGATAGTTTTGTCTATAAAAATATAAAAAAACATGTCCTGTAATCCTGTGTTTTCTAAGATCTCAAGCTCTGCCCTATTGGTGTTACCCGGTCAATCTGACATGTATATGACAGATTGTCAGTGTGATCATCCCTCCTCTCACAACATAAAGATTTCTTTTTGAGTCTTTGGCTCCTCCCTGATTTTCTCACAGGTGTGGATGTATTTGTGTGAGACTCATCCAAAAACGTTTGAAGGACAATTTTCTTTGCTCAAGGGGGCGGGATCTATCACCTCTGGCCGTCGGTTTATCACAGGGCAAATGTAGATGATGTCAAGAAACAGTGAGAAAACTCAGTGTCTTTTTAAATAATATGTGATGTAGACTATATACTTGAAATATCTTGTTGCGAAATACCAAACCCTTTTAGCTATTTTTATTAAGCAATCCGATGCTTTAAGGAATAGCATATAATAGAATAATGGAATAGTTAGATATGAATGAACACAGAAAAGGACCCCATTGACTAGCAGAGTAGAAAAAATAGAACAAGAACTTTCTGTAGTTACACATTCTGCAAAATATCTTATTTTGTGCTCTACAGAACAAAAAAAGTCAACTTTCCTACTCTGATGGTCAACAACAGTTTGGTTCTAACATTCTTCCAAATATCTTTTTCTGTGTTCAACATATAAATGTGTTTAGAATTGAAAGAACTCAAATGCGAGTAAATAATTACATCAATTTTAAAATTGGGTGAATAATCTCTCTCAACTCCCAATGTAAGATGTGTGACCTAATCTCTTAATATCAAAGTTGGTTTATTTAAGAAATAGCTTAACCAAAAATGAAACTTCTGTTACTCTCTTCTCTTCTCTTCTTGTTTCATGTTTGACTTACTTCTTCAGAACACAAAAAGAAGCTATTTTGAAAAATGTCGTTAACCGAACAGTCAGTGCACCTATACACCTGGATTGGTTCTGTGTCAGTACGATTTGTTTTTGGATGCTATTCTTCAAAATATCTTGTTTTGCTTTCTATAGAAAAGGTCTTGCGGGTTTGAACTGACAATAGGGTGAGTAAAAGATCACTTTAATGTTGGATCACTCATGACACAGACCCCTGCGCATGAATTATTATCATGGCTTTCAGTAGATCAGAACCTCCTGCTCCCCCGCAGCACCAGAGAAGACATCCATGAGCTTTGTAGGGCCTCTATAACCCCCATAGATGTGTGTTTATAGGACTCTGTTGTCACAAAGTCACACTCTAAGAAGCTGCTCCTTAAAAATACACAGCTGACATACTGTATAGTGATTCTCATGCCAAAAGACATGACAAACAGCGATGGTTTGGTTAATGAAGGATAAACGATCACGAAACGGAAGGAGAGCATGTGTACAAAACTTCAGTCCATTCATTAGAAATTGCTGGTAAATCACATGAGTCAATTTTTCCGGAAAACAACTAAAATATCATGACACTTTGAAAACGGTCATCGAAAAAACGTAGGACTTACAAATCAACATTGTTTTACAATGCCTGTTTTTAGGTGTTTCACATTTTTTATTTCTTAGAGGTTGTTCACATGGCTTATGAGACCTCGGCAACACCCTCTTTAAAAATATTTTATATGGTCATTCCTTGGCAAAACAGTTGACATAGACAGCAGTATAAAGATAAAAATCCACACACCTTCTGCAGACACTGCAATAATTTTATTTGAAAGTATACTGTTAGTGAAGCAAGTTTTCCATGTAATCTGAAGATCTTGCATTTCATTTTTCTTTCTATCGGGTCACAATTCTTAGACTTAATAAAACTGTTGATTTCAAAGTACTGAATGAACTCTAAAGCCTTTATATACTGTGTATTCATTAATAAATGTATAAAGGCTTTGTTTTATGTCATATTTAGAAAGGATAATGTTTTCCAAATATTCCTTCCCTCTATAACTAAAATTTATTTAAAGACAACAAAACCAACAAAACAATTTATCAAAGTACAGTAAAATATGCACTTATGAATGATATGAAAGTGATAGCTCACAGCAAAAAAGAATATTTTGTTTAAATTTACTCTCCCTCTTGTCGTGTTAAACATGCATTATTTTCTTTCACAAAATACACTAAAGAAGATATTTTGAAGAAAGTTGGTCACCCTTTTACTTCTATTGTTTGGACATAAAACCAATGCGAGTGAATGGTACCAGTTTCCAACATTCTTAACAATCTCTTCTTCCTGTTCTGCAAAAAATAAAATTCATACATGTTTAAAAAGAAAAGTAAATGGGTAAATGATAGCAGAATGTTCATTTTTGAATGATCTATTACTTTAATATAGGTTATCTCTCTATATCTTTATAAGCTTTATGTATGGACCTTAATATAAACAAAACACTGCAATGTCATCTCTGAATATATACCAAGAAGTGCACAGTTACAACACAACAAAGGTTATGTTTCACTTAAACATGAAGGTAGTAAACATTTACAGGATCAATAATGCTTGGGGTTGTACGAATCTCCTTCATGCTGGTTGCAAGATTTGTATCAACTTTTAATACTTCATCGTTTTATTAAATTATACAGATACAGTTTGAAGTAGATTTAAGTCAAGGGGTATGAAGTTTAAAAGATAAGGTCAGCTAAAGTGATACTTTTGTCATCTATCTATATCTTTTTATATATTAATTGTGACATCATCAATTTTCCTTGTCTTTAATTTGCTTTCTTGTTTCAGCTGTTCATTTTCACACAATCATATTACAATTGCGTGTAAACTCACGTCATAATACCGCTTGGATAATACTCACAGACAGAACAAAGGGACTTTGTTGGTTATGTTAAATATGGAGAATACACAATAAGGTAGTGTGTTGTACCTGATGGACCTGCAGGTTTGTGTCTCATCATTGTGTAAAAACCTGAAGGCATGCAAGCTTTAGTTTCAGTCATTCAAAGGTTCAGTATGAAGAATCCCAAAAAAAGAATGAAATGTTAACACCATCAATGACTGTTTTATGCCCAAACAGCTTGATTTATATTCGGCCACTTCCTCAATGCAAGACAAAGAACACAAAAGAATGTTATCTCATTTCCTGCTAACTCATTCGATGTCTGCCGAATTTCTATTCTATCATCATTTATTATCCTTCATGTCGTCCCTTTCACTTCTTTGAAACACAAAAGGAGATATTTGGAGAAATGTCATCATTGTATGTCCTACAACCTGTGTTTAAAGGTGAGACACACACAGTAGTAATTGTTTCGACTTTGTAATACTTATGAAAGGGAGGGTTTATCAGGACAAGGTATCTGAACTAACAACCCAAGTGACTGCATGGCTACTATTTATGGTTACCGGCCCGCAGGAATGTTCTTTTACAGGTAATTTAGGTGAAGGTCAGAACAGTGTGGTCTATTCTCTACCTTTATTTACACATGTTCACACACCCATCATGTGCATTTCTGTAATGGTCTGTTTTGATGTATGTACTGTTCAATCTGTCAGTAGTATAATCAAACAGCGGTGTTGGGTTGTCAAATACTGGTACATGTCAGCGGAAGAAGGGAATAGTAAAAATGCAAAGTTTAAGGGTAGAGTGAGGGTCAGGGATTGAATGTAAAGTTGATTCACTATAAAAGCTTTACGTCCCTTGAAAATCCTCTCAGTGTGCTGTATAGTATCCTAACGGACAGATCCCACACACTGTAAACCGTCTGTGGATTCACTAGTTTGATTGAAGTCATTTGGTTGTTTATTGTCCAGTATTGTGTCTTTAGAAAAATGAATGATCTAATTATCCAAATTGTATTACTTTAACGTTGCAACTTTATTTCTCAATCGATCCGGATTTATATGTGTTATCTAATTTAGATCTGCCGAGTTTGACCCTCTCCCTGTATCATGAAACATCATTCTTAATTATAATGGATATCTTTGTTTTGCCTTTTAGTTTTGTAGGCTTAAGAAAGCCATACATGTCACTCTGGCACTGGATTAAACTCCTCATATTCATATCAGCAGGACCTTCATGAAGCTTTGAAGCCATGTCAATGACAACTGTCTTATCTTCCTTTATCATATCTTATCTTAAAACCTCATACCACCCATTGCTATTTTAAGTATTTCTATTATGGGACTCATTCTTCATTCATCCACTTTTTCAATGGACAATGAAATACTGTAGTTGTATTAGCCTGAACTATATGAATATGTCTGAATACTTCCCTCAAAAACAATTTACTGTGTGTTAACGTGAAACCATTAACTACATATTAATGCTTTGAAAGTAATTATATATGCTGTATAAATGTTTTGTATATTTAAATAAAAAAGTAAATCTGATTAACCCAACATTTTTATCAGAATTCACAAAAAATATTGATGATTATTACAAACATATATTTGTTAAGTAACTACTTTTAAAACGAGAAATCAACTGTTGAGTTTATAATCAATTGTTTTAAAATGTATTTTTAGAATTTGTGTTTTTTTTTTAAATGGACAGACAGACGGGCGGACGGACGGACGGACGGACGGACGGACAGACAGACAGACAGACAGACAGACAGACAGACAGATAGATAGAAAGAAAGTTAGATATATAGACCAACACACAGACAGATAGATAGAAAGAAAGACAGACTGAAAGGCAAACAGAAAGACAGACAGATAGACAAACAGACAGACAGGCAGACAGACAGACAGACATACAAAAAGACAAACAAACAGACAGACATACAAAAAGACAAACAGACATACAAAAAACAGACAGGCAGACAGGTAGACAGACAGACAGACAGACAGAAAGAAAACCAGAAAGACAAATGGAATAACAGAAAAAAAGAAAGACAGACTCGGTGAAAAACAGCCCCACAGAAAACCGGAAGAAAGACAGATAGATAGATAGACAGACAGACGGAAAGACAGACAGGCAGTCAGGCAGACAGACAGATATCGGAAAGACAGACATTAGAGAGATAGGCAGACAGAAAGACAGACAAGAGAGAGATAGACAGACAGACAGACATTAGAGAGACAGACAGACATTAGAGAGACAGACAGGCAGACAGACAGAAAGACAGACATTAGAGAGATAGGCAGACAGAAAGACAGACATCAGAGAGATAGACAGATAGACATTGGAGAGAAAGACAGGCAGGCGGACAGACAGACAGACATTAGAGAGATAGGCAGACAGAAAGACAGACAGACAGACATTAGAGAGATAGGCAGACAGAAAGACAGACAGACAGACATTAGAGAGATAGGCAGACAGAAAGAAAGACAGACAGACATCAGAGAGATAGACAGAAAGACATTACAGAGACAGACAGACAGACAGACAGACATTAGAGAGACAGACTGACATTAGAGAGACAGACAGGCAGACAGACATTGGAGAGACACACAGGCAGGCAGACAGGCAGGCAGACAGACAGACATTAGAGAGACAGGCAGACAGACAGGCAGACAGACATTAGAGAGACAGACAGGCAGACAGACAGACAGACATTAGAGAGACAGGCAGGCAGAAAGGCAGACATTAGAGAGACAGGCAGACAGAAAGACAGACAGACATTAGAGAGATAGACAGACAGACAGACAGACAAGCAGGCAGACAGACAGACATTAGAGAGACAGACAGGCAGACAGATAGACAGACATTGGAGAGACAGACAGACAGACATTAGAGAGACAGATAGGCAGACATTAGACAGACAAACATCAGAGAGACAGACGGACAGACAGATATTAGAGAGACAGACAGACAGACATTAGAGAGACAGATAGGCAGACATTAGACAGACAGACATCAGAGAGATAGGCAGACAGAAAGACAGACAGACAGACATTAGAGAGATAGGCAGACAGAAAGACAGACAGACAGACATTAGAGAGATAGGCAGACAGAAAGAAAGACAGACAGACATCAGAGAGATAGACAGAAAGACATTACAGAGACAGACAGACAGACAGACAGACAGACATTAGAGAGACAGACTGACATTAGAGAGACAGACAGGCAGACAGACATTGGAGAGACACACAGGCAGGCAGACAGGCAGACAGACATTGGAGAGGCAGACAGGCAGGCAGACAGACAGACATTAGAGAGACAGGCAGACAGACAGGCAGACAGACATTAGAGAGACAGACAGGCAGACAGACAGACAGACATTAGAGAGACAGGCAGGCAGAAAGGCAGACATTAGAGAGATAGGCAGACAGAAAGACAGACAGACATTAGAGAGATAGACAGACAGACAGACAGACAAGCAGGCAGACAGACAGACATTAGAGAGACAGACAGGCAGACAGACAGACAGACATTAGAGAGACAGACAGACAGACATTAGAGAGACAGATAGGCAGACATTAGACAGACAAACATCAGAGAGACAGACGGACAGACAGATATTAGAGAGACAGACAGACAGACATTAGAGAGACAGATAGGCAGACATTAGACAGACAGACATCAGAGAGATAGGCAGACAGAAAGACAGACAGACAGACATTAGAGAGATAGGCAGACAGAAAGACAGACAGACAGACATTAGAGAGATAGGCAGACAGAAAGAAAGACAGACAGACATCAGAGAGATAGACAGAAAGACATTACAGAGACAGACAGACAGACAGACAGACATTAGAGAGACAGACTGACATTAGAGAGACAGACAGGCAGACAGACATTGGAGAGACACACAGGCAGGCAGACAGACAGACAGGCAGACAGACATTGGAGAGGCAGACAGGCAGGCAGACAGACAGACATTAGAGAGACAGGCAGACAGACATTAGAGAGACAGACAGGCAGACAGACAGACAGACATTAGAGAGACAGGCAGGCAGAAAGGCAGACATTAGAGAGATAGGCAGACAGAAAGACAGACAGACATTAGAGAGATAGACAGACAGACAGGCAGACAGACAGACAGACAGACATTAGAGAGACAGGCAGGCAGAAAGGCAGACATTAGAGAGATAGGCAGACAGAAAGACAGACAGACATTAGAGGGATAGACAGACAGACAGACAGACAGACAAGCAGGCAGACAGACAGACATTAGAGAGACAGACAGACAGACGGACAGACAGACATTAGACAGACAGACAGACAGACATTAGAGAGACAGATAGGCAGACATTAGACAGACAAACATTAGAGAGACAGACGGACAAAAAGACATTAGAAAGACAGACAGACAGACAGACAGACAGACAGTCAATGTGTGCAGAATTCGTTCTGCAGAAGAGGTTCTCCTTTCACCAGCAGGGGGCATCAGATGATTTGAGGGGTGACTGGCACAGTTTGCCCAGGCTGCAACTGATTAAATAACACAAATACAGACAGACCGAAAAGTCTTTAAATGACCTATTGATTATTGATAAAATAGTTTCCCCCAACTGTACATCTTTAAATGATTTTAATAACAAGTAATTGAACCACAGACAGTCTAACCCATACATGTAGTCTGCAGTAATTCGGAGGCAATAATAAATGAAGTTCCTGTGGTTCTCTGGGGACTCCTGTACCCATAATGCTGCGGGTTTGTCCGAACTTTGGTTGCTTTCAACTGTCAATGCGGCGCTGCGCAGAACAATCAGCCTATGACGCTGAAGTACCGCGAGAGCGATACCTATGCGGAGCTCTAGCGGGACTTCGATGTCATAGGCTCGTCGGTCTGCGCAGCGCCGCATGAAGTCAACACACCTCTCGGCAGGAAGAGGATACGAGCAAGTTACAGCGAACAGAGAAGACGTCGTGAACATTTCTGTGTTTTTAAAGAAAAATGCAAGAGTGTCAGTGGCGCTAAACGACACTTTGTTGTGTGATATGCGGTTGTGTTGTCATCTGTCTGTCGCAGTCGCGCGCATTTGCCTTGTATAAGAGAGGTAAGCTATTTTACTTAGGTCAAAGTTTTTGTCAGCGTTATTTCTCCAAGTAAACGTGAAATTGGGTGAGGAGCTATTTTGAAAAATGTCTTTTTCGTGATATCTGTTTCGTCTCTTTTAAAGGTTAATGAACACATCAACATATCAAGTTCTTTGACAGTGCTGCGTTGCTCAGAGTGGGTTGCCAGATCCCCCTTTAATCCTCTGTTATTCTGCATTGTTATTCTGCATTATTTATTAAACTGTATATTTAAAATAGAAACTAGACCCCAGTAAAGATATGTACATGTTATAATAGGAAGAGTTTATATGGGACTCTTATAATGGTTTGGGTTCTATTGGTGGGGTTCCATCTGACACATGAGAACCAATAGACAATTACATTTACATTTAGGCATTTAGCAGACGCTTTTATCCAAAGCGACTTACAATAGTCGAGGAGACAATGAAGCGGTGAATAGCCGATACAACAATAGGTGAACAAGTGCTACAACAATGCTACCGAGTTACACAGAGAGAGAAGTAACAAAAGTTTATACAATAGAACATAAGATACTTGAATATCCCCAAACTAAATCATGTAAGATATTTTATTGGTTCTTGTGGTTAATAGATCATTTTAATGATGAAATATTTGTCTTAGAATATATTACACCATCTCCAATTCTGTATTATAACATAACGCATGCCATTGGAATCCCTTACATGGTGGACAGTTCAAAGTGCAGAGAGCTTTCGTATGTTTTTTGATCATGTATGATTGTCTTTCTCTGACACAGACGGTTTGTCTGGCGCAGAAATGAGTAGAGGATCATTCACCTGAAATCAATCATCTATTTCTTTATCAGTGATAGGTCACGCAATAATGAAAATGGCATCATTTAGTCGGCCTCTGGTCATTTCAAACCTGGGTGACTTTGGGTCGTGGTTTGGTGGTTTGAGAGCGGAAGGTTGTGGGTTTGAATCCCAGTGCCGGATGATGATGACCGAAGTGTCCTTGAGCAAGACATCTAGCCCCTGTTTGCTCTGCGGTGATGATTGGCAACTGCATAATACTTGTAAGTTGCTTTGGATAGAAGCGTCTGCAAGATGAATAATACAAATACAATGCTTCCTTCTGCAGAAGCAATAGAAGATATTTTGAAGAATGTTGGTAACTGTCCATACAATCTAAGTAAAATAAAAAAACCGAGTTCCACTGATTCTCGGTGGTGATCAATTTTTTTCAGAATATCTTCTTTTGGGTTCTGCAGCCGAAGGTGAGAAAATGAGGATTCAGTGTTCTTTACTTTTGGTGCGAACTATCCCTTTACGAAGCTTGTTCTTAAATTCTGCTTTTCGTGGGGCAAAGCGATAGTCTTATTTTAAGTTAAGTTTGTCACAAATGACTTTCTACTGTATCTAATTATAAAGTGAGTCTTTTATCTTGTTGCTGAAATCTAATGTCGTCCATTGGCGCTGGAGAGGAATTATGTTGAGAATTCCTTTTCCAGTTTTTGGAGCAGAGGATAATCAAATCCTTTGAGAAAAAGTTTGTCACACATCAAATCACTAAATATAATGCGATGGCATGTTTTTTTTCCCGTGGGTTACATGCTTCTGGAATGCGAACTGATGGTCATGGTGTCAGTTGACGCAGTATTTGTCAGTCTCTAGAACACAATAGTTTTTATTCATCAGATTGTTTGGCCATTGTCAAACAGAGTTTGGTTCTTTGTCATGTTGTTTTTGTTTTGGGTCCCGCTTTGTTTCTTCACAAGTAACATTCAGTTGATGTGATGTTGAGATATTAAATTTCTAATTATCTTCATTTTTTCCTTCATCAGCTCCCAAAACATGGATCATAAGGATACATTTGTAGCTTTGCAGGCGGTGTGTTCAGAGGTGATCATTGCTTTAAATGGATACTCCATTTCTTCACATGGTGAACAGACGGACCGTCTTTTGGGTGTTATGAGGCTCATTCAGGACCATGGCCGTGCTGTCGAACCGCTGATCACTGGCTTTACATCTGTATATCACCACTTTGACTTAGATGCTGAGACACCCGGCAATGGATATCGGACCTTAGTCAAGGTAACTACTAATGAATAATGAATGTGTCCTATAATAACTTTTCATCACACTTTCGTATATAGCACCTTATAATTTGTAACTTTGTAGATTTCCTATAGCAATATGGTTGTGTGCAGACATTCACATATTGCGCCTTATTACTTTTAACTTTTGAATTTATAAAACATCAGTACATAGGCTATTTCATCCGTAGCTCTTCTGTACCATTTCATTTCCATCACTGTGTGTTCAACTTACATATTAATTTTTATTATGTAACTTGTTACTTGTCTTGTCACTTACATTGTGTACTCGAAGCTTCCGTAACTAAAACAAATATCCTTCGTGTGTTCAAGCACAACTGGCAATAAAGCTTGTTCTGATTTTGATTCTGATAATAAAAATCTTTTGTTTATTTGCAAATGCCAATTGCTCCGTGTCCTATATGTCCACAGGTGGTACTCTGTTGCACAACCCACATAATCCAGAAAGCCCGCTACATCGCCTCAAACTGCAGCGGGCCTTTTTTCCGAATGGAGCACAATACAGCAGAAATGGATGCTTACTGCAGTGCCTTGTGTCAGCTGCGAGCCTTACTTTACCTGGCACAGGTTTTATTAAATGACAATGCCCATGGGCAGCTCATATCACATGAGGAAGGTGGGCTGAGTGAAAAGTTTGTGCAAGAATACATCTCCATGCACAAGGCCTGTTTCTATGGTCGCTGTTTGGGCTTCCAGGTCAGTCAATATTTGCATGCTTCTAAAAGACACTTCTGTTTATATGCAATGTAGTTTTTGCATGATATTATTTTAGTCTTTCTCTGTTGCATGCTGCCTGCAGGACAAAACTTTTCTGGAAATTTAAAATCAACCTTTGTTTCTTTTTCCCTAAGTTCTCCCCTTCACTCAGGCCGTTCCTCCAGACAGTGGTCATAAGTATGGTGTCATTTGGTGAAAACTACAAGACACAACAGACTCGACTAGGTTAGTATAGAAGAAGTCAACTGGGTCTGCACATTATATTTTCTTTTGCATGAATGGCCATTTGATAGACACTCCCTAAATGGCCAACTTCTTTTTATCAGTATGGGTGTTCCCTGGAATTCATATAAATGACCTTTACACTGTTGACAAATTTCTCCACCATCATGTGCTCACCGTCTCCTCATATCAAACTAAAATGACTTTCTTTATTCTATAAAAAATGAGATATGTTGAAGAATGTTAATAACCAATCCAAGGCAGACCTATTGTATAGACCCAAAATTAATGTGAGCCTGTCACGGTTTCCAACTTTCATCAGATTTTCTTTTCTGTTATCCAGCAGACAATGGTTACACAGGTTTGTAACAATGAGAGTTACAAGGAGTACATTTTTATTTTAGTGTGAATTATTATTTTAAGTTACAGGAAGAGATGTACTAAAATTGTACTTGCTAAAGGGGATGTGGTTTGTAATACAGTTTTTTGAAGATTATTCTTGTTTACAGGCATAGCTGCTCTCGCTTTATTCACATCCGGCAAATATGTGATGGACCCGGAACTGAGGGGTGCGGAGTTCGAACGCATCACTCAAAACTTAGACATGCAGTTTTGGAAAACCTTTTGGAACATTACTGAGACAGAGTTATTATCAGTAAGTATTTTACTTGCGCAACATATGTAAAGAGCATATTACCTTGTTCATAGTTGTTAAACGATTGTCTCTTTACTTATTTTTCTTTTCTTTTTGAAGGGTTTGAGCAGAATTGCTTCCATTCTGGTACAGGTGAATCTAACATTAACTGTGCCGGCTGAAACATTTCATTTGCCGCTAGCCTCTGATTCTAGTCTCTCAGTCTCTATATCGCCCCCAGTTGCCCACTGGGGCCCGGGGCCAGTCAACATGCGGTTGATCTCACACACACTCCGCCAGGGACAGGTTTGCTGAATTTGATTATTTATTACAAATGCTGTGCATGTATTAAAGTGATAGCTCACTCAATTAATTTTAAACCTTTATGACTTTCTTTCACCGAAAACAAAAGAAGACATTTCAAAAGAATGTTAGTAATTGGCTCTTATTCACTTGCATTAGTTTTTATTTCCACACAATAGAAGTGAATGGGTGCCACTGCTGTTCGGTTATGAACTTTTTTCCAAATATCTTTGATATGGTTAATTAGAAGAAAGAAAGTCAACTATCACTTTTTAATATATCTAAGGGCTTGTAAAGATGCTTCTGATACAGTTCAGTTAAACCCCAGTACCATTTAAATGCCTTATAGGAAAACCTTTTAATTTTTTGTTTTGTAATAATTATTTTTGTTATTGGGTTTAATGCTAAACCTTCAGCACTATCTTCCATATTAAATATCTGCCATAGGATAGTGCAGAACTGTTGGCATTTTCTCGACCTGAAGGACCTCAGTTATCTCTACCTGTCACTTTTAACCGTCAGACATCGCCTCTTTCTCCGTGCCTGCTCATACACTATCACGGAGGGGGTTTTGTGGCACAAACTTCAAAATCGCATGAGGTAAAGTAATTATTTTATATTTTATATTTCATCTCACCTAAGTTAGACTTATTTATATTTGTTTTCATTGTAGCATTACTTGAAGAACTGGTCAAAGGATCTTAATGTGCCTGTTCTCTCTGTGGATTACTCTCTGGCTCCAGAAGCCCCATTCCCCAGAGCTTTAGAGGAATGTTTCTACGCCTACTGTTGGGCTTTGAAAAACTGCCACTTGTTGGGTTCGTAGCACAGCCTTTCTTATGAAAACATGACTAGATTAAGAATTCTCACGGCCACTTATACAAACCACCAAAATTTACAATTCAATTCAATTACTTTGTTTTCAAATGTGTTAAAATGAAATATCATACTTTTAATCTGGATCTTGCTTCACAGGCTCGACTGCAGAGCGTGTTTGTTTGGTGGGGGACAGCGCAGGTGGCAACTTGTGTATTACAGTCTCTATGCGAGCGATGTCTCAGGGTGTACGTGTTCCTGATGGGATTGTGGTTGCGTACCCAGCGACTCTTCTAACAACAGATGCATCACCGTCCAGGCTTCTTACTTGTATTGACCCAATTTTGCCATTAAGTGTGCTGTACAAGTGCATTGATGCTTATGCTGGTGAGGAGATTTCATAATCTCTAGATTAGGATTGGTATTTTTATTAAAGAATGGGAAAAACTTCTTTATTACTGTTAATGAATGTATTTTTCTGTCTCACTCTCAAAGGCACAGGAGGTCAGTCAATACAACCAGCAAGGCAGTTGGACACCCTAGCTGCTTTAGGACACGATACATTGAAGTTGCTTAATAACATCACCCAAAGAGCGAACACTTGGCTTCTATCTTTAACAGAACAAAAAGAACCATCATCACCTTCCTCTACCACATCATCCAATGGGATTTCAGCATCAGTTCCAAGCACCCAAGACAAGGCACAGGAATCCAGCGAATACCCAGAAAACTTTGAGCCGCTCCGCTCTAGATGTCCCGTGGATTTACAGACGCCTTGCACACCAATAATGAAGAACCCATTTGTGTCTCCCTTACTTGCACCAGACAACCTTCTCAAGGGACTTCCACCAGTTCATCTAGTGGTGAGATATAATTATAAATTATTTTAAAGATTATGTGAAACTCAAACTGATATTATACTGCTATTGGTTTATCTCCTTAGGCCTCTGCGTTGGATGCCCTGTTAGATGATTCAGTGATGTTTGCAAAAAAGCTGAGGAACATGAACCAGCCAGTGACACTCAGTGTGGTTGAAGACCTCCCTCATGGGTTTCTGAGCTTAGTTCAGCTCTCCAAAGAAACCCAGGATGCATGCGACATATGCGTGAAACGAATCCGAGAAGTCTTACAACAAGAGCAACCATCTTCGTCTCATAGGCAGCCAGGACTCAGTTAAACCATCAGAACAGTTGATGGTCCATTAGGGTGCAACAAGCACAGGCCATGAAGGACTATCTATGAAACCTGTTTGAGAGGACATGAACCAAAAACTTATTTCAAAAAGACATAACAGTTGTCAGCACACGTTATGACAGCACAGTGTATGAAAAGCTAGAAACTTGACTCAATCTATCAAACTGAACCTCTGGAAACAAGCATGCACTTGTTACATACTTGAACCAAAGTATTGCATGTTTCATTTCATAAGAACTATTTATGATTACAGTTCATCAGACTGACCGAACGGAATGTCTGAAGCATTTATCAAAGTTTCACCATCGTGCCTCTGTTGGCCTTAATGCATTTAGTTATGCAAATAGATTTTAACTCTTATACTTTTTTTGCATAACCCATGGTTTGGTTTAAATTCTAATTTAAGATGTAAAAAATGGTTGAAGATTTGCAATCCACAATTTTAGATGTTTGTGTGATGCTTGTGTGTGGCCTTCTAGCTATAAACAATTATACAATTAACCTGTGTGTTGAACACTTTACCTCCTATTTAATAAAATAATAGGTCAGATCAAAAACTTTTCAAATAAGTTTCCATGTATTGTTAACATGTCATACATTTACAATTTTTGAAAAAAAACAAAACAAAGTATTCTTTTCCCACGAGGGAAACATGATGGTGTATTTTATGTTTCCGTGTTGAGTTGAATTGAATAACAGATGCAATAGGAAAGGCAATATAAAATAACCCATTTGTTGTTATGGTGGATGTGCTTAAAGTGATAGTCAAAATCACTTTTTATTGTCACATCAGCACAGCACATGTGCCTTGGTGAGTGAAATTCTTGGAGATCACCCAAAATGAAAAATAAACAAATTCTTGTCATTTACTCACGTTCCTGTCATTTCAAACCAATGTGACTTTATTTCATTCATAAAACACCAAAGATGTTTTTTAACCGGTATCCATTATTTGCATTGATTTTATGCCCAAACAATAGAAGTAAATGGGCCATGTATACTGCATTACCACCATTTCTCAAAATATCTTATTTGTCATGCAGTAGAACGTCATACAAATTTGAATTGACAAGATGAATTTAACTAAAAGATGAACTACAAAGTGTCCTTGACTGCATATATGATGAAATGTACCCATCTGACCTTCAGCCAACCTTTGACCTTCACAGTCAATAACGTTTTTTTTTATTTCATTGTCTACCCCCCAACCTCAACTCCTAGATGCTGCTGACAAAGCATCTATAAATAATTTAAATAAAAAAAATAAAAAATGTTAATAAAGTCATTCCATCCGTTTCAGACAGTGATTGGCAGTTAAACAAACCAATAGTATGTCAGTTTTCCTGTTGCCCGACGCGTCATCAAAAGTGGGCGGAGTCAAGAGGACACACGTGGTTCAGTTCCCGGGAGAATCGTCCTCTGTGAAGCTCGGCGTGAGTTGTCATTGATTCAATATCATTGAATTATTTCTTCATAATCTCACTTTATCTTTTAAGGGAAATGATAGCTAGGAATATTATTATATAGATTTGCACAATATGTATTTTTAATGCTAGTATGCAGTGTGTGTCATGAGAAACAGAAGCATGTGCTTTTAGCTTGCAAGCTAAATTGTATGCTAATGTGCATACAGGGGATTCATTTTGTACAAGAATGAAGACTTTAATGTTGTTGTCGTTCACTCCATGATCAGGGTTTAGAATGGGCAGTGTATTGGCTTCCGGTGCCCCCAGCCCACCGCCACCAGGGCCGGGTGGAGCTGGTTTGGTGTCAGTGCCACCAGGATTCACCATGCCATCTGTCACACCTGTCTCTATCAGCCAGGACCTGGAAGCCCCTCTTCCCAACCCTGGAGCTTTTGATGAGTTCCATCGCAAATGTAAAGGTCAGAGAAAATGAGTCACCTTCCAGCCCATCTTGTTGCCACTTTAGGGTCATGTGATGTGAATAAATGTTTAATTTACTTGGTTTCTCCCATAGAGGTTTTCCCTATGCAGATGGAGGGGGTCAGGCTGACGTTAAACAAGGGCTTAAGCAACCACTTTCAGGTTAGTGTCGGTGGTGATGGTTTGTCCTTCAGCTCTGATGTAAACCTTGCTGCTTCCTTATGTCTTATTAAAGGGATAGTCACCCTCTTGACATTTCCAACCTGTGTTCTGTAGAACAAAAAAGTAGATACTTTGAAGAATGTTGCCAACATTTTTCAAAATATCTACTTTTGGGTTCTAAAGAAGAAAGACAGAATTCAGTTGCTGGGTGAACTATTACTTTATATATCCAGCTCCAGCTTTGTCTTATTAAAGTGATAGTTCAGGCCAAAATGAATGTTTCATCATTATTTACTCACCAAACCTGTGCTCTGTAGAACATAAAACAAGATACTTTGAAGAATGTTTACATTCATTCACGTTTATAGATTTTGTGACCATTAAAAGAGAAGTATATGGGTGCCTTAGCAACATTTTTCAAAATATCTACTTTTGGGTTCTTAAGAAGAAAGACAGACTTCAGTTGCTGGGTGAACTATTTCTTTATGTATCCAGCTTTGTCTTTTTAAAATGATAGTTCAGCCCAAAATGAATGTTTCATCATTATTTACTCACCAAACCTGTGCTCTGTAGAACATAAAACAAGATACTTTGAAGAATGTGTACATACATTCACGTATATAGACTTTGTGACAATTAAAAGAGAAGTATATGGGTGCCTTAGCAACATTTTTCAAAATATCTACTTTTGGGTTCTGCAGAAGAAAGAAAGACTTCAGAGGCTGGGTGAACTATTACTTTATATATCCAGCTCCAGCTTTGTCTTTTAAAAGTGATAGTTCAGGCCAAAATGAATGATTCATCATTATTTACTCACCAAACCTGTGCTCTGTAGAACATAAAACAAGGTACTTTAAAGAATGTGTACATACATTCACGTATATAGACTTTGTGACAATTAAAAGAGAAGTATATGGGTACCTTAGCAACATTTTTCAAAATATCTACTTTTGGGTTCTAAAGAAGAAAGACAGACTTCAGTTGCTGGGTGAACTATTACTTTATATATCCAGCTCCAGCTTTGTCTTTTTAAAGTGATAGTTCAGGCCAAAATGAATGATTCATCATTATTTACTCACCAAACCTGTGCTCTGTAGAACATAAAACAAGATACTTTAAAGAATGTGTACATACATTCACGTATATAGACTTTGTGACAATTAAAAGAGAAGTATATGGGTGCCTTAGCAACATTTTTCAAAATATCTACTTTTGGGTTCTGCAGAAGAAAGAAAGACTTCAGAGGCTGGGTGAACTATTACTTTATATATCCAGCTCCAGCTTTGTCTTTTTAAAGTGATAGTTCAGGCCAAAATGAATGATTCATCATTATTTACTCACCAAACCTGTGCTCTGTAGAACATAAAACAAGATACTTTGAAGAATGTGTACTTACATTCACGTATATAGATTTTGTGACAATTAAAAGAGAAGTAAATGGGTGCCGTAGCAACATTTTTCAAAATATCTACCTTTGGGTTCTGAAGAAGAAAGCATTCAATTGCTGGTTGAACTATAACTTTAATGTATCCAGCTCCAGCTTTGTCTTATTAAAGTGATAGTTCAACCAAAAATTATAGTTTTCTCATTATTTACTCCCCCTATTGACACGTTAAACCTGTGCTCTGTAGAACATTAATAAAGATACTTTGAAAAATGTTGCATCAATTCATATTTATTGATTTTGTGTCCATAAAAAGAGAAGTAAATTGGTATTTTGTGTTTTTCAAAAGAAAGAAAGACTTCAGTCGCTGGGTGAACTATTACTTTATGTTTTCAGCTTTGTCTTATTAAAGTGATGGTTCAACCCAAAATGAAAGTTTTGTCAAAGATACTTTGAAGAATGTTGCATCCATTCCCATGAATTGATTGTGTGTCCATTAAAAGAGAAGTAATCGGGTGTTACCAACATTCTTCAAAATATCTTTTGTATTCCGCTGACGAAAAAAAGACTTCAATTATTAGGAGTACTATTACTTTAATATATTCAGCTCCAGCTTTGACATGTTTCTTGCAGGTGTCATGCTCAACTACTTTCTTTTTTACTCAACAGGTGAACCACACTGTGTTGCTTAGTACTGTGGGAGATTCCAGTTATAGGTTTGGAGCTACGTATGTGGGAACCAAGCAAACCGGTCCAGCCGAGGTAAATATCGTATACAATTTAACTTTAATGTTTCGTAAGCTGACACTGCGATCACAGGTTTAGTGTTAATAGTGTTTGTCACTGTAAAAACTAATTAATTTGGCTTAGTTAATATCACAAGATAAACAGTTATATTTACTTTAAATCTTTTAAAAACATTAAAATTGATTTTTCATTAAAATATAGATTTTTTTGCATTGTTTGCAGACTTATTTTTATAAATTTTTATTAATAATATTTTTTATTGTATTATAATATAATATTTTTTATTGTATTATATTTTGTCAGTCCTTTCCCGTCATTGTTGGTGACATGGACAACACGGGGAGTCTGAATGCCCAGATTATTCATCAGGTCACGGAAAGAGTGCGCTCCAAACTGGCCTTCCAGGTATAAAATTCTAGGCTGTATTCTATAATAGTCTAATAACAAAGCTTGGTCTAACTGTAATCCTATTCTCCGTCAGACACAACAGCAGAAGTTTGTTAATTGGCAAGGAGATGCTGAATTTAAAGGGGAAAATTTCACTGCTGCAGTGACCTTTGGCAACCCAGATATGCTGGTGGGATCGGGTAAATGTGTAATTTATTATGTGTTCTAATATAACAGCTTTATTTAATTTCCCCCCTCTAATTTATTTTGTCCATCTCTTTCAGGAATTATTGTAGCACATTATCTTCAGTCTATTACTCCATCATTGGCATTAGGAGGAGAGCTGGTATACCACCGTCGACCAGGAGAGGAGGGCACAGTCATGTCTCTGGCCGGCAGATATACAGGTATACTGTTTTAATATTCAAACATAAGAGGTTCTCTCATAATTTATTTGTTCTAGTAGTTGTCTTGAACATACATACTGACACCTAGTGGTGTGGCTTTAAACTTGAAATTTTTCACAACTGCAGATATACGTGCATTTACTGAAATGCCATCTATAGATAAAATGTATTAATAAAGAAAAGTAATTGTAGAGGTAACTTGGTTATGGGATAATTATTATAATTATTTTTTCCTGAAACAGGCAGCAACTTTATCGCCACATTGACACTAGGAGGAGATGGAGGTCACGCATCATATTATCACAAAGCCAATGACCAGGTAGATGTTTATCAAAAAGTTATCTTATATTTTTTTTAACAGCTAATCCACAAATGCCTTTTCACGTTTTGGTAATAGCTGCAGGTTGGCGTAGAGTTTGAAGCAAGCGCCCGCATGCAGGACACAAGTGTATCATTGGGCTACCAGCTGGATCTTACTAACTCCAATCTGGTCTTTAAAGGTTGGTTGCACATACATATGTATATAGACACAAGCCATGTTTCCATCCAAAGATGCGAAATTAAATTTATGCACAAACCTGGAATATAGCATTAAATGTTTGCAAATAAATCACAGTTTACATTCAACGATGCCCAGGAAACAAAATTGTCACTTATATCAAATATATATATTTGTCGGAAATTGAAGTTGTTGCATTAGGAGAAGGCCTTTTTTCATATAAAATAACTTACTTGCGTCTTATATCACGTAGACAAATTGCAATATACCCAGTCATGTCTTCATGCTTTAGGAGGCAGGAGACTGCTTTTTGGGAACACAGCCGGTCAAGAAAATTCTGGGAGGTGAAAATCCCTTACCAGTTTGATGACAGACTTTGGCCAAAACATTTCAAATGTTGGGCAATAAAATTGGTCCGTTGGTTTGTCCAATGCCGGACCATTGCATGACCTCTTTGAGGTGCTGGGATTTATTGGGTAATTGCGTTTCTATCTTGGTTATGCATGTTTTTTTATCCTTCTCATTTTTTAAACGCACATTTTTGTACATTTATGCGCACCTTGGTGTTCCATCAATATTTTTTGATGCCATATTCCAGGTTGGATGGTAACACAGCTACTGTCACATTGAGATTTTAAAACTAATACGATCTATGTTTTCTAAATCTGTAATTTTGTCTCAAGGTTCATTTGACAGTAACTGGGTTGTAGGAGCCACTCTTGAGAAGAAGTTGCAGCCCCTGCCTCTGTCACTGGCTCTCGGTGCTTTCCTCAACCACAAAAAAAACACCTTTAAGTGCGGATTCGGCATTTCCCTTGGTTAAGCCTCTCATCTTTCCATTATGAGAAAGCGTCGGTTATTGCTTCTGTTTACAGACCAGTGGTGTCACTGGTCACATGGTAAAGACTTGAACACACTCGCATATTCATCAGTATCTGCCTCCTATAAGGTAAAATGAGGATGAACGACAGAAATATTTTTGTTTGGTGTGTCTGAAGGTCTGTGCCTGGTTATTCTTGTAATGTAAACAAAAAGAATGATTATAAACAAATGCAATATAACAGAAACGTATGGATCATATTTTGTCGTGTTTGTGATCAAATGTTTTTAATAAATTATTTTTTGTTTTTGGTTATTTTGGTTTGTTTCGTTTCTCTGGGTAATATTCAGATTCTTTTTCTTAATTTTCAAACATTTTAAATGCTTTGCTGGAGTATCTAAGTAATTGTATATGTACATATACAAATAAATTGGATAAATTACCAGTATACGTTTGTATAAAATGCTTTTTTCTCTATGCTGTTTTGGTTAAATGTTAAGAAGTCAACATGCATAAAAGGGTTGTGATGAAGCAAAGTCCAGTAGATCCTCATTTGATCCCTTACTGATCAATCATTCCCAATCATTTCATGAACCTTGTGGTACTATGTGCAGATTAGCACTCACATATACACACATACCAACAACTATACAAGGGATATCTAAAACAATCAAAATAATGTGTCAATCCTGTTAATATCTTTTATCTGCATTATCAATGTGTAAAGGTAACAATGCACTATTGAGTAAATAATAAAATATGTTAAACCAAAAATCACATACTTTACATAAGTCATCAGAAAAGGTTTATCGGATAGTTTTATTTAGTGCTAGTAAATGGTAACTGTAAAAAGTCTTGGGTTTGCTTGTTTACGTTAGAATATTTTTATGATTTTTAGATCCGTCCATACACTGTCTACACACAGATGCTTTGTTCGTAGGCAAAAAGGTATGGATTAAATATCATGGAACTGCTTAAATTCTTCAAGATAGTTTTAGTATTATTAATATCGGGATTTATCATTAATTGCTTGATGTAATATACTGAAATGTTGGAATTCTTGTTATGCTGGAATGCCATTAGATCATCATGACAAAAGCTCAGGGGTCAGTTCTCTTTTACATGACTGATAATGTCTTGATAACGTTGTTGTATTTTGTGAAGTTTTTTTGTGGTGTACTGGCTAGATATAGAATATAACGTATATAAAATGAACTCTTAACTTAAGGACATACTATTCTGTTGTAAATCTCTGAAAACACAATGAATAGGACATATAATTTAAAAATGAATTAAAATGCAACATTTTGTTATTTGAAGTGTATATATCAGCTGTGTTGTTCTGCCTTTTTTATTATTTTAAAATGTGCTCCGTAGGACACATTTTTAGTTTCACACCTTTGTGTGTTTCAACGTTTCACATTTGGGACCCACTAGTATTTGATATTTGTTTTCTCAATACATTTATACTAGACAGTATTTTTACGGTGAATGTGCAGTATTTGTTGTATGTTGGAATGTGAGTCACAGGTCTGAGGTCAGTTCATCTGATTTCATGATGTGGAATGAATGACATGGCGCTGCCTTCTGGACTTTACTGCCTTATCACGACCCAACAATCTGTTTATATACAGTGCTGGTTCCCTTTCAAAACACTCACACACCGAGAAGAACTAAACAACCACGAGTTATATTGCTTGGATTCAATCGTTTTTTGTAGATCCAACACATGATCATGAAGGTCCTCGTAGTTTTTGTCATCGCAGCTGTGTGTGGTGAGCATTTACTTATGGGAAAAAATACTTCTTACCTAATGTTATATTATTTGCTTATTCTTTAATTCTGGTTTCTTCAATAGGTTGTCATGCCGATATGATGTGGCAGGACCAAGCAGAGCCAAGTATGGAGCTGGTGAGAAATGCATTCTGGAATTATGTCGCTCAGGCAACCCTCACGGCTGAGGACACAATGAAGATGATCAAAAACTCTGAAATGGGACAAGACATCAAGTAAGTAAATACTTCATTAAAAATATACAGATTAAAAACAAAATTTAAACTATGAAAAACACAAACAACTCTTTGTCTTCTTAGTGACAGGATCTCTAAAAGTGCTGACGCCGTAAGCGACTTCACCCTGGCCTTTCGCAGTCAAATGACTCCTTTGACCCAGGACCTGTTGGACAAACTCTCTCAAGAAGCAGATCAGCTTAAAATGCGAATGGAACAGGAAATGACATCTGTGCAGTCCCAGCTCAAGCCTTATTATGAGGAGGTTACAGAGGAATTTCAAAAGCAGGTCGAGCAGTTGAAGAAGGATGTGACCTCATATGCCGAGACCCTAAACTCTGAAGCCCTGAAAACAAAACTTCTTCAGGGTGCAGAGGAGCTCAAGGCAAGCCTGGAGAGAAACCTGATGGAGCTGGGACCTCAAACCGAGGAGCTCAAACAGAAACTGGACCAGCACCTCCAAGACTTTCAGAAGAACATTGTTCCATTAGCTCAAAGCTTCCAGACTCAGATGGTTCAAAGAAGTCAAGAGATTCAGAAGAGTATGAACACAGAGGAGCTGATGAGCAAACTGGATCCGTATGCCCAGGATCTTAAAGCCCAGTTAACATCTCTCTGGGAATCTTTTGTCAACAATAAGCAGTGATGGCTCTAAAGGGTCATTTTTGAAAATGAAAAGGACTTCTTGTTGCCGTTCTGTTTCTTATAGGCTCTAACAATTTG
Source organism: Triplophysa yarkandensis (assembly GCA_033220385.1). Lineage (NCBI taxonomy): Eukaryota > Metazoa > Chordata > Actinopteri > Cypriniformes > Nemacheilidae > Triplophysa > Triplophysa yarkandensis. Next base: position 15,256,092 of record CM065660.1, on the reverse strand, counting down.
CTTAGCATTTACAGTTTTTTCAAAAAAAATTATTTGTTTCAATGTTGCTTAAATATCTAAATAAAACAATGTGTTTAATATCTGTCTACAAAAACATCCCTGTTTTATGACATCAACTGATATAATGATAATGGAACAATTTGTCGGATTCATCACATGGGTAGACAATTGGCTGTCTGATAAAAATGTAGAGCTTTCCTGTGCTTCTCTATTTAATATCCCCAATCATAAAAACATTACTAGTAAAACTAATTGAATGAACACAAAAGTTTGAGTTAAACTTCCGTGGTTTTCTAGGTTGTAATTTTAACATATCAAATAATAATAGATTGGAAGTTGACAATATACCCTAAATCATGTGATATAACAAAATTATCAAACCATTTAATATATTATTTTTAATAATTAAGATAATATCAAATTACAGAAATCTCTCTTATGGTAAATATTTCTTTCGAATTATTTGATAAAAGATTTTTTCAACTACCAATACAACATTTGTATAAATTGGTCCATAATATTATATAACATTCTGTCTCACAAAAGGTTGTAGCAATAAAATGTTCCACACATTATAAAATGGTAACAAAGGGTTACTGAATGTTTTTGTAGAACCAAAAATGGTTCTTATAGCATCCTTGACCTTTAATGCATCTTTATTTTCAAGAGTGAATAAAAGAATGAATAAATGTTCATGTGAATAAAATACAATTTGATCACAAAGCTTCTAAATATGTTGCCTTAGAGGAAATACTATATTATTTCCACGATTAAATATTTCTTGTTAAGGTTAATTCATGTTAATACAGAAGCTTGTGTTAGGTCATGGTGCATTAACTAATAGAAGCAGTACAACTATGTTTTTTATAATGTAATAGTAAATGCTGAAACTTTAATACAAATAAATTCTGGATTAGTATTGTTTATTGTTAGTTAATTTCAGCGATTGCATTAATGGCTAATCTATTTGTAAAATGTCACCAGTTAGAGATTAAAACCACTGATCAATGAACATGAAGTAGTTTATTTTACAGGACAATAAGCCACCACAAGCATAAAGTCTTGGGTGCCGTATAAGGTGATGCTAAAGGTCACTGGGCCTGTCCTGGATTTGATCATGTAACAGAATGTGACACATTTGTTCACAGGTCATAACGGTTTTCACAGGTCATTGATCTTGGCTTATATTTGAACTCAAAATGACAAATTATTTTTTCAAAGGATTTTCACCAAACATTTCTGTGAGAACTTTCTTTAATAAAATGTTCCAAACAGTATTCAGTCTCTTCACTGTTAGTGTTAATATTTAAGTTCACTTTTTATTTTATTATTTAAAATAAGCATACTAAACATTTGTGCCCTTCATATTTTTTTACATACGAGTCGTACAATAAACCAGAGCCTATTATTGCTTAATTCCAATTGATCTGTCATGTGTAGTTCATAGGTCAGAAAAGTTTGTCTTGCACAAAGTCTACACGTACGTGTGAACTACTCCAGATAACATGATAGCAATTTGCTGACATGTTAAATCTTGTTGGTTCCTTTACAGTACAACATTTTGTAAATATTTCGAAATCGTTCGAAAAATATTTAAAAAAGAAGGCAGTGATAAATAAACAGCCACTTGGGTAAAATATGGATTTAAAGGTGTGGTTAAAAATATGAGTAAATAAAAACTAGTTTTAAAATAATGTTATAAATCTAATTTCTAATGAACAGTCATTATTACAAAATGATAAAAATGGATATAGATAGAGGATGAGCTTTGACATTTGATTCCTTGTAGAAACACACAACAATGTCTTGTTGCATAACCATAAAAGACTAACATTTGCAATTTAACTTATGACCAATAAAAATAAAGTTGCGTATAGTTGCCCTTTATAAGAATACTTGTCTTGATGTTTAAACTATCCTGCTATCTCTGTATCAGCTAGAATGCCTTTTGGCACGATTCATATTTTTTTAAACTTTAAACAAAAAAATGGAACTCTATCTTTAGCTCTCGGAATCATGCAACGTGGATTGATATCCTGCCATAAAAAGCAAACAGCAAAGCATTTGAAGAACTTTGGACGTAGGATGCAAGTTCATCCCTTAATCGTCATTACATTATGACCAATAACAGCATTTGACCGTGATCCAGTCCTATATATATCAGCTGTATTAAAACCCTCCTCACAGAATATCTGTTTGGTAATTCCACTTCTGTTCTTCAAGAACATTGCTTCGGCTCTTAACTTCTAACTTGACATTGCATTTGTTTCTTGCAGGTGTGCTGTCCAAAACAAACATGAAGTTTGCAGCTGTGATCCTTGCTCTCGCCGTTATTTCAGGTAGGACTCAAAACAAATCTCAACAAAGTCTACAATAGATTAACATATATCTTTAAGGAGTATTTTCATGCTTGCCAAGAAATGGGGAATACCGGACTAGTTTCATAAAGATCTTTCTTGTTGCCAAAAGCATGCTGATTGACATGTATCAATATTCATAGAAATTTGTGTGTTGTCTTGCAGGCTGTCATGGGCGCTTCTTGCTTCAAGAAGACCCGAACAAGACCTTGCAGGAGCAAGTGGACTGGTTCATGAACCGGTTATCCCAGGTGGCCAATAATGCTGAAGAAATGAGAGACAGCATCCAGAACACCCAGATCAGCAAAGAACTAGAGTAGGTTAAAACCATCATCAATCAACGTTTCTTATATCTTTCCTGTCTAAAGATACAAACTGTTTAAGGACGGGAGATATACTACAATGGAAGCTGACTTCCAATAACAATGTGATTTTCTTTGCAGAACGCTGATCTCTGACATCATGAGGGAACTTCAAATGTACAGTGAAGACATGCAGAACAAACTGGCACCCTATGCACAAGAAAGTGCCCAGAAATTCAAAGACGACCTGCATCTTCTGGCTAATAAATTCCGCACACACATGGAGGATGCCAAGGACCGTGTCACTGAATACACCCAGGAGCTTCAGACCATGGTGGAGCAGAACACAGATGAAGCCAAGAACAAGTTTAACGCCTATATGCGGAAATTAAAGAAACGTTTGAGCAAGGACACCCAGGACATCGGCAAGTAAGTCGGGTTTTTAAGAAAGTTTGCACTGTGATTTTTATTACTTTTTGACAATTCTAACCCCAAAAAAGCAAGGAAAATGTCCTCCCCACAACTTAATCCGTAATAAATGCAGTTGAGTTTTTCTGCAAAGTTTTACTATCAAACAATGTGACCGGTTGTCCTTCTCATCTTAAGGAAACTGTCGACGTTCTTTGAGGAGGTTCGCACTCGTGCCTCTCAGAGTATGGAAGACATTAAGGATCGTCTTGAACCCTACTTCTCTGACATGCTTCATCGTGCTGAAGACAAGCTGATAACTCTGAGAGATCTGCTGAAGAGTCAGGCTGAAGGAATTAAAGACCAGCTGGAATCACAAATGCAGGATCTTAAAGACAAAGCTGAGAAGACCACAGAGAATGTGCGTGCTGCCATGCAGGAAAGAGCTGAGGAGCTCCAGAAATGGTTTCAGTCTTAAGATGTCACAGCAAAAGAATCGGACCGACTTAACTTGAAGAAATGCAAGTGTTATAAATATTGAACTGGTGTAAAATGATGGAAACAGGACCACATGTATGTACAGAGGATATGGAATGTAAAGCTCAATAAAAATAGTGCGTGCCAATGAACATGGGTAATGTTTTTTAGATCGTCAATATATGCGTTAAATCTATTTAATAATATACTTTGATGTACTTGTATGTGTAAATTTCTTGATCAAGGTTTCTAGTAAGGAATGACTTCTAAGGAATACTTCATCCAAACTTTAAAATCTGTCGTCCTTTACTCAACTTCGAGATGTTTTAAATCTATATACTGTACATTTATTTGTTCTGATGAACACAGAGAAAGATATCAGGAGGAATGCTTGTAACATTTATTCTTGCAACCGATTGATTGAATCAGTGGGAAAAAATCGTAATATATATGTTTGGTTACAAAACATTCGCCCAAATATCTTTCCCTATCAAACATTTCAGTGTTTACAGTTTTAGAGCAACTAAAAAGTGAGTAAGCCATGACAGATTTTGTCATCCCACAGTAGAAATATGTTGACAAATGAAAATCCGTGGATCCCCGTTGACTTGCCTTGATTTTGTGTCTATACAACAGAATTGAGTTTTTGGTCATCGATATTTTTCTAAATATCTAAAAATATAAGAGATTAGAAATGACAAAAGGGACAACATGATGACAGAACTTCCATTTTTGTGCGAATGACCCCCCCACATTTCCAGTTGTATCATATAATTCGTGCCACATACACTATATTGCCAAAAGTATTCGCTCGCCTGCAGTGACTCGCATATAAATTTAAGTGACATCCTATTCCTAATCCATAGGGTTCAATATGATGTCAGCTATAGCAGCTTCACCTCTTCTGGGCAGGCTGTCTATAAGGTTTAGGAGTGTGATTATGGGATGTTTTCACCATACTCTAGAAGTGCATTTGTGACGTCACACTGATGTTGGATGAGAAGGCCTGACTCTCTGTAAAGATGTTCTATCGGGATGATTATTTTGATGGGTAAGAGGATGTAGTGTGTGTGTGTGTGTGTGTGTGTGTGTGTGTGTGTGTGTGTGTGTGTGTGTGTGTATGTGTGTGTGTGTTGATGTGTTTGTGTGTGTGTGTGTGTGTGTGTGTGTGTGTGTTGATGTGTGTGTGTGTGTGTGTGTGTGTGTGTGTGTGTGTGTGTGTGTGTGTGTTGATGTGTTTGTGTGTGTGTGTGTGTGTGTGTGTGTGTGTGTGTGTGTGTGTGTGTGTGTGTGTGTGTGTGTGTTGATGAGTGTGTGTGTGTCTTCCGGTGTGTTACGGATGTTGTGTTTGGACCTCTCAGTCTGGACCCCACAGCAGACCACCACGAGGAACCGGAAACGATGTATTAGATCAATAATCCCACGTCACTAATATTATTGGAAGTATTGCACTGATAATGATTGACACGCAGTGATGACGGAACGCGCACGTGAGCGGGATTAAGCGCTGCTGGAACGGTGAGTCCTCATGACGAATAAACAGATTTTATTAACAAATAAATATATTTGCATTGCTTTATTGTTGTGTTATTATACATATGTTGTAGAGAGTAGCATGTTGTTGGCAGTTGTGTGATAAATGTGAGGTTTGAGGACACTGAAATTGCTTTGCATCAAATTTGTGTATAATATAAAGAAACATTGCTCAGATTGTATATTCTCTTAATCGCTTGTGTTGTTTTTACACATAATGTAGATGTGTTTATTTATTTCTAACAGCTCTGACGTTCGTTGAAAGGAATGTGTGGCATGTGCAATGCAAAGTAACACAATGCAATGTCAAGACAACTTGCAATGCAATGTAACACAATACAATGTAATCCAATCCAATGTAACGCAATGTAATGCATTGCAATGTAACGACAACTTGCAATGTAATTTAATGCAATGTAATGTAACACAATGTAATGTCACGACAACTTGCAATGTAATTTAATGCAATGCTATGTAACAATAACTTGCAATGCAATGTAACGCAATGCAATGTAACGACAACTTGCAATGCAATATAACGAAATGCTATGTAACAATAACTTGCAATGCAATGTAACACAATGCAATATAACATAATGCAATGTAACGACAACTTGCAATTCAATATAACACAATACAATGTAACCCAATCCAATGTAACCCAATCCAATGTAACGCAATGCAATGCAATGTAACGACAATTTGTAATGCAATGTAACAATACAATGTAACGACGACTTGCAATGCAATGTAGCTCAATCCAATGTAACGACAACTTGAAATGCGATGTAACGATGCATTATAAAAGGGAAGTAACGTTATGCATTTCTATAATACACTGGGTGTTGTGCATTGTGTTATGGGTAAAGTGAGGTCCCTCCCTAAATGTAAGGAATAAGATTGAAGTAAAATAAAACACTCAAGACTTTGCAAAAGGAAGTTTCTGCACTTCTGCATAGAAACTCTACATTTACATTTATTCATTTGGCACACGCTTTGCAGTAGTCAATCATCACTGCAGAACAAACAGGGGTAAGGTGTCTTGCTCAAGGACACTTCAGTCATTGTGTGCTGGAATTTAAACCCACAACCTTCTGATTAACTCTCTAACCAACTCTCTAACCACCAGATCACGACCCCAGTTGACCCCAAATACATTTGACCATCAATGGTATACATCGCAAACTGAAGGCGGACGGGATAATTTTTAAAACACTGCTATTTTGAAAGTGAAAGTGACATGACATACAACCAAGTTTGTGACCCATACTCAGAATTCGGATTCTGCATTTAATCCATCCAAAGTTTACCACACACAGTAGTGAACACACACAACAACTGTGAACACACACCCGGAGCAGTTGGAAGACATATATGCTGCAGCATCCGGGGAGAAGTTGGTTGTTCGGTGCCTTGCTCAAAGGCAGCTTAATCATAATATTGCTGGCTTGAGACTTGAACCTGCAAGCCTAGCGTTAGGAGTCAAGTTTTCTAACCATTAGGCCATGATTCCCCACAACTTTCTTTTGCAAAACACAGAACAAGATATTTTGAAGATTGTTGGTAGCTGGCACTCATCTACTCACTGGGTTTTGTCTCCACAATGTAAGAAATGAATTGGTGCCACCGATGTTTGTTTACTAACATTCTTCAAAAAATCTTCTTTTGCGTTCTGCAGAAGAAAGTGATCTAGGTTGTTATATCAAATGGGTAAAGAGGCAAGACAAGAGGGAAAACAAATCTTTTTATTTTCTATTTATTTGACCTAAATTAGTTTATTCGTTTTTGTGTAGCAGATAATGTGCCTATAATTTTACAGATTTGACTTGGTCTTACTCACTTTGTTTCCTTATCTTAGCCATGTGACTAATTTTTTTATTTCTCTACAGGTTTTACAGAAGTTGGGGATTTAAATTTTTTTTTTTTACCATTTGGACATAATGGATGGCAAGTTACCGTCATGGAATTTTCATGGCAGTCATAGCAGCAGCATTCCCTTTACTTCAGGGGAATGTCAGGAGGTAGGTTTCAGTAAATTTATCTCTACGAATTTTAGTTCACACCAACATATTACAATTTAATCATTCACTTTATTACAAACCTGTATGACTAAGTCCCTAATGCAAAACACTATATATATATTTTCTTGTGGTCCACAGAAGAGTGACTTACATGTTTCCAATAAGAGGGGCATGACAGAATTTATTATTAGAGAATATTGCAACAGGTTCAGTAAATATTTTCTCATTTGTTTTCTAGAGCCGTGACTTAATTGGAGAATCCATGCCGTCACTGTCATCTTGTATGAGTGGAGCGTTTAGGGCTTTGTTACCAGATTACCATGGACCATCCTCAGCAATGACAACAAGTCCAGTCAAATATTCCTATTCTCCGGATGACCATTGTGTCATTAGAAGTGGTGCTGGGATGGCTAATATCGAGAACACAATAGAGAGAAGAGACAAATTAGATTTTACCAAAGACGAAGCATCAGTCACACATATGCTTCCTAACAAGAGTACTCAATACGTGACACAAGAAAAGGTGGGTTGCAGCAGAAAACATAAAGGTGAATTAAGTTTTGTGTATATTAGATTCATATATAATATATTTTCACAGAACCGAGAAATGGACCACAGAAACTCACATAACTGGACATCTGTCATCAAAGATGCTTTAGAGATGAGTAACGGAATGGAAATGGGACCGACTTTACCTGAAAATGTCTGTGCCTCCCCAGTGGACTTGAATCCTCTTTACAAAGAACCTCAATATAAAGAACTTAAACCACAAAAGAAACAGGATGGGCAAGAAGTTAATCGAGGACAGGACCCATTTTTTTCTGTGTTGTCATATGATGTCAACAAGCATCAAAATGGCATAAGTCCAAACATCGTTGCTGAAGGATCACCTCTCAGCCGAGCGGAACTTGGTGGACATAAGCCTGTTTCATTATCAGGATATTATAGTTCACACAATCATCATTCATTTGAAGATTTTATAAAATATGATACGTTTTTAGGAAGTCCTTTCGGCCAACATCCAGAGGAAACTGCTTTACAAAAGATATCAAATGGACCTGTGTTATCATACAGCCCTAGAAGAACTCTGGAGACTTCCACAAGGATTTGCTTTAAAGATGCAAAGGTTCATGAACCTGAGAATTCTACTCAATGTGGTTTTCAATTTGATCTCAAACCAAGGGATCTAGAAACAGAGGTTATATGTGCAAATACATCAGTTAATTCTCAGCATCATCCTTCAAACTATAATGAGGAGATGCCGAACCAAAGTGATCTACATGTCTTGGACAAAACACTTACAAACTGCTTTGTCGGCAAACATGAAAACAAAAGGTCCATGCCACCTGGTGACAGAGGAATTGACGGCAATCAGAAAATGCAGGAATTGGTTAACACTAAAAATACTGAATTTAGTTTGAAAGTGGAAGCAAAGTTTGCTCCTGAAATTATTTCCTCAAATCTGAAGTCAATATCAGTCTCTGAGCGATCTGCTTCATCCAACAAAATGCACATTTATGAGAAATGTAAGGACGCCAAACAGGAACAAAGAGAAAGAGACAATATGAATAAGCTATGTATTCATGAGAACTGTTTTAATAGTAAGATGGTAACACTGCCAACAAGCCCCAAGGTCATTGATGGACGGGCAGATGTATATGACCTGCCTGTTCAGAAAACAACACCTCCAGCAGATCCGAATACAGTTCTGATCCCATCTGATGACATTGCAGAAAACTCTAAAAGGTGTGAACCGACATTTTTTAACAGTTATAAAGAAAGCCGTTCTCATTCAACTCAACATATTCTACAGAATGCATTGCACAAGAAACCAAGAAAAAGAAAAAAAACTGAACTTGAGGGATTAAATGGATGGATGGATAAATCCACTAAAATGAGATCAGATGATGATGTGAAACCAGACGCATGTAGATACGAAGACTGCCCCTTGACTAATCATGACATGAGTTCATTGGAAAGGGACAACTTATTAAAATATGATGTTATTCCTTCGTCACAGAGTGGAAGAACAACTCTAAAGAATAGCAAAAGTATGTCTAAGGGAGAAGATTTAGTTTTACAGAGACGTATACCTGAATCACCATCTATTTCACAGCTGCATTTATGTCATCAACCTGAGATGATGGCAGAGACCTCAGACACTCTAGATGCTGAAAACAAAGGACATATGGATAATAGGAATAAACCCTCACCCCCCATCAAAAAGAAAGTTCATGGAAAGCAACGGAAGAGGAAAATTTCAAAGTTTGGCTTAAAAGCCAAAATCTCAACTGTACTTATCAATCAAGGCCTGTCCCAAAGCAATGCATCTCCAGAAGTGGACATCAAACCACATTCTCAGATCATCTCTAATATACAGAGCAGTACTACTAAGTGCAAACAAGCTAGATCACAAAAATGCCCCAAGAATATAACTCAACCCGCACTACAAAACAGTGAAGATTTACCTTCCAACTTCTGTCAAACTCCATCTCAACAGGAAGATACCCCCAGTTTTCTTGCGACCGACCTCATGAGTTCCAACGTAAAGAAACTCCAAAAGGCAAGAAGACCTGCTAAAAAGGCTTTTGTGAACAAAAGTGATTGTCTTCTTAATAGAGATCCTGTTTCAACCTTAGTTCCAGACTCCTCAAACATCCTCAGTCCTCAGAATAACCCGAAAAAAACAAGACAAAAGAAAACAGCAGATGTCAGCATGATTGCTGTAACACTTGAAGACAGCCCAGCACTGCACCAACAAGAGGATATAATCTCACCATTATCCAAATTGAAAGAAAACATGAAAACTAATAAGAAAACAAGGTCTGACAAAGGAAAAAGACATAAAAAGAATTTAAATGAGGACCATGACACTGCACATTTGGATGGACAGATTTTTACAGCTACTCCGGAACAAGATTCTTTTTCAACTTCACAAGGTAAAGATCTCAGAACACAAAAAGCATTTACCAAAAAACGGTCAAAATCTGATGCATCTTCCAGTCCAGAAAAAACAATGAAAGCCAGAAGATCTTCTAACCAGTTTAAAACAAGTGACAACCAGCTTAACTCTAATTTGGATGAAGAAACAACCCTGTCTTCAAGCAGCAGACCAAAAAAGTCAAGAAAAAACACTGTTACCAAAATAAAACATGATGACAAGCAAACCCCAGAGGTAAACCATACTAAGTTCCAAAATGACGATTTGATTGGAAACCCTGATCCTATCATTGCATCTGTTGATGCACAGACAACTCTAAAATCCAAAAGACCTGCCAAAAAGCTGAATAGACTTCAGATGAAGAATGAATATGTGAGGGCTCTTTGTGACAGGCAGATCACTGATACTCCCAAACAAGAAGACTGTAAGACTTCATTTCTTTTCAACATACCAAAACAGATAATTAAGACGATCTCTGGAATTAAAGGTGATACCATCCATAAACCTGCAAATATCCAAACAATGCCACAACCAGACACATCATCTCTACCTAAAGAATCGAAAGCCAGCATTGTGCCCCTGAAAAAAAGAAGATTCAGAACAATGCAAATGCTTACGACAAATGAATTACTTAACACAGCCAGTGAATACAATGAATCTGTGAATTCCAACAAAGTGAATGGCAATCCAGCTGATTCAGTCACCGCAACACACTGTTTAGATGTTTTCAGACAGCAAGACACAGGAAAGACAAAAAGGTCTTCCAAAAAATTGACAAGATGCCAAAAAAATCTTATTCCAGCAATCAACGGTTTTGGAGAACTGTATGGACAGGATCAAATTTATTATCTAACCAGTGAGAAAATTATCAATCCAGCACCAGATCCTCACATCAAGGATATTGTGAATGGAACTGTACATCCTGAAGAAAACCAGATGGTTGTATCTACTGAAGATTCTGCAAGGATTAAGAGCTCACCAAAGAAGCCAAAGAAAAACTGGCTGAAGCAAATAGAAAAGAATGAGCAAGAATTAAATCACAGCATTTTCAAAACAGTAAATAACTTAAAGCTGACACATGAATCACACACAAACTCAGATGTACAATCTGTTTCGAAGGATACAATCTCTAAAAATCTTGAAACTTCAGAATCCAACAGCTGTGAACAGAAGTCGAATGCTGTAAAGAGAAAATCCAAGCGGTCTAAAGAATTTTCAGAAAGGTATGGATTTTGTGTTTCATTGCCTGAAGGAACTCCAATGAAGATAAAAGCTGAAGCAGTGGAAAAAAATGTTATGGTTACCCATACAGATGTGCAAAATTTCCCTGATGATCAGACCTTGAAAGGAATACAGCGCACTGTTAAACATGGTTCCGATGTTGATCAGATGGATAGTTTCATTGAACATGAGCATACAATAAAAAGACCTAAAGTCCAAAAATCTCCTGGGAGAAAGAAACAAAAAACTACTAAAAATAAGAAAAAAATTTGTACGTTACCACACAGAATAAAAACAGAGAAAGAAGTGGACACATCTCTCGATAACAGAATATCTTGGGTTGTTCAGACTCAAATGTCTGATAACTTAGGAGTTATAGCAGTTGCACCAGAAGAACAAGTCAAGTCGACTACATGCAGCTCAAGAAAATCATCCTGCATAGGAATAATAAACTCAGGTCCAGAGGTTAAAACTTTAACAGAACAAGTCAAAAGCACAGTCACTTTAGACATCACTGAGAGTTGTACAGGACTGCAGGAGACTCTGTCCAGTTCCGTGAAAACTGACCTAAACAGTGTCCATGGGATTTTAATAAAGAAAAAACGAGGAAGACCCAGAAAACAAAAGTTACCATTGGCACATTTAGAAGACGACATCCAGGTCTCAGATCTCTCCTTATGCCAAGGCATCAGTGAAAATTCCATCCAAACAGCTGATGATCAAATGAATTTTGTTCAATGTCTTAACAAGAAAACAGGAAGTATAAAGAAGAGAAAGTTAACTGTCACCAAACTAATAAAAACTGATCCCTCAGAACAAAATATTAGTGATAGCATCAATACTTTACCGCAAAGCATCAGCAGACGTGGATGTAAAAAGAAGATCTTTAGAGCACCTGAAAGAAACGTCAAGTTATCATCTTTGAGAGTTTCCAACAGAATTTCTGAACAAGGCAAAGCGGACTCATCTTTATTACCACAAAGTTCACCAAAAGTGTTGAACAAGGCAGGGCTGAAAACATCTAAGCCTGGGCGAGGGACAGCGAGGAAAGGACGACTCAATGACAGAACAACTATACACCAAAAACTTGTTTCCGACGTAAAGATTGAAGAAATAAGGTATGGGAAACCTGGTCGGACAGGACGACCAAGGAAACAGCAATGCTTTGATTTAGAACCCCAACCTAAAGAAATACAACCACTTAACGACTTCAGTGTCTTATTTCCCAGAAATGATATCAAGGAAGAGGAGTCCGAACAAATGCTTATGGGTACAAAACTCAAAGCATATACGGATCTTAGATCAGAAAAAGAAACAGAAATCTCACCTGAGATTGCTGAGAGGGTTAAGGAATTTCAGCTTTCTGCAGTACAGAAAATGGATGGTTTTACAGGATTCAGTGACAAACCTACTGCAAGTTTGGCCATAAAGAAGAAATGTATCTCTAGCTGTAAAAAGAATGTAAAGAAACCTCTCACATGCAATTACTGTGGCGTTTCATTTCGTCATATTACAGCATACGTCATGCATAGACGTATTCATACAGGTGAAAAGCCCTACATGTGCAAGTGTGGTAAAACTTTTGCTCAATTGTCTAAACTAAAATCCCACCAAAAAACACACAAGCAAAGTGACGCCTTCGCTTGTCCTTGCTGTAACCAAACATTCTTAAAGAAAGACGTTTTGCTAAATCATTTTAAAGTGCATCTTGAAGAAGTGAGTACAAAATCCAAGCCAAATGTTAGAGATACTTCTTCAGTTGTGTCTTCAAAAAAGCTAAATGTCTGTCCAGTTTGCAAGATTTGCAACAAAACCTTCATTAACAAAATAAAATTGAACACTCACATGCAAGTACATGAAGCGGAGAAACCTTTGTCATGTAGAGACTGTGGAAAGAAGTTTTGGAAATCTACTAGCCTCGTTGCTCACGAGAAAAGCCACTGGCCTATCAAGCCGTACGCTTGCTCTGTTTGTGGGAAAGCTTTTAATCAGCTGCAGGCTCTGAAAAAGCATTCTCAAGAGCACACAGGCAAGACGCCATTCTCCTGCAGTCACTGCAGTCATGCGTTCAGTGCCCTGTCTGCTCTTAGACTGCATCAAGCATCCAAAATTTGCATCTCGAGGAGGAATGACGGGGAGAGCTGTGACGTTGAGGGTTTCATTGTGACTCAAGGAGTTGAGGGTCAAGTTAACACACCGGTTTTCTTCAAGTGCCAGATATGCAAACAGCTCTTCAAGAAATGGTGCCAGTATACCCTTCATCTTAAGACTCACACAGGTTCACCTCCATATTTGTGCTTTTCTTGTGGACAGTGTTATAAGAAGGGTTCAGAGCTCAATGTTCATTGTGAGGTGTGTTGCCAGTCTAGCGGGGAGGAGAAAACGTGTGGAGGATCAGTGTCTGAAATAGTGCAAGGTTTTAGTCAAACTTGCTTTGAAGTGTGTCCAAAGAATACCTCTGATTGTTTACAGAGCACAGTGCTTCAGAATGGTCCAGAAGTCAATGCTGTCCAATCACAACCCAAATCACCACCGGCCCAATTACCCACCCGTTCTGAAACCAACTCTATAGAATGCATTGAAATCTCTACTAGTCTTTGGAAATTTCAGTGTTCGCGTTGCGGCCTGCGTTTCAAGCGATACAGAACGTTATGCACTCATATGCACACGCACGCTCCCAGTTTCAAATACACATGTGCACATTGCGGTCAGTCCTTTGAGCGTTGGAACAAACTTTGGTTACATCAACGACATCATCGAACAAGACGCAGATATTACTCATGCACACATTGCAGTCTGCAGTTTTGTTTCTTCAGCTCTTATAAAGAGCACATGTTCGAGCATGCAGGACAGAGACCATACGCATGTCCGCTCTGTCCCAAAACCTTCATCCTAGAAGATGGCTTACACGCTCACCAATATGAGTCTCATCAACCTAGCATAGGTCTTAAATGTGACATCTGTTCTAAGACTTTTAGTAGTTTAAGAAACTTGGTCAAGCACAGACCTCTGCACAACAGTTCTACCTCGCACGTTTGTCTCCTCTGCAGTCTCTCGTTCACAAATACAAGAGCTTTAGAGCAACACTTAATCACACACGCCAGTTATCATGGACTGCCGCTGCCGGACATTCCAACAAAACCGCTCAATTTTCCCCATCGGTGTAAAAGATGCAAAGCTTGTTTCTCGACCGGTGATTTGCTTTATGCTCATCAGATATGCCATTCTAGGAATGCAAAGACTAAAAAACGTCCAGAAGTTCAGTCTACCTCAAAAGCATCTAATCATACTAAACAACCCTTCTTTCAAACCAATAATGCATGTAAAGTAGATGCTGTACCTAATGATAAAAGCCTGTATGTTTATTCTCATCCGGACGGGCTCTATCTGACCCCTAGTTTGTCCAGAGAAAGACATCAAGTCATCCATTTGGACTCAAATGAACATGACTCTCAAAATATAAGTCCAGAAATAACAAACCCAAATCCATCTTCCAACAGTAGCATTGAAGAACCCACAGTCACGTCTCAAACTGACAGCACCCATCTACCTCAGGATACACCGGGTCAGGTAAGTACTAACTTAAAGTCAAGTGAGAGCATTAAAGAGAAGGCGAACATGAGTATTCAGAAAACAACTAAAACCAGCCGTAAGCATCGGAGAAGGGCCGTGTTTGTGGAGACCAGCATTAACATGGAGGTTGAACGTTTTCATGAAGAGTTAGATGAGAGTGTTGAATGTGCAGACTGTAGTGAAAGACTAACCAACGTTTTAGGCCTTTATGAACATTATATACTTCATGCGTTAGGGGAAACCTGTGTACAAGTACATTGATGTTTTTTTAATGGTTCCATTTCAAGTATTGTTAAAGGTAGATGTTTGACAATTTACTTTTAAAATGCATTTATCAACATTATAATTGACAATTCTGATGTTTGTTCTTGCATGCCTAAATAACTGCTTAACACTGTCATACACTTTTGTATCTTGATGATAGGAAGGTCCCTCTTTATTTAAAATCTTTTAACAGAATGTCTTTTGTTTTATGCTTACTGTCCAGATACTGTATACCGAAGTCATTGGCACTTTGCTTTATCAGTCATTGCTATGCCGTCCATTTATTTAGATCTCTCCACATGTGCCTTTAGTGGGAGGTTTGGGTATAAGATTTAGTCCTTATAGTTTCATATACTGTTAATACATTAGGGTCGTATAAAGGGTTTATAAATAGCTGTTCATAGACCTATAAAAACCTTAACCTGCTAGTCCTCATGTAAAAAACTTGTTCTAAGCACATGCCAACATATTTTGTATAACTGACGAAGTGGTTAGTGGAGGAAAAAGATTTTTTTGACCTTTCTTATGAATGTAGCTGAGAAGTATATAAATATTGTATAAATGAAAACATGTAGTATTCAAAAAGTTATATATCTAAAAATTGAACTATGAACGGATTGGTTAAAGGGACTGTTTCTGTTTACAAGTACTTTGTTTTTAAATAAAACTACTAATTATTAGACGTTCTTTCCTGTTGTCTATTCATATAGAAAAATCCATTCCAGATTTTCATTTTACCAGCTTTTGTAGATGTATTGTGGCCATTCCAGCTCTGTCTATTGAATATCAACAACATCAACCTTATAGTGACAGTCATCAGTCACCAAAATATTAGCCTTTCTTAACTAGGCATTATTACTATTAAATTGCTTAAAAGTGAAAATACAGTCAAGGCCAAAAGTTTTGAGAATTACATAAATATTGGAAATTGGAAAAGTTGCAGCTTACATTTTTATTATAGCAATTTGCATACACTCCAGAACGTTATTGGGAGTGATCAGATGAACTGCATTGTCCTTTGCAATGAAAATGAACTAAATCCCGAAAAAAACCTTTGCACTGCATTTCATTGCTGTCATTAAAGGACCTGCTGAGATCATTTCAGTAATGTCGACGAGCACATGGCT
Source organism: Triplophysa yarkandensis (assembly GCA_033220385.1). NCBI lineage: Eukaryota > Metazoa > Chordata > Actinopteri > Cypriniformes > Nemacheilidae > Triplophysa > Triplophysa yarkandensis. The sequence continues at coordinate 15,239,868 of CM065660.1, read as the reverse complement.
GGAGATCATCATGTCAGGCTGATTGGGTTAGAATGGCAGACTAGACATGTTAAAAGGAGGTTGATGCTTGAAATCTTTGTTCTTCCATTGTTAACCATGGTGACCTGCAAAGAATTGCGTGCAGCCATCAGTTCATTGCATAAAAATGGCTTCACAGGCAAGGATTTTGTCACTAGGAAGATTGCAACTAAATCAAAAATTCAAAGGATCATCACGAACTGTGTTACAAGTGCAGAGCTTGCTAAGGAATGGCAGCAGTCAGGTGTGAGTGCATCTGCACGCACAGTGAGGCGAAGACTTTTTTTAAGATGACCTGGTGTCAAGAAGGCCAGCAAAGAAGCCAATTCTCTCCCCCCCCCCAAAAAAACCCATCAGGAGCAGACTGATCTTCTGCAAAAAGAATGGCAAATGGACTGTTTAGGACTGGGGCAAAGTCCCAGTCTCCAATAAAGCCTCTTTCTGATTATTTGGGACATCTGGAAAAAGGCTTGTTGGGAGAAGAAAAGGTGAGCTCTACTATCAGTCCTATGTCATGCCAACATTAAAGCATCCTGAGACATTCATGTATGGGGTTGCTTTTGATCCAAGGGAGTGGGCTCACTCACAATTTTGCCCAAAAACACAGCCATGAATAAAAGATAGGTCCCAAGACACCATCCAACAGCAACTTCTTCCAACAACAGTTCGATGAAGAATAATGTTTTTCCAGCAAGATGAAGCACTGTGTCAACAGGCAAAAGTGATGACTAAGTGGCTCGGGGACCAACGTTGAAATTTTGGCACATATGTTGATTGAGAGCATGCCTAATCGAATTGCATAGGTGTCATGTAATTATCGATTAAAAGAGTGCTTGGAATTAATATTTCAGTACATCACAGAAACAACTGAAACAAAGATCTAAAACCAGTTTAGCATAAAATTTTGTAAAAATGAATATTTGTGTCATTCTCAAAACTTTTGGCCACAACTGTAAATTTTTTAGTATTTGAAACATGACCATACAGCTTTTCGGTTATATTGGCCTAATTCTCCAGCTTGCATTTTTGCAAATAAGAAACCTTTTAATTAAGGAGTTCACAAATTAAAACAAAAGTTTACGTAAACACATACCTATAAAACTTCATTTTGATTAACCTTGACTATAAAAGGTTTCAAATTTTATTCAGCGCTGTGCATTATTTTTTATGATGCCAGCTGAAACATTTATGTTAAGCCATGCAATTAAACTGCCTATAACAATTCTATACTATAAACAAGGGTAACATTCTTTAAGAACAAATTTTCGCATTATATTTGTTAAAAAACAAACTGTTTGCAGAGTTGACCACGTTTAATGGCAGTAGAAAAACAGCAATAGGTGTATAGATAATGTTTTACACCTGTTTATCAAATATTAAAGTCTGCACAAAGCATAAGTAGGGAAAGACCATCAGCAAGCCATGTGTGAATATCTGAGGTACCACATAACATTGCAGTAATTTGATAGTGAACTTGTCGGTAAGCATCTAATATTGTTCCAAATAACACGTTTTCTGGACTTCTACTGGCCATTTGTATTTTACTCATTTTGCTTAGCACATGTCAAACGGCTTTTACATTAAATCACAATCAGTCAAAGTACACTGTTAAATCTATTTCTTCTTCTCCTCCTCATCTTTTTTCCCCTCTTGTTTGTTTCCGCTCTGAGAGGCTAAGGAACCCATGGCATTACGGATGGCCTCGTTGTTGGGGTCAACACCCGGCAGGTTCTCCAAAACACTTTGGATGAACTCTGGGTCTTGCAATACATCATAATCATCCTCCTCCTGTACATTGAGGTCATAATAGAGCAAGAACAAGTCAGCACAGAGAAATATTAATAATAATATCAGAAAAAAATTGTCAACTTGACCTTACCTTAGATTCGGCAGTGTCCACTGGAGCTCCGGTGTCCATTGATTCAGCAAATTCTAACAAACAAAACAGTTTATAGGATCTATGCTTCAGAAAATAAGGACTGGCATCATGGAATAAGGTACGAAGAAATGAACAAACCTTCACCCGCCAAAGACATCTGCATGGCGTAGGCTATCTGCTCCTCCTCTGACATGCTGCTGAAATCGGGAAGTGCAGCCATGCCAGTCACAGGCTGAGAGACAGACATCTTCAAAAGCGCCTCTTCTGATTCTGAGTGGGAAAGAAGTGACAATGAAGAATAAAATACAATCAGACTAGACTGTGAATAAATGATCGCTGATGCCGAAATTAAAACGCTCCGTTATTTATAGGAATATTAGATTTGGGACATTAATATAACCCACATTAAGCACTCTTGGTTTATTTTGGGGTAAACAATTCTATCAGTTGTCAAATAAACAACCTTCCTATTACTTCACACATTTCAAACATCTTGTGTGCGGTAAATACTGACCATCAGCTGCAGAGGTGGCGACGCCTGCCTCGCCTGCTGATTGGGTGGCCGCCCTACGAGCTTCCTCTTCTTGCCTCTGTCTTTGCTCTTCCATGGACACACGGAGTGCCTGTAAAGAGGAGGTTTAAGGAATGAATGTTTTGGGCCAATCCATAAATTTGAGATTTACATCCCTCGCCGAAGAGGTCCTACCAGGGCCAGCTCTGGGTCAGCGCTAGGATCCACTCCAAATTCAAAGTCGCTCGCACCCAGACCCATCATAGTGCCACCTTCACCGGCAAGGATAGGAGAAGAGAGCAAAGCATCAGCAAGACTGGGTCCAGGAGGAACCGTGACCAGATGAGAACCTGTGCCCTCCTTCCCATTCAGGGTGTTCACAAAAGTAGTCAGTTTCTCTGTGTTCGCCTCCTTCAGATCAAAAAAAACAGTTCAAATATTAATCAAAGCTAAATAGTAAAATAAAACAGGCTCAAATAGTAAATTTAAGTTACCTCCTCTCCAAAATTAATCACATCTACATTGACCTTTTCTTTTTTCAACCGCTTTGCCATCTTCACCAGCTGTGGAAAAGGTTTAAGAAAAAACTTTATTAAATGACAGAAATCTCTCTTATTTTAAAAACAACCTACGTCTTTTTCGTTGTCCTCCACTGGGCTGCCCACGAAAGCAACAATCCTCATCTTGTGGTTTTTGCCTTGTCTATGTTTGAGCGCCAACTAGGTGCAAGGACAAAGGAAACTATTAGAAGACCGAGACGCGAACATTTAACCCTCTTGGATGAGTTTACATACGTGTGCCACCCGTATGCCCGTGCAGAACGAGATCGTGCCCTGCGGCTGCACAGCGTGGAGCTTCGAGAGTATGCGGCCAGTGTCCGGTGTCAAAGTGGTGAGGACCTCACAATTGCTGCTTAAAATTAAAATACATAAATCATAACACAAATCCAACGTCGTCCATCGTATCACATGTGTAATCACAAAAGAAGAGGAAACACACTTACTTGGCCATTGTGATCAGCCCCACATTGTTTTCAGGATTGCTACGGGTCTTTGAGTGGCAGACAATGTTGACAGCATCCTGTTGTGCCTGTAATCTAGTTGGCAGGAAGTCTCCATTCCTCATGAATTCACTGTTGTCCACACTATCAAGACAAACACAGTCATCATTTAATTTCTATGAAGGTCTGTTTATAACATCTGTAAAATCACAGGATTACACATTTTCTACATTGAATGATCTAGGAGATGGCATTTCTCTCATATTTAAGCATATTAATACTTATTTATTGAAGCTAAATTAAACAAATCATTCTATGAATAATTGTTGTGTTTGATTTGTTTGTTTATGTTTATGTTTATGTTTATCAGCTGAATAATGACTCATCATGTCATCCAATCCAGACACAGGACAGTCAATTCTCTTCCCTCAATTAAGATCTAAATCACACACAATTTAAAATCTAAATCTCTTCTATTATATAAAGATGTTTGGTTTATTTAAGTATAGTAACGAGTTTGTTTATTGCTTACCAGACCATTGTACTTTCCAGCACCATCTTGGAAACCCTCTGTTCGACTCTGCAAATGCTACGACGTCGCTGATTGGTCGGAAGGTGAAGGACGCCAACGAGTCTTGTAACGGCAGAGCTGATTGGCTGAACTGGAAGTCTCTTCTTCGTTGGAGGATTCGGCGTTGTGATATTGTGCGTGTGGCGCCACCATGCGGTAGGATATGAACACCACACCTCCTTTAAGAAGCTTTGGGACACTTACCAATGCTCTTGTTGTTTCCACATTTAAGAATAATTATAAACGTACCTAAATGTAAAATAAACAACTGTAGGAATTTTGTTTAAAAAAAATAAAATATGCTATATTTAATTATCTTCAGTGCAGTCAAGAATTTGCAGGCAAAATAATTATATGGCATTTTATCATGTCTTTTCTTCTTATTGGCTGTAATATTATTTAAGGTTTTTAATTAAACAATTTTTTTTATTACATTTTTGTGTGTTACACTTATAGTACATTTAAAGGCATACATCTTAAGATAACAAAAATTAATCATGAGAAACATTTCACTCAAGTGTCTCCAAACTTTAGAAACTTTATAGTTCTCAGCAGGATCAAACCTTGATCACACAAAAAAACAACACACAATTGGCCAAAGCAAGTTTTTATTTCAGTTGTATGCATGTAACATTAAGTAGTAAGGAAAATATTAAGAATGATGCCATGAACGCATCAACAAACTCCTCTGGTTGAGATCAAAATATAATATCTGATTTTAAGAGAGTGGTACAGCGTCACTTTTAGGATAGAGAGGCAAAAGGCAGCATTTTAAGAGTAAACAACCATTGCACAAGAACCCCTGATCTCGAGTGTATAAGTTTCTATTCCATCTCCTTTTGCTGAGAACTGAATTCACACAACCGCATGTGTCAGTAGACACACGGTGTTGCCTAAAACAAAATAGACCATTTGAGGTTATGAAATAAATTACATGCAAACATTCAAATAAATATGATTTGTACAGGAATGTCTCTTTTCACTTAAAAAGTCAACACATGAAAAAAAAACAGAAATGTACCTTTGACTCTATCCATATGTCAAATATTTGCATCTTAAGTAATGTCTTTACATGTAGACTGGAACTGTTTAAAAACATCAAAGTAGCACTTTGGTCCAGTTTCAGTTAATTCCACAAAACCCTGGCCAACAGGTTATGTTACAGTCCATAAATCTTTATCCTCTCATGAAAAGATATACAGTATAGATGCTGGATGTTACATTTTACAGTAGTAGTCTGCCATGGGTGAATTTTCATTGTGCCTTCAAAAAAATCTTAAATCTAAAATGATAAAAATATATAATATAAAAATAACCAATCCCACAACCCAAAATACTGAATTTGGTCATTAAGATGTTTTTTTCAATATTTTACAAACATGATCCCTTTCCCATAATTTTTCCATCATTTCATTTTTTGCATGTCAAACATATATCGACATAAAACTGGTTGTTGCACTGACATTTTTAAGATGCTTTATACTGTGATTGTGTACTTAGAAGGCCATACAAGTCTGTTTAAACCATTTGCAGGCATGAAGCCAAGTAAAACGTGTCCTGTTCTGCAGTTAAGGCACAAATGTCCTTTGATTTAACGGTAATCCATTTAACTCTTCAAAAAAACTCAATAAATCTAAAAATTACTATTTTCACAGACCTGAAAATTAAAACTAAATCTTGTGACATGATTGTTCAAGCAACTAAGGATTGTTTTCTGGCAGAAACTTATACTATTTAATAAAGTTTCTAAAATGTTTTTCTAACACAGTAAGTAATGGGACTTGAAACATATTTGTTTTGCATTCAACACATACCAGGATAATTTTTAAAGTTAACTTTGAAAGACCAGTTTTTCTCCAAGAGTCACATGATTACAATTTCTCAACGCTTCTTTGCTGTGAACAAGTTCTTATAAATACAGCATTGTTTCTTTAGTCTATGTCTGACAGCTGTACAAACAGTGATATTACACCGTAGAGCCACAACAGTGGAATTTTTGGTATCATTTCTTAGCAGCAATATTGACATCCAAGAAAGTTTAAAGGGGAAACATATCTTTACAATTGCACAATCATATGTAGTTCTTTTGTGTTATTCTGTCACATTCTGTGGCGTTTAAGGCAATTTCATAAATAGTTTTTCTCCCCCTTTAAGACGGCCTTGAAAGAGATCAAATCTTCATCGAGGGCTTTATTTTGTCCTACAGTATCTGCTGTGGGACAAAAAATTCTCATCAGAGATGTTTACTGGGACAACAAACAATTTTCTTACTGGACTTAACACAAATAAGTATTTAATTTTGTCTTGTTTTGCTTCTGTTGCATCAAATGGTTTTCAGTGACTGTTTAAATACAGATTATTTGTAATGATCTTTCATGAAATTTCAAACGTGCTCTAGTTTAGTATCGTGCAAAGAAACCAAAAGAAACTTTCTTACGTCTGATGTGCTGGTCGGAAGAACAATCCCACTGAGTGAAATCACTTCTACATTTAGACTTTCCACGGAAGACTGAGCTGCCATACTGCTACAACTGAAACAGAAAAAAGGAAGTTCCCTAGATGACTTGTGTGCAAGATTGATATTGCATACGTTTGCTGATGCAATTGTGTTGACCAACTTCTGTGGAACCTCTGCTCTCCACAAAAGACACTCAATTTCAATTATCTATGTATACACAGCAAATCATCAAATTAATACCAGTGTGTCCAGAATATTTGCCAAGCATGTCTACCAGGCACATACCTCAATGCTGGAGTGTCTGTGGAGGGCCTGGAGCCTTCAGATGACGTTACTAGGAGTGTAGTATCAGCTGAACTACTGGTGATATCATCTTCAGTACTTTGGTGCTGTAGAAGGTCTGGGCGAGCTGTCTGCATACCTGTGAAAAGAGTGACCTTTCAAAGTCGTACTAGACACAATGCTAACGGTTTCAAACTAGTCATTGCACAATTCATATATTAATTAACCCACCAAAGCGATGAAAACAAAAAAAACTATTCACAGGAACACAGCTCACATTCAAGGCTATTCCAAGATATTCTTATCCAGAAGGATAGATACTGAGAACGACAAACCAGTGCTTATCTTTTTTCAATGTCTCATACCATCGTCTCCGTGCGTCTCGGAGTTGAGGGACACAGCTCCACTACTGGAGCCGGATGATTGTGCTGTATACTGCTGCAGCTGGAGGGCCGGCTGTGTTTGTTCAAGGTTTGTTTGTGCTGCTCCGGCAGGAAAAGATTGTTGATGTGATTGTAGAGATACTGCAGTGATTGCTTTTTTCCCACCAGACACGGTACCACCTCGATTCTTCTTCGAGGGAGATGTTTTATCTAAGGAAAAAAAGAGAGAAATGACTTTTACAAAAAACTATCACCTGCTGTCTGAGATAAAGGGAAGTAGCGATTCGACCAAAAGCATGAGCAAAGTGAAACTGTATCAAGCATTTGCACATTCATACTTTTCTGTATTATTTACCTGCACTCTATCATCACAAAGAGGATGCCAGACTGGCATTCATTATTTCTAAATTTTAGTTTTTTTCTCATCCCACTCTGCTATGACCATTTTTAATGCATTGGATACAAATGTTCCCAAGTGGAAAGCAAACTTACATTGAGTTTTTTTGAAGACTGTGGTGCACATAAACTTTTGAAATCGATCAGCATAGAAACTCGGCCTATGCACAGATACAGTATCCTGCAGAATATAAAATAGTTTAGAGAAAATAATAAGAGAAATCAGCATTGTATTAATGTATATGGTCAACATCATTTCAAAACCTTCAATTTCCATATTTTGTCAAATTTGTTTTCATGAATCGTTTTTATTATTGGACATGTTTTTGGGTTAACCCGAAATCTAACCATTCAAATGTATTCACAAATGTGTGTTAACTTTGTTCTTTTAAATAATTAAATACTGTGTGCTCAGTGTTTTTTCTATATCTGTTTCAGGAGAACTTCAACAATGCTTCTTGTGTAGTGAAACATACACCGTCATGAAGCAGGGCTTTCCATGAATGCTCCAACTTCTTCACAAGCCTATAAGACTGCAGGATGTCAATGATGCCAATAAAAACCAGCAATCTTTCTCCTTTTGAATTGAATGCTGGAATTCCTCCCATACTGCAAAAAAACCGCATATGACAGTTACTTTTATAAACTAAATTAATTAACTAATTTCCAATAAAACAACTTAAGCAAACATTCTCAAAGAGAGCACTGCAAAGTTACAGCTGGGAGGTGTAACAGGGTTCAATGATTCCTCACCTTTCATAGGGTTGTGACTGTGTCTTTCCTTTGGCCTCTCCCTGAATAGACTCGATAGCTGTGCAATACAGGGGTTTCTGGCCCTGAGCTTTTTTCTGGTTATCATGCACAGCAGTCGACACCTCTTGACCTGCCCGGTCCAAGTTGTGGATACCCACAAGCAAACTATAGTCCATGATCTTAAAGCTTTGAAGTACCTATAAAAATGAAAGTAATCACATATTTCCAAATAGGCACATCTTAAACAGTACAGAATAAAGGTGTGAAAGCTATAGATGTGAATGCTTATTTCAACCAAAGGTTCACAATCTCACCCGACAATCTCTCTGGATGGTTCTGCACAAAGCACTGTGGTGGTCATTTTCCAGCATTAACCCCTCGGGCAGGTCCTGCATGAAGTCCAGGTCCTTGTAGGTTGGCACACTTTTAGCTCTCTCTTTAGGAGATGCCCGGCGCTTGCACGTTGAGCCCTTTAGGTCATATTTAAGGTGCATGGGCACAGCGCACGGGAGCAGATTGTTCATGACTACAATTCGAATGTTCTTCCCTTCGGCTTGAACGCAGTAGAGGCCATAGAATTTGGGAAGCAGCGTTCGCATATTCTGATTCAGGTTCTAAAGTATACAATGATGAAGCAAATTTAAAAACTGAACTCTCTGACCTTTAATCTACAAAACAATGCCTAAACAAGGATAAGGAACTTATCAAGTTTACCATGAAATACCCTGGGAGGAGTGTTTGTAAAAACTCAGCCTCCTTGTGCTGCACTGTCTTTATGATGAACTCATCATCGCTGGAAACGTAGAAAATAGAACCACTGGCTCCAGGGTTAGACAACTCAATGAGAGGTTCATTGCACAGAGAGTACTGCAGAAAACACAAACAAATAACAGTTAACACATAAATACAGTCTTACAACAGATACAAAAAAATCCAATTTCAAACTTAAAAGTCATCCATCAGGAAATAACCTGAACTGAAAGAAGACAAAACAATGAATGCTTCAAAAACAATTAATGAGGAAATGTGATTACCAAGTAGTCATCGGGTCGGATGCCAAACATCTCTCTGAAGTAACGAAAGGCAATGGGAGCATACGTTTTAAACCTGAAGTCACCATGATGATGGCCCGGTGTTGAACTACTGCCTTGGCTAAGAGAAAGAGCAACAAACCATTTATGTCGGTTTGGGCACATCAAGTGTTCATTCATGTGTACCAACTCATGCAATGGCATTATTAACAGTCAACAGTGTGTAAATAAACAAATATGTTTTCCAGGCCAGTCTGACATGTTTGACCAGACATATGACACACCTGGGGAAAAAAATGCTCTCCACCACTTCAAAGTCTTGCATAAGCACATCTCTCTCTGGCTTCTGACTCAAGCTTCCCACAGTGTGTGTGATGCCCAGCTGAATAGCTCCTTTTAAAGCTGATGATGTGGTCTAAAGAATCCAGATGTAGAAAAACCAATTAAAAAATTACTATGTAACAAAGAAAATAAACATGTGAATACTTTTAACACTGAATATTTGCAAATAAATTACATTGAACCTTTGCCTTGTACATTTTGCATTTTATAACAATGATTTAGTAGAAGAAGCAATAAATACAGATCAATTCAGTATGCCCCTGTCTATAGCATTCAATGGGCTTTACTTTTATTTTCTATTCTATTCTATTCTTAATAATATACTTGGGAAGTAGAATAAAAGTCTAGAAAACAAATGTGTGTCCTTATAGATTAAGTGTGGTATAGACATTGATTTCATTATAAATGAAAACATGAACTGCATTAGATTGAGAAGTTTACATGTTGGAACTTGATTTGATCCTCTTATACAATTCTATACAGTAAAAGGAAATAAGATATGGATAAGTCACCTTTTTATATGTGGTCTCTCCAGTTTGGTCAATTCCTCTGTGCCCCAATGTCCTTTTGTTTGTCTGGGATGAAGCTGAGATGCTCAGACCCTAAAATTCAAACATATTGGGCCAAGTAACACTTTAAGCTTGCTTTAGAAATATTTACAATTTTGAGCAAATCTGTTTTAATTGTAATTATTTATATTATTAGTTTATTTTTATGAAAAGATATATAAGACTGTGTAGGTGATTTGCGTAGAAATGGAACAAAAATTGGAAGGCAAAAAGATGTCATGGAAAAAAAGTCTATGATTTACAAAAATTGCCAATTTGCAAAATGCATAAACACTTTAGTGAATCTTGAACTATAAAGAGAAAAATGATCGCTACCTCCAAGGAAGCCACCTTTCGGGTTCCAGGAGCACCTATAAAATAAACAGAATGACTTTGTATGCACAAACATAAATGCTGAGATGGAAAGTGTTAAAAATGCAAAGAAAACAGACTGAGTAAAAAGTATGTAAGCAATATTTTTACATAGCACACAGAATCTCATATTCAGTCCAAATAATGTGCATTTTCCTAGCCACTTTCTTACAATGTTTGTTCAGCTTTTTAAAAACAGGCCAAGGAACCTGAACTTTACAAAGTCCTAAGTGTTTAAAATCTTGCACACCCATTCCCACAGAGACTTACGCGTTTTGACAAGGTAACTATTATAGCACAGATATAAAAAAGGCATCTACCAGTTACTTGACAAAAATCCACTTTTACATTTTGAGTTCGAAGCATAAAATATGGATGATGACAACAACCTAAAATATTCTAAACTAGAGCATGCAAATGATAATGCAAAACATGAGTTCACACAGTTTTCCAGCATGCACACAGATACCCAACATCGAAGAAAATTCAATCACACATACAAAAACACTCAAAGAAAAGCACAATCAGTGACTGGTAACTTTTTGTAATCTACAACATTCATATTAAAAACAAACAACCTACACAAATATCACAAAATACATGTGACTCCACACACGTGTACCTTTCAGCTGAAATAACCTCCGCAATTTAGACATCTGAAGAGTGACAACACATTTACAGAGTAAAACATAACTTTTAAACAGACCAAAAAAATTAAAGATAATGTCTAATATCACGGTTTGTGTCTATCTATCCACACCACTGGTGAAAAGTTCTGGACCTTTTTGTGTGATGTTTTTCATAATTTTTTTTAAACATTTGATCAAAGGTGTTTGCCTAAATGTATGAAATTAGCTTCATAGATGAAAAAAAAAATGATATTAAGAAAACTTTCACAACAAAATCTAGTCAAAAGGCGACGACAATAAGGATATAACGATTCACTTAGTCGTTAAAAGTCTGCAATCCGTCAGCAAATCGGCTGACATGTTAAACGAATCGCAATTCATTATTGGAGCAGATAGGGCCGGTGTGTTTACAGAAAACTCGCTTTAACGGGGCAATATCGGCGAACAACATTCAGTTTGAAGTATGGCAACAACGTGGGGATGTGGGGATTATAAAATTGAGGAAGCAAAGAGATGAGGTGCAAGCAGACAGAATCACATCTGTGTGCAAACACTGCAAGAATACGATTACGGACACGTTAACAGCACATTAGTATCATGTATCCAGACCTTCATACGGTTAGGTAATGGAAACTTTTGTTAGCCAAAGCCCGCCGCCCAAGACGATGTGTGACTGACAGGTGGTACAAACCAATCACATTTGTTTGATACAAAAATGTTTATGACTTTATTCCATGGACCATGCAAACTTTTAAGAATTTAGTGTTTAGGTGACTGTGGTAAATAGTTATTGGAACTGATATTTGTAAACAAAACGGATGACAACTTTGACCTCGCTGAGGCCTTTCTAAAAAAGTGTTCATTTTGCATCGGATGTTCAGCCAGTTCTCCATAGACAGATTCTGACCGTGGGACTCCACGCACCGAACTCAAAACAATAGCGGCCCGGTGTTCACATGAGCTAAAGAACTATCTTTACGTGCTTGAATGGAAGCAAAAAAAAGTGCTTGAAAAAGCAAATGATTATAACAGAAATAACATTTGTGTAGTGTTTCTTAATGGGGAAGCCCTTTTAAACCCACTGCTGTGACCTTCGGGTCAGTCATGGTCTGGTGGTTTGAGTGGTGGACTTGTAAGCAGAAGGTTGTGAGTTCGAATCCAAGTGCAAGCAGAAAATGACCGAAGTGTCCTTGAGCAATACCTCTGCGGTGATAAATCGCAACAGCATAATATTGTATGATTGGATCAAAGCCTCTGCCAAATGAATAAATGTAAATGTGACTCCTGTAATTTATTTTCATAAAAAACTTTTTGTTAAGGAGCTTCAATGAGGATCTTCTGTTTTTAATGTATTTAGTGGTAAAGATTGACACCACTATTCATTTTTACTTTAATATTGAAATTTAAAATTGACATTTTGTTTTGTTATTTGATATGAAATTAATTAGAATTTTAATAAAGAAATGTTTTTTCATTGAGAAATAATATATTATATATTATACAATATATTATATTATATATATTAGCTAATTCAACTCATTTTGTCAGAAACAATTCGTGAAAAAGTGTACGGACATGACATTTGACACCATAGAAACCACCTAATAATGCTCCTGGAATGTAATTGTAATTAATAATCTGAACCAACTCTTTATACGCCACAAAACCCTTGTTAAGTGCTTAAAAGGTCTTGGTGACCAAAAATGGACACCAATTTTGGGAAGCAACAAACGTCCTAAGATTTATGTGCATTAAAACCTACAAACTAGAATAAAAAATAACCAAGAGATAGCTTTCAATAGAACAGAAATGAAAAACAATATCTTAATATTCCCGTGTATATTTAAGAGCATTGTTTGTTAAGCATCATGGATGTGACAATCCTGCCCTAACTTTACAACGAAAAATGTGCTAAAATTATAAATAATTCTCTAATATCTTAAAGAGAGACCTCACATGGCTTCTTAAACAACCAAATGTGATACAAGTATACTAAAACCCTTTAGTAAAACTTGACATTTCCATGGAATCCCCAAAACACAGATTTTTTCAATACAAAATCATTCCCATTCCCCTTTATTTTATATAATAATTTGGAACGGGTTATGATTATAATGTTATTATGATTTATATGATGAATGCATAGGTGAATAAGTGCGAAATCTTTGTAGAATCCTCATTGATTTGTATGATTTGTGTAGGAAATCCGTCTCAGATCACTGTCAACAACTCTCTGTGTTTAATAACATGTGTTGCATGTAACATGTGTTGCATGTAACATGTGTTTAATAACATGTGTTTAATAACATGTGTTGCATGTAACATGTGTTTAATAACATGTGTTTAATAACATGTGTTTAATAACATGTGTTGCATGTAACATGTGTTTAATAACATGTGTTGCATTAACACGTGTTTAATAACATGTGTTTAATAACATGTGTTGCATGTAACAAGTGTTTAATAACATGTGTTTAATAACAAGTGTTTAATAATATGTGTTTAATAACATGTGTTTAATAACATGTGTTTAATAACATGTGTTGCATGTAACATGTGTTCCATGTAACATGAGTTTAATAACATGTGTTTAATAACATGTGTTGCATGTAACATGTGTTTAATAACATGTGTTTAATACCATGCGTTTAATAACATGTTGCATGTAACATGTGTTTAATAACATGTGTTTAATACCATGTGTTGCATGTAACGTGTTTAATAACATGTGTTTAATAACATGTGTTGCATGTAACATGTGTTTAATACCATGTGTTTAATAACATGTGTTTAATAACATTTGTTGCTTTCTGCTGAATGTGATGTTACAAACATGTCATGTGTGTTTAATGAAGAATTGTGACATGTAAAGAGAAGTGAAACAGTGTCTTACTGATGGAGCTCGGCCCATCTGCTGACACAACACCAGGTGAAGCCATTTTCCAGCCCAACTTTCATAAGGTCCTGATGTTTGTCCTCTTGTGTTGTGTCCCAAATGTGAAACAAACCTGAAAGTCATACACATGTTGAAGTGATGAGAAATTAAAATGTTTTATTTTATTTTATTAAAAGTCTCTCAGCTCATGCTCAGTTTTGTGTTTAAAGTGGCCCAGCAGCATCAAAAAATACATAATAAAAGTTTGTGTGTGTGTGTTTACTACCGAGGGTTCGACGACTCACGACCCTCAAAATACAACATCAGGTATGAACACTTACCTATTCACTTCTGGTTCATCTCGAGCGTGCTAACATGGTTGAATGTCGGCTTTAGTGTGTTAGATATCTCGCCGGAAATGAGGAATTGTTGTTTTTGTAACTTTAACGGGATGGTAACAACACACTGAACCGCACGGAAGCGTCCTCGGCTCCCAACACAAGCGGAAGTGACGTCGTGTTGTCTGACGCTCCCACCGCTGTGTGCTGGCCGCGCTGATCTCAGACCGGTGTTACTGCAGAGGCTGACATGTGTTTATTCTCAACCGACATGTTTGTTCTGTCACCATTTGTGAATATTAATATTAGCAAAGTCACGTGGGACATCCCTGATAAAAAATACACTTGTTAAAAATTCAGTTTAAAATTTCAGTGTGTGTGTGTGTGTGTGTGTGTGTGTGTGTGTGTGTGTGTGTGTGTGTGTGTGTGTGTGTGTGTGTGTGTCTGTGTGTCTGTGTGTCTGTGTGTTAGTTGTGTGTGTGTGTGTGTGTGTGTGTGTGTGTGTGTGTGTGTGTGTGTGTGTGTGTGTGTCTGTCTGTCTGTCTCTGTGTGTGTGTGTGTGTGTGTGTGTGTTAGTTGTGTGTGTGTGTGTGTGTCTGTCTGTCTCTCTGTGTGTGTGTGTGTGTGTGTGTGTGTGTGTGTGTGTGTGTGTGTGTGTGTGTGTGTGTGTGTGTGTGTGTTAGTTGTGTGTGTGTGTTAGTTGTGTGTGTGTGTGTGTGTGTGTGTGTGTTAGTTGTGTGTGTGTGTGTGTGTGTGTGTGTGTGTGTGTGTGTGTGTGTGTGTGTGTGTGTGTGTGTTAGTTGTGTGTGTGTGTGTGTGTGTGTGTGTGTCTGTCTGTCTGTCTGTCTGTCTGTCTGTCTGTCTCTGTGTGTGTGTGTGTGTGTGTGTGTGTGTGTGTGTGTGTGTGTGTGTGTGTGTGTGTGTCTGTCTGTCTGTCTGTGTGTGTGTGTGTGTGTGTGTGTGTGTGTGTGTGTGTGTGTGTGTGTGTGTGTGTGTGTGTGTGTGTGTGTGTGTGTGTGTGTGTGTGTGTGTGTGTGTGTGTGTGTGTGTGTGTGTGTGTGTGTGTGAAATGGTTTCAAAAGTTCTTTTTAGAATTTCTCATATTTTTTATAGAAATGCTATAAACATTAAAAAAGAAAGATTAAAATCCGATAGGAATGGTTCCCAAATATGGTATTCTTATTAGAATCCTAAACGAATTTGTATAATTTTTATTATTTCAATTCAGATTGTGTCCATTACAATTTACCATTACTAAATGGGTAAATGTAAACTTTATGTAAAATTTCTATTCATAAATAGCAATTAAACCATATACTTAATGGTGTATGTCATTTTTAACAGTGATTTAACTTGTTAAGTGGCTATAATAATTATAATTCACAATAAAAATCTCCTTTAAAAGGCTCTCAAAAAAGCTATTTAGTTATTTAAGCAGGTTGTCTTCCTTTATTTTGATGTAATATTGATGTACTGATCATAAGTTTCCTAACTTGTTATATCGGATGACTTTAAGGATGCTCATTATTAAAACTCATTCTGAATTTAGGTTCTCATAATCTGTTTAGACTCATGTATTAAGTATTGTATCAAGAGTATCAAGTATTATAAATTTTTTTTATTTTATAAAATGTTAAGAAGAATAAAAAAAGTTGACAAAATAAATAGACTTAACATTCTTTAATGCAACATGATAAAAAAGCCTTTTACTGAAAAGTTGTTTAGAACATACAGCTAAATGACAAGGTCTTTTATTTTGTGCCTATAATTTACCAAATTTTTTTCAAACTTTTCAAGAAATGTGTAAAACAAATGTAGTTGTTAATTCAACCAGCCCTTAAAATGTGAATATGTTTTATTTTGTATGTTCTGTATTACAAGAATGATGTATTTTGTTGCAACATAAACCAACTGTATGCTTATACAACCAGCTCCATGTTTGTTGGTTAAAGTTGATAACCACCGGACACAATTCTGGATTATTTTTAAGGAATAAAACAGCAAAATGACATAACAGAACAGCCACTGACCTGCGTTGATTTATTCATGCCTTTATTCAATGCATTGCTCACATTAAAAATGTAAAGAGGAATCAGTAACAAAAGTTAACATTACAAAGGATAACTTTGAATATTTTGCTATGTTTGACATATAATCACACTGAAATGCATCTGTTTTAATAACAGTTTACACTTTACTTAACCACACAATACTTGAAAGATGTAGGATTAATCGAATGTACTTATGATCATTTTACATCTTGACCTTTAACAGGTTTTGGGGTCCCAGGTGAAAACCCTATCCAGTGGTACCAGTGGGGCAAGATACCCTGAGCGAGGTTGGTAGAACGGATTAGGAGCCTGTTTTGTGAAGCACTTCCACCTGTTTTCTCCATTCTCCTCGCAGCACTCATGAGCTAAGGTCATGGTTGAGAACTCCTCGACACAGAAAAGGGAAAGGGCATTTTTCCACTGCAAAACAAGAAAAGATGCGTCACATGACCATATCTACATATGTTATTCTCCCATCACTCTGTGTACCCACCGCTTGTTTGGCACAGCAAAGGATCTGATTATTTTCTGTGGCCACACCTTGATGGCAGCACTGAATGAACCATGCTTCCAATCTGTTTACTGCATTTCCAGCTCGTCGGGCGTAAGCATAACTCGAAGGAGGAAGAAATTTGGAAGAGAACCTGGCACGGTGATTGCCAAAGATACAAATAGCATTGAGGTTCATCAGAGAAGGTTCGGCTGGAGGAAAACTTGCATCCAGCAGCACATCAGGGTCAATGTTCTGTGCTGCTGTGAAGGAAAGAAATCATGTAATTAATTTTATTTACATTACTGGTGTCATTACTATTATTCTTTATGAGTTTTATGAGTTATTTAAGACTGATAATGTATATTAATATTATTTGTTTAGAAACATATTTATTATACTTTGTTACCAATTTTTTAATTATAAGGTTTCAATTTTTCAATAAAAAATTTATTTAATATTTTTAATACATTCAATACAATTTATTACCAGTGGAAAGGGATAAAATAAAGTTTTACAGTTATAAATAATAATAAGTTCAAGTAATGATTCAAATTGATTAGATTTTTTTCACCAAGATAGAGCGACACAATTTAAACAGTGTTTTAAATTAATTTCTCTCTTTTTGTTGTAAATTGCTTCACGTTAATACCCAGTAACATGTTTTGAGTGTTCTTTACCAAGACAGTATATAAAATCAAATGATAGAAAGAACTTAGCCCACCTCTCAAATAAAGCAGCTGCAGAATTAAAGTTGTCAGTCCAAGTGTGCTTGTCCAAATCATGATGAATTCTTCTCCTCTAGTTCTTCTGCTTTCAAGTATGATGGAATTTTTGAAGGACTTTAGGGCAACATCCAAATTTAAGGGGGCAAAGAGCAAGGGGGGCACAGGGGTGGGACAGAAAGTGTGGGCAAAAACAGGCAAGGTTTCCAGTTGGTTTATATATAATAATTCCTTCATGATTAAAACCATAAAATCTAAACAATAGAGAGTCAAAACAGGAATGTCTGAAGTTTACCAAGTTACCTTGTCAATACTATATGTCTTAACTTAAGGAATTGATTTTTTTACCAATGGAGGCCTCTCTATCATCACAATATCAACCAATAGATTGAGATTGAAATGAATTTAAAAATCTATTTTCTTAAATACTAATAAAACTTAAGAATTTAAATGTAAAAATTCATAACCAATTATTGTATTATCAGTATTTTATCTTAAATTTAGAGAGGTTAAAACAATTAAAAAGACTAAAATATGTCAAGATTCACCAGCTGTTCTGTGAGAATCAGTTGGGAGTTGTTTTTAGGGAGGATGTAACGCTGAAACTGCAAAAAGCTCAGAATCGCTGTGAAAGAAGTGTTCACAAGCAAAACTTACGTAAATGGATCATGGACCACAGCTTCTGCTTATCTCTTCTACTTCAAATCTTTTCCAAAACATTCAGCTTTTTATCTTTTTAAAACACTTTGCTCACCACACTGCCCAAAAGTGCATGAACGAAATACTCCCATGTATTTCTGGGAATAATGTTTTGTCTCTCTCAAAGGAGGAATGAAGTTAAGAGAAGATGATTAAGAAAATTCTGCTGCTGGCATCTGAACAAAGCAAGACAAATGGAATCTTCCGTTATTAGTTCTGAGAAATTCTTTGAACCGTATAAGATCAAAACATGCCTTATTGTGAAGGTCATTTTACTTTGAGCAACCTTGAAATGCCACTTACATAGAAAATATTTAGTTTATTATAGTTATTTTGATCTAGTTGAAACCATGTACTTTATCATTTGCACGTAGTTCTTTTACACAAAAAGAAATAATCTCGTAAATTTAATTAAACCTGTCTTCATCTGCATTTTAACACCAGATGTTCATGTTTTCTCATTTCATGAATACAATGGAACATACAGATGTGTCTAAAAAAATTCTCTTTCTGTTATTAACAGGTGCTTGGGTCCCAGGTGAAGATCATGTCCGAGGGTACAGCTGGGGCGGTGTAACCAGCAAGGGGTTCGTAAGAGGGGTTGGGGGCATATTTTTCAAAGCAACTCCATCTATCTTCACCCTTCATCTCACAGCACTCGTGTGCCTGGGTCATGGTAGACATTTCCTCGGTACAGAACTGGGAAAGTGCAGTTTCCCACTGCAAAGACAAGGAATTGATCAGAATCTACTCACATAACATTATGTGTGTGAACCCAGAATGGACTGTCCAAACTCACCGCTTGTTTGGCACAGCAAAGGATAGACTGGTCTCCTTGAGACACTCCTCTCTGACAGCACTGAACAAACCATGCTTCAACTCTGTTCACTGCTTTTCCTGCCCGACGGATGTAAGCATAAGCTGAAGGAGGAATGCAGCTCTCAGGATATCTGGGACGGCTGCCACTGTTAGAGCAAAGGGCATTGAGATTTTCCACTGATGGTCTTGCCGGAGGGAAATACGGCTCCAGCTGTATATCAGGGTCAATGATCCTTCCAGCCTCTACAGAAAATGATCAAACTATTTAGTTAATTTCATGTCTGTACAACAGAAAATATTGAATAAAAATACAATATGATACAATACTGTACACTATATATTAAATTGGTATATTTTATAAAATCACAATTCACAAAACTGCAAACAAAAGAGTTTATGTCCAAATTTGTTTCATACCTCCTACAGTCAGCTGAAGAAGAACAATAGTTGTCAATGTGAGTATCATATTCAATGATAGTCTTTTGTCCCGAGGTACAATAAAGATGCTGGACGGTAAGAAATGGATCTGCAAAAAATTCCAATGCCCGTTCAT
Source organism: Triplophysa yarkandensis (assembly GCA_033220385.1). Classification (NCBI taxonomy): domain Eukaryota; kingdom Metazoa; phylum Chordata; class Actinopteri; order Cypriniformes; family Nemacheilidae; genus Triplophysa; species Triplophysa yarkandensis. The sequence goes on along the minus strand of CM065660.1, from coordinate 15,220,145 downwards.
ATTTAAAGAGGCGGTTCAAAACTGGAGGATTCTCTCGTGATAAACATTATAGTTTACAAAAGACACATGAAGTCGTACTGAGATAAATGCCAGTACAGATAAGATATTGTGAAAGCAAATACAAAAAAAGTCTGATCCCTAAAATGGGTGAACATTTCTTCTTTTGAGTGCTTTGTTTGTTTAAGCAAAGGGTCATGAGTAAATATAAAAAAATAATAGTCATAATTTCTCATCATGTTTAATATTGTCTGACGTTAGCGAGAAATTGTGCTTAAAACATTAAAACGTACTAAATAGAAAGACACACAATATGAATAATTGTATGAAAAAAACTGATCATGAACTTCCAATGAAAGCACGATGTGTACCGTAAAAACGATAGGCCTATCAATCTGCATTCATAATGGCTTTATGGAGCCATAATACCTCTGAAAATAAAATAAATATTAATAAAGCCTAATGTTGATGAGGTTTTGATTCAAATGTATCCAATGTTTTGCATTCAACTAATGTAAATCTTAGCTCAATAAATAAATACAATTACAGATCAACATTATTCTCAGTAACTTCCATGCATGAAAATAAATGTTGTTGTAGTTTCTTAGTTTTATTTATTTTTGATGAATGACTTCTTAACAAAAGTTCATAATTATGGAGTTCATTGAGTACATTTAACAAACTGTTTCCAGTTATTAGTTCTTCAACAATTCTCAGAAAGTTGGAAACTGATTATTCAAACGTGAAAGATTCGAGAGGGTAATATGCTGATACTGAATGTCTAACATACTGATGAGAGACCGCAAAAAACTATGAAAACTGAAAGTTTTTAACATCAATATATAAGTCAGAATGATGTGTACTGATACATACATATTCAAAAACACATTTTATACAAAAACCTTTTTGTCTCATTTTGTCTGTTTCAAAGAAATACATCTCCCTATTATACCAAAAGTCAGACTGACAAATAAGAATCTAAAAATATGTATGACAGATCATGCTATCTCTAAACAGGACTTTCTAGGTACTCACAGACGCATATGTCATTAATGACATGCTTGAACAAGCATTGGTTTGAGATTAGTTAAAGAAGAGAGGAGAGGGAATTGTATATTATATGTTTCATAAAATAAAATAAAAATATTTAAAAGATGTGAAATATATTTAGTTAAAATAATTATACATTACATAATTACTGTAAAAGATTTGATATTAAACCTGTATGAATAGTATACAGTACATATAAAGTATATAAATAAAGTATATTCATATAATAGACTATAAATTGTAAAATGTAAAATATTCTTAAATATTCATCTAAATATTCAAGAGAATATAGGTTAATAGTAATTATTTATCAATTCTTTTTTAAATTAACAATGCATTATTATTTGTAATTATTTTATAAATGTATTCATGTTTTTTTTCATGTTGTATAGATACATTTGATGTAAATGTATGGTTTATTTGCATTAAAAGAATAAAATATAATTTATTTACAATATTTAAACAATTTGAACACTAGAGAAAATTGCTGTACTATTTGTTCAGCAAGAGGTGGCACTACAGCAACAAGGCCTCAATAAATAGCATTTTTAAATACCACTCATTATAGTTGTTTCTTTTTCATTTATTTAGTATATTCTGATACAGCTACAAGACATAACATTTTTAAAAGACATTTGAATAAATATTCAAGAGTCAATAGAAAAAAATGTTTATTAAAGGAACAATACATTAATAACTAAATAAAAAGGTTACAATATGTTTTTTAATCACCTGTGTATTTGATCAGTTTGTGCTGTATTTTCAACATCATTATATCAGGGCAGGTGCAGGTTTACTGATGGTGTGACATTAAGAACATAAAATATTTAGGTTTTTTAACATGGGTGTGTGAGAAAGTTTCGGATAAGAAATTAAAAGCTCTTTTCAAACAATTTATTCCTACATAAATCATTTTATCTTTTGGCTGTGACAATTTTGTCAAACATTAGGAACTGGAATTTAATTCCTGTCCCAACCCAATAATAGTTAGTTAACAGGGCGGACTTTACCTCCACCCTGTAAACATATGAGTGGCATACTGTACACCTAAACTTTTTATTTCTAATAAGACAATGCCGCATGACAAGAAGATCATGCTTTAAGTATTTAATCAGAACAAACAAACAAAATTACAACTATATTTATCATTTTTAACATTAAAAATAGTTACTGTATATGGAAATATCCATTTATTTTTTATTTAATTGTATTGGTTTTTTGTGCTTCTTAAGATCATGCTTCGTTTATTGTTTTCCTATTGCAAAAAAAATCTTGAAAAATGTTAAAACAAACCAGCTTTATGGCACATGCATACGAAAAAATGTAAAAGTATAGAGGTTCCGGATTTAACCTAAAAGTCTATTAAGCTCTAAGTTAAATGCAATTATTTAGTATTTTTATTAATTGTTTTACATAATTACAATTATATTTTATTAATAAAAATAAATAATTCATATGTTTATTAAATTATGTATTGGTTTGTAACTATGTATGATTTATAATTATTAATAATTAAAATGTTAATTAATTTAGCATTTGTTTTTAACTATGTATGATTTATAATTATAAATGATAATTGATGATTTATGTATTAATGTCTGTAGTTATATATCTGAGTCATCTGCATTCATATTTATGACACAAAAAAATCCTAAAAATAATTTTTTTGAGACTATGAACTTTAAGCAGACTTAATTTCAACCTGATGACCTGATCACATTTTATATTCATATTTGCATTAAGGCGTTGATAAGATTGAAATCTGTTCTGACCACTACCTAATTATTTACACATAAGTAAATAGTCCAATCGTCTCCATCCGCTTTACCAAATGACTCTACATGTACAATTGAATCCGAGGTTCTGATTGGCTGATACAGAGGTGCGAGGAGAATTTAAAAGGTGAAATCCAAGGGTAATTCAAAGCAGGTCTTTGGGTTCCGGCAGAGGTAAGGCATCATTCACTCTGATCACTTTTTACTTTTCAGATTTTCATTGGTATTAATAAAATATTTTTCTTTTGCAGTCATGGCACCTAAAAGCACCCTGGTCTGCTTTGTAACTCTGCTGTTGTGTGGTAAGACAGATTTATTTTATTTCTGCACAGATCTCTACACTCTTTGAAAAGGGATTTAAAAGGTCCTTTACAATGCTATGGAGCCTTTTGTTTTCGCAAAGATCCATTTTATACAAAACCTTTCTTTGAAAATGATAATTCTGTCATTATTTAATTGCCTTCTTGTTATTTAAAACCTGCATGACAGTCTTTCTTCGACAGAACACAAAAGAAGGTATTTAGAAGAACGTTGCTAAATGGCGCCAATTCACTTGCATTGGTTTTGTGTTCATAGAAGAGAATTGAATGGGCGTCATTGCTGTTCGGTCAGCAACTTTCATCAAAATATCCTCTTTTGTGTTATTTTGTGATCTATGTAAGAAATTCGCACAGGTTTAAAATGACAGAGGGGTGAGTAAATGATGCCGGAAATATATTTTTCGGTGAACTATCACTCTAAATGTTCTTTGTGGTAAGGTTTAGGCAAAACTCGTTCTTATATGGTACTGTAAAGCACTTTTTTGCGTATAAAACAATGCATTCAAAATTTATCACAGTCTTAAATTTGCTTAAATATCTTATGATTTTTTTTCCGCATTCACATGTATACCCATCCTACATTCAAAGTACTGTTCAGGAAATATAAAAAATGAGTGTATACTAATAAATATTAACTAACTGTGTTTTGTTTCTTTAGGGCTCTCTTGTTGTGGGCCTCCAGGAAGAGAATTTGCCCTATCTTATATGCAAAACTACATTAACGCAAACTATGAGCATCCAGACCACCTAATTGAAGTATACAATCCTCCATCCGCTAAAGCGAGCGCCACGGTCAAGGTATTAGCGCTTGGAAAAGTGGAACAGAAAGTTGTCCAACCAGGACGATCTGAAGTGTTCCACTTTTCCAATGACATAGAGATGTCCGAAACCTCAAAAGGCCAAAAGACCGTTCTTGTGGAATCCAGCGAGGAGATCATGGTGACGGCCGTCAACTATAAATTGTCCTCATCGGGAACGTCTGTCATTTACCCCGTCTCAGAATGGGGAACAGAATACTACATTTTTACACCCGTATCCCCATCATCCAAAGAACCATTGCCTTACGCCCACCAAGAGTTTGCCATCACCAACCACAAGCACAAGAAGAACACGGTTGAGATCACCCTGCGTGGCCTTGTCAACTACCAGGGAAAGCAATATCCCAAAGGAAGCAAACTCATAATCGACATGGAGCCTTACGAGAGCGTTCTGATCCAGAGTGATGAAGATCTGACAAATACCAAAGTGGTCTCCAAACACCCGGTTGCCGTTTTCACAGGCCACAGCTGCACCTGGCTCTTCGCCGGATGCGACCACGTGTACGAGCAGCTCCTTCCGGTCAACAGCTGGGGAAAGGACTTCATCATCGTGCCCGTTTTGTACGACGACCCCAAGAGATACGACAGCGTCTACATCCAGGCTTCAGAGAGCACCAAAATAACACTGACGGGTCAGGATGGAAAAATCTTACCCATACAGTTAAAGGAGGGAGAGAGCTACAGGGCCAACCTGTTTGGCAAAAGTTCTCTACGGATAACCTCAGATAAAGGCATCCAGGTGCTTTTCGAGTTTAACGGAGCTATCACACAAGACAAAGTCATGAATGACCCCTTCCTCATTAACGTGGTACCCACTGAACGCTACACTACGGCCTACACCATTCAAGGAGAAAAAGGCTTCGCCAACAAAGCTATTTTGATAGCTCCTAACAACAAGCTCAGCAGCCTGATTGTGGACAAAGTTCAGATGCCCAAATCCGTCGAGTGGTACAAGACTGGCAGCAGTGAATACTCCTGGACGCAGCTCACTTTCGATGACTCTGACGAACTGCATCAGATAGCACAGTCAGATACACCCTTCATGCTCTACAGCTTCGGAGTCAGAAAGGTGAACGGATACGGGACGTCGGCTTTTGCCCATCATGCAGGTAAGAAACACAACACATAGCTTAAAACCAACCGAGTTATGGTTGTTCTTGGCTTCAGTAAAAATTCTATTTTTGATAAAACACTCTTATAGGTTTACTTTTGTTTTTTTTTCTGTGGGTTAAAAGTATTACAAAGAAATTTTTAAAGGAAAATAAAATTTATATTATCAGTAAAATAAATAAAACTAATTATTAATAACATTAAATAAATAGGAATTAAAATGTGTTTTACTTTTTTAAATGCTTTTCATTTCCTAAAAAGTAGTGAAAAAGTAAATAAACCAAAAGTGAAAACTCAAAACTCAAAATATTAAGCAAAAATACACATATATATATTAACCTAAAGTAAACACTTCAATAAATCAATAAAAAAAGATGTAAAAAACTTTACATCCCCTAAAATACAAAATGACATATTTTACTAAATTGAACCAACTAATAAAGTTTTCATAAAAAACAATGTATTAATAAAATATAAAATGAAAACATAATTTCACTTTAAATTTATTTATTAAATTTTTTATTTAATATTAATATTATTTTATAATGTTTAAGACAACAATACAAACTAGTACATCCTGTACAGTTACACACGGCTTATTACTCATTCCTCTCTGTTTGTCCACAGTCATCCCGCGTTGTCCATCCCACAGTCACTTTGACTTCTACGCAAGTTCCTGTCCCGTCACTTGTGAGAACCCCAATCCTCAATCAAACTGTCCCAAGTCACCGGCCTGCGTCTGTAACGACGGATACATCCTCAGCAAGAACAAATGTGTCAAGCAGTCTCACTGCGGCTGTGTGTACTCGGTTGGAAGCCAGAAATACTACGTGGAGCTCGGACAGTCCGTCTGGGCTGACCTCCAGTGTAGCATAAAGTGCACCTGCAACACAAATGGCAAGATGTCGTGCGAAAGCTTCGGTTGTCTGCCCTGGGAGGAATGCAGAAGTGTTAAGGGTCTCATGGGCTGCTTCCCGAAATCATACGCCTCTTGTTCCATCTCTGGAGATCCTCACTACAACACCTTTGACAACAAAACCTACGACTTCCAAGGAACATGCACATACACCGCAGCCGAGGCCTGCCATATAAAAGGAACAAAACTCACTCCATTCATGGTCGTGGTGGAAAACGAGATGTGGGATGGAATCAGTCAGGATGTTTCCATGCCGAAGGTCGTCATTGTGGAGGTCTACAATGAGGTTTTGGTGCTTCGAAGGGATCAGTTGAGACAAATAACAGTAAGCTTTGAATTTGGTTGATTTTAACAATTGTCACAATACACAAGGGATTGGTTTGCAATTCTCCAACGTTCTGTTTTCAGGTAAACAACGCCTTGACAAAAATCCCTCTAAATCTGCTTGATGGAAAAGTCAAAGTGTTTCAAGAAGGCTTACACTACGCCATCACTACAGACTTCGGCTTGAAGGTCACTTATGATATGATTTACAAAGTCACCATCACGGTCCCCAGCTCCTACCGCGACAAGATGTGCGGCCTCTGCGGAAACTACAACGGAAACCCAAATGACGACTACCAGCTGCCAGACGGCAAGTTAACCACAGATGTAAATACATTCGGAGCTGAATGGAAAGTGCCTGTTGTTGGCGTCATATGTGACGACGGCTGCAACGGAGACTTCTGTCCAAAGTGTGACCCACAGAAGAAGGTTATATATGAGAAAGATTGCGGCATCATCACTGATCCTAAAGGGCCTTTCGCAGCCTGCCACGGTGTGATCAAGCCCGAGTCCTACTTCAATGATTGTGTCTATGATGTTTGCATGGGTAAAGGGGATCGTAACATACTATGCCTCAGTATCAGTTCATACGTGACTGATTGTCAGCATTTCGGAGTCTCAATCCAGAACTGGAGAACACCAAATTTCTGTCGTAAGTGTTGATTTGACAGATGCAGTTATTGCTATAAATGCTGAAAGTTCACAGTATTTGTCTTTGCTTCTAGCTCTGTCATGCCCTGCCAACAGCCACTACGAGACCTGTGCTGAGATCTGTGAAAAACCCTGTCCTGGTCTCACTGAAATCATCAGCTGTGAGACAGACACGTGTGCTGAAGCATGCACATGCAACCCCGGCTTCTTTTTTAACGGAACCAACTGCGTAAATGCAAATCAATGTGGCTGTTATGAAGATGGAATTTCTTACAGCGTAAGACATTTTTTAAAATCTTGTAAAACACAATAGACCACAAGAGTTAATGGAATAGTATTTAAACAATTGAAAGCATCTAAAGACCATTTGTACGTTTTCTAATATTTTTATTTTACTTTTATTTAAGAATTAAAAAATGTCTCCTTCCTAATATTCTAAAAAATAATAACAATAAATAATAATATATAAATTTTATTAATGAAGAAACAATTAATATGATTGGTATTACTGCCCTTTTAATTTTATTTAAATGTATCTTACACATGTTAGATTCTTACAAAAAACAATAGGGCAGAATGGAGATGAAGGGATAGTACCCAAGCAAAAAATAAAAAGTTATATAATGTGTTTTCTAATTTTATATTTTTAAAGAATTGAGAATAGTCTGAAGTCTATTTATTTGTACCTTTTCCCCCTAACAATCTAATTAAAATAAATCACTATTATTAAACAAAATAAAACCATAAAATATTTATCCTATAAATATTTCTTTAGAATTTAAAATAACATTTTAGGTAACATTTGCTTCTTCTAAGAAAACTCTAGAACAGAAAAGAGCTGAGAGATACTATTCAAGTAATTGAAAGTATTTACAAAGCATTTTTTGTGATTGAGTATTTATACTTAATACCGAATTAAAATGGTGTATTTGTTGTATTTTTAACATTTTTCCCCCCAAAAATTAACATTATACAAATAAAAACAAATCATCAATGAAAATAAAATATTAATTTTATAAACATTCTTTTTATTCAATGTTTAAAACATTAAATATTTATTATATATTTATTCTCTTTCAAAAGCTATAGAACAGAAGAATTCAAGCAATTCAATTGAATTAAAGCATTTTCATGTCATTTAATATTTGTTTTAATGTAATATTTGTTTAATAATTAAAAAAGGGTGTTTTCATTTTTCACTTTTTTCCTTATCATCTCAATAATTCAAATTCATATCATTAGAAACACCAAAACAATAAAAATCTAAATGTTAATAACACACAAATCCGGTAGAACAGGAAAGAGTTTAAGGGGTCTCCAAAAATCCATAAGTCAAAACCATGTCATTATTTTTTATCCTTTATGTCATTCAAAACTAACTATATGATATCAAACTGTTTTCTTTGAAAGACCCAAGAATATGAGTAGAGAACGTCTTACGTGTTTTTATGTCAACTGATATTTTTTGTTATACAGACACTTTCCAGGCCTGCTATTAACTACTTTCCCTGCTCTTTAGATTGGGGAAACCATTATTACAGAAGACTGCAAAGAAATTCTGACCTGCCTTGCCACCGGTGAAGTAAAGCATGAGGCGCTGGCCTGCAAGAGCAATGAGGTCTGCCAGGTTAGAAACGGCATTCGTGGATGTTACCCAAGTCAATGCGTCCTGGAGGCTGGAGGTATTTTCACCTTCTACAGCGGTGGAATGGGCAAAATCACGGCCTCAGGAGTCTATGAGATAGTGAGAGTTTGCAATGGTTTTCTGCAGTTTGAATGGTTCAGGGTGGTGGCAGATGTACAGATCTGTTCAACCGGTGGAATTCCTATAACAGCAGCGGTGTACATTTTCTTTGATGATCTCGTTATTGCTATCAACAGCAAACAGGAGATCTGGGTAAGTACAACCATGAAATATATTGTACATGTTGAAGCAATTGCATCACCAGATGTTTTTCTGACATTGTTCTTCGCTTTCTCAGTTTAATGGCATGCAGATCCACAAACATCACTATACTCTTCGGGATGGTGTTCTCGTGAAGATTGAAAAGGATGCTGTTATCATTCAGAAGTTTGGAATCAATGTGTCTTACAACATTAAACAAGAGCTGTCTGTGACTGTGGGAAAATACCTGTCAAACAGAATCTGTGGAGCATGTGGAGAACTCGAGGCCAACACAAAAGATGTCACTTTCCAGGCACAACTGGACAAATACAGAGCTCCTGACTTTCCTCGCTGGTAAGCAAATAGATAAAGGAAATAGATATAAATTGGTTTGAAATGAGTAAATCAGTCTTCTTTGTTTATTTTTCATGTATTTTCTGTTCGTGGTTATGTTATGATGTCCTGTATTTTAAATTTTTTAGCTACTGAAGTCTTTCGTCTCCATTCAAGAAAACTACTGGAACACTAAAGAAGATACTATATTCATCAACTTGAATAAAATGTAATTATTTGGATTTAAATGATATATAATAGCTCAATAAAACTAATGCAAAGTATATATTTTGTCCTCCTATAGTTTTTTTTTTACTATTCTACATACTAAGAGACATTTAATGTCTAGTACTTTATATATCTATGTGTGTTTTTATCAAAAAAGCAATTTTCAATAATAATAATATTCTCGATTGGCCACACTGTAAAAAATATTTAATGTGGATAAGTACATATCATAAAATAGACACTTGTATAAAATCTGTGTGAACAAATATAAAATAGAAAAAGTGATTAATTAAAAATACAACTAGTTTCTTAAAAAAAGAAAAAAAGAAATTCTTCAATTTATGTAATGAAAAATAATATTGGTTTAAAAAAAAAGAAAAAAAAAAGAAATATATATATATATATATATATATATATATATATATATATATATATATAAATATTTGTAATACTAACTCTACTCTAAACATATGAGTGAATCAGGTTTATTAATTTTTTTATTTTCATATGTGGAAAATTTAAACAGTATATTTACTTAATTTCAAAGCTTTGAAATTTACAATTTTTTGTACTTGCTTCATGTAAAAACACAGTGAAATGTTTTTGAGTGCGTCTTTGGTCTAACGTGGCATTTTACAAAAGTATTGGTAAATTAAAAGGGTAAATTATTATTGTTAAATAATTTATTACCGTTTAAATGCATCATTAATAACATCCAGCAAATTTCGTGACTCACCACAAACATCACTTACTAATCGTCACCTACTGGTAGAAAAGATTTGGTTGAGGTTTTGGTTCCTGAAACATTTAAGTCTGGAAAATGAAAATAAAAATAAAATGTACACACTTGTTCTTTTCATAATTATAAAAAGCGTATATGAGGTAATCTTATGAAATATAACCGTGACCTTAAGATTAACGAATGTGCAGATCACGAACAAATTAATTTTCACAAAAAAGATTTCACTAGTCCCAAGTCCTTGTGCTTTTCCATAGTTACTTAACTTTGATGAGGTCTATAACCGGTTTATTTCTCTCCCTATTATGTATAACAATAACACTTTTATCTATATCTATGTTGTTTCTTTGTCACCTCCTTTAAAGCAAACAGGCTTTTACAATAGCAAAAGCCCCAAATGGTTCTCCAATCACAAAAGTTAAGATAATACTCTCATTCAAAATGATTCATGTGTGTTTAACTCTGCAATAAAATCCCTTTTTTATTTGCTTAGAAGGATTGTCCTAAATTTGTGATAAAGTCATATTTAATAAGACAACAGAAATGTGCTTTAATTTTTATTTATTATTTGAATAGGAGTGCAAGATTTACTAGGCCCAATGTTACATAAGAAAGCTTCATCATAATGATTTATGAGGACACAAGTATAGACATTGTAAAATTCATGGGTTATAACATTACAATGAAATCTGTAAACATAAACATATATTAGTAATGAAGTTTCCAAATCATGTACATAGTTTACGATAGTAAGAAATGAAAATACTCGTGTAGGTAAAGAAGATACAATGAAAAAGGGAGCAGGTGGATTTTTTACCTATAGATTTTCACTGTACACCACCGGCCAAAAGTCTTGGGACTCTTGAGTAATTTGTTTCTATGAATTTACAAATATTTTGATCTGAATGTGTATGCCTAAATGTTGGGAATTAGTTTAATAGACAAAACTATAATTTAGCAAACATACAAGTTTTTACGGCAAAACATACAATATATTTAACAATTTGTTAAATGGATTTGGAATGAATTAAAATCGGTCAATAAGAGCACCGAATGGATGAAGTCTTCTTTACAATTATTTTAAAAGCAGCTCAGGACCTCAAGAAGCTGCTTAATGAAATTACAAAACATTTCTGCACATTCCAATTAAAAGAATTTGACTAGACTAAAGATGATGAAGTTGCTGATTATAATTGCAATAAAATGTGGTAAAATATGAATGTATAATTGAGTAAGTGTCCCCAAACCATTTACCAGTAGTATACATAACAAGGTTGATCCATTGTTATGTTTATTGTGTATTTTCATTAACATTTTAAGGACATGAGGGGAAATCGGGGGCTCTCCAAATGTTCATCTCGCTGCTTGGTACATATTTAACATTGATCTGACCACAAGCACCACACAACACGCCATCCATCTGACCAGTAGCTGTAACCATCAAAGTCAGTGTGCTGTACGTCACTGTGATTGTAGACATCTTAATCACAACAACATCACCAGCCATCTGAACTAAGATGTTATCGTTCAGTTGCTTTGGAAGAGTAACTGTCATGCCATTGACCTGTAAAAAAATGCATGTATTCAAATATCAAATTGTTTTGTGAATGAGAAACAAGCCGCCATGCATTTTTGTGTGCTTCTATTTTTAAAGCAACCGTTTGGGCAGGACCTCTTTTTCTAGACAAGACAATGACCATGTACACAAAGCAAGGTTTCAAAGGAATGATTCAGTCAACTGTTGAAGAACTTGACTGGTGTACATAATGCGCAGACATCAACCCAGCTGAATACCTTTGGTATGGCTTGGCTTTGAGCCAATCACTTATTCATCAAGGACTGAGAGGTTTGTTTTAACATTAGACTAAACAAATATCTAATTCTATTCGAGGAAAATGAGAATGAAAATATAATTCCATTTTCCCTCAAATTGTTCCAAACATGAAAATATGTGTTCGCGCGGTTGAACACAAAAAAGGTATTTGGAAGAATGCCGGCAACTGAGATTTATGAGATATCACTGACTACTAAAGTATAACTTAAAAGAGATATTTTGAAAAAAATATTCAAGAGCACCTTTGGCTCCCATTTTAATTTTTTCGTACACAGGAGAAAATGTTTCATGTGGCTTGGTAAACCACAGTTCATTTCTATAAAATGTACAAATATTTTTAGGTAAATGTAATTTAAGAATAAGTATTTATTTAACAAATATTTATTATTAACAAATATTATTTGTAATAAACACCAATGTTTTGGTGAATTTTACAAAAAATTTTCAAATAAATCAGGTCAACGTTTTTACTTACAAATACACAAAATTCAAGCAGTTCTCAAAGAAATGTACTTTTTTCAAATATGCTAATTGTTTCATGTAAAAACACACTATTTTTTTTAAATTCGAGTCGAAGGCGCCTTGGAAAACATCTTACCAAAAACCTTCTTAATCTACATTAGTAGTCAATGATATCCCAGAAATGTAAGTTTGATACCATCTTGTTTTGTGAGGAAATGTGTACACATTCACAACAACTTGAGTTTGAGTTATTCATGACAACATGTTCATTTTAAAAATAAATCTGGAAAACTTACCCATGTCAAAAGCTCTCTGTTCACAGTTATAATGCCACCCTCATAGAAGACATACACAGCAGCCACACCGTTCCATCCGGTTTCACACATCATCACCTCTACCAGCACACGGAACCACTGAGCGTCCAGAGCAGCATCACAGGCTTTCACTATCTCATATGTTCCAGTTTCCGTAAGACTTCCACTTATTCCATTAAAAAGTGTAATAGATCCTCCTGCCTTTATCAAACACTGAGCAGGATAACACCCGCGGACACCGCTTTGGATCTTGCAGATTTCATTGCTGTTACATTTCATAAATTCATGTGCCACTTCACCGGAGGGCTTGCAAGTTATTCGAGCATGGCAACCTTCTTGAACTACAATCTCTCCAACCTGAAACATAATTGTTATACGATCACAACATTCCTTACATCACTTAAACACAATGGAGGTTTAAAGGAGGTGTAAGAGACTTCAAACCTCGAAGGAAACACCATTTTCATAGCAGCCACATTCATCAGCTGGTATGCACCCGGTTCCGTTGAAATAAAAACCAGAGTTGCATGCGCAGCCCTCTGCGCATGTGTTTTCATTGCAGGTGATGATGTTGGTCAACCCAGGGCAGGATTTGTCACACACCACTCCACATATCTGGTAGTGACTGTTGGCAGGGCAGGTTAAGGCTATAAGGGAATACAGAAGGTGTTTAGTCTTGAAAACTTTTGCAGGCACCTCTAACACATCAGTTACTTACGGCAGAACTGTGGTGTTCTCCAGTTTTGGATCGAGACTCCAAAATCCTGGCAATCGATCACATAGGAACCAATGCTGTGGCAGAGCATGTCCCGATCCCCATCACCGATGCAAACATCATAGACACAATCATTGTAGTAGGACTGAGGGTTGATCACACCGTGGCAGGCCGTGAAAGGCCCTGCAGGATCTATAATGATACTGCAATCTTTTTCATATATAATCTTCTTCTGTGGGTCACATGTCGGACACAAGTTTCCAACACAGCCGTCGTCACACACAACGTCGGCTACAGCCACTTTCCACGCAGCTCCGAGTGTATTTACATCTGGTGTTTGCTTGCCATCTGGCAGCTGGTAGTCGTCATTTGGATTTGCGTTGTAGTTTCCGCAAAGGCCGCACATCTTGTCACCGTATTCGCTGGGAACTGTGATTGTGACGTGGTAAATCATATCATACGTGACCTTCAAACCGAAATCTGTCGTGATGGTATAGTGTAGGCCTTCTTGAAACACTTTGACTTGTTCATCGAGCAGACTTAAAGGTATGTTGTTCAAGATGTTGTTCACCTGTAATGTGAATGTAAAGATCATATATAAAACATAAATGTAAAATGTATGTCGATGTATGCTTTTAAAAATGCATTTCTAGTAACAGGAGATAAATTTCTTAATGCAACTGAACTTTAGATAGCAATTGTCAACTTTTCTATCCCACGCATGTCGCATAGATCTTGATGCCAAACCATAATATTTAAAGATAAAATAAAGGTTTGAATGTCATTATTATGTTCATGTGCTGTTTTTAATATGTTCAAATTTGTCATTTAAACAATTGCTTTCTTTTCTTCAACATTAAAGTTTAAAAAAAATGTGGTTCGAAATGACATCATAAACCTGTAAACAATCATTTCCACTCATTTGATCTGAGATGATGCATAAATAAAAGATAATAAAAAGATAGTTGTGTCGCTGTTTTCAGTTTCACTATCTGGTTTGGCAGCATCTGTAAATGCCAAGTACATTTGAGTGGAGGAGGACTAATTTGCATATTAATGTTACTGCATATACAGTCAAATTGTATGCTTTGTTTTTATGTCAAACAACAACACCCAAAGAACAGAGTAAATGTTAAAGATTTAAAAATTAAGTTATAAACCAAAATTAAGTTAATATTTCTATTGGAATTCACAAGAATATTTGTTTGTATGTACCAAATGTAAGTTTGTTGAATAATACTTATTTTCATTTCATAAACTTAAAAATATGTGTAAATTTTAGAGAAATCATTTTAATATTTGCCATATTTTGCCAATATATATATTTTAAAATTGACATTTTAAAAATATTTAAAGTTAATATTACTGTGTATTTTTTATATTTACTAAGCTGCAAGAAGTATTTTTACATTGTACCGTGAACTTTTTTTTCTTGAAATCTGAAATTTCAAGGGTCAGACATTAATTTAAAGAGATAATTTTATCGACCGCTTTAAAAGAAATTCAATAATACAATGTATTTCTATTTCTTACCATTATCTGTCTTAACTGGTTTCTTCGAAGCACTAAAGTAATGTTATAAACTTCCACAACCACAACTTTAGCCATAGAGACATTTGGAGACAACTCAATTTCATCCCACTTGGCATTCTGCACCACAACTGCGAACGGAGTGAGATTTGTTCCTTCAAGATGGCAGGCCTGAGCTGCTGTGTATGTGCACGTCCCTTGGAAGTCGTAGTTTTTATTGTCGAAAGTGTTGTAGTGCGGATCTCCAGAAACAGTGCAGGTGGCATAAGAAACTAAAAAGATTTAATTGCAAATTTAAAATACATCCTTAATAAAGAAATTTGCATTTATGATTGTTTTCTTACCTCCTGATGTTCCAGGGGCGGCAGACCCATATCCGTTTTTGTTACCCGTTCCGATGCTGTAAAGGCCGAAGGGTGAGTTAGGACCGCTTACCATATGGAAACCAGAACTTGGGGTATATGTTATCTGAGCCCATGAATATTCACCGCTACCAACTTGCTGCCACTGAAGATTTTGTGGCAAGCGTAACATATCGAACGTGAGTCCATCAAGGTCTTTGGTTTGTGCTATTATGACGGCTTGGTTTGTAAAGTCAGTTTGACCATATAGGATGTACGCCGTGCTGAAGAGATCAACAGGCAAGATGTTCATCAGAAAGGGCTCAACTGTGTCTCCGTTCTGGCTCGTTCCTCCATTAAACAGATATAAAACCTGGATTCCGTTGTCGGCGGTGATGTGGAAGGAGTCTGGCCAATATAAGTTTAGATATAAAGCTTCCCCTGCTATCATTTTCATAGGTAGATTCTGGCTGTATTGACTGTTGATGTTCACCGTAGTGGTTTGTGAGGCGATGATTTGCACCATATCAAATCGAAACTTTGGCGATGTGTAGTTTAAAGGTACAACCATGAACTCTTTGCCCCATCTGCTAACAGGAAGAAGCTGTTCATACACATGCGAACATGTCGAATAAAACCAGGCACAACTGTGGCCGGTAAAAACAGCGACGGGTTGTTGGGATTTGATCATCGAACCAGAGAGGTCGTCCTGGCTTTGAACCTGCACGCTTTCCATGGGCATCAGGTTAAACGTGAGTATGCTTCCTCGTGGGTAAACAGAGCCTTGAAACCGGACCATACCATTGAGCTTGACCTCGATTGAATTTTGGGTGTTATAGTTGACAATTGAAAACTCTTTAAAGGAACCAAGTGGACCCAACGCTGGGGTGAAGAGGTAATATTCAGTACCCCAGTCTTCCACAGGATAGATCAGTGATGTCTCAGAGGAGTACAACTTGTAGTTGAAGGTTGACACCAGGATTTTTTGGTCAGACATTACTCGAACCGTCTGATGGGTTTGTGTGGTACCGCTGATCTCCACAACGCTAGGCAGCTGGAAAGTGGCGCCCTGACCTGGTTGGATGGTTTGCTCTAATATTTTTTCCAGAGCTGTAACCTTTACATTAGCTGGTAATTTAGAGGGATTTGAAATGTCCAGCATCAGACGGGTGGAGGCACTGTTTGTACCCAGTTGGCCGTTCTGCATGAATGAAAGAGCAAACTCCGTCCCTGCAGGCCCACCGGACACATGGCCTGAGATATTCAGAATAAATATAAAACACTCCATAACTATTTTACAAACAATTATTTACCAAATCTACATTCTAATGTAATTCTCTTATTCTAAGCTAATACAAACATAACAGTTTATTGCGTAAGGTTATTAAACACCTCTGAAGACATAAGGCATTTTGTCAATAGACCCTCCTAAAAATTACACATAGCTACTTTAAGTGAAATACGATTTCAATCTTTCACATAATCCCAACTGACATAGAATGTTCTTAACATGATGCAGAATGATTTTATGTAAGATTTTCACAGATAGGATCACAAATACTTAGTAACTGGAGACGGTAAAAAAAATTCAATTTTCTGTTATCTGTTCTTCCGTATTAAATTTTTACAGTTGTTTTACCTGTCTTTACACTTTTCCCTGCATTAAATTACATTCAAGTATTAACAGCGGTATGTCGGTGACATAAACAATTTGCAGCCTGTATTTTATTTGTTTTAATGGATTTTGTAATTTGTGTAATTTTGACCTTAACTGTTTCATTTGGTAAATTTAGGGCTGTCTAAATGAGTAATCAAGAATACTCACATCCAGAAAAAACGTTTAAATTAAAAATAAATTTACAGTTAGTTTCTTTAATAAAGCAATTTATGTGCATGTCTTCATAAGTGTTAAAATTAACATTTTTTTAAAATTATGTGTAATATTGCTCAATGTAATTCTTATCACTCTGAAATCAATACTAATATCTCTATAAACTGTAATCATAAATCAAATTTTCTTTAATGGTATTAAATTAAGTGACATTTTTAGGAAAATGTAAGCAATACCTTACCACAGAGTACAAGAGCTGCAAAAACACACAATATTTCTTTCATCTTCGCTGTGGATGTTGAATCTGAAAGGTGTTATTAAAAACATGATCATCTTCACGCAATAAAAAGTATGATATGCAAAACTTAATGTAATCAGTGTACTTACCTACAGTATCGTAGAATATGGATCAGAATGGCGCAGGAGGTTTAAATTCAACTGGTAACATCATCAGGAGCCAATCGGAGATTGGTTTACACCTTCTGTATATCTTCATTTCTTCATATATGTGAGTCAGCAAATGATATGACACTTGAAAAAACAGACACTTCACACACTACATTCATCAATTTGACATGCAAAATAATTAATTATATCTAACTTTAATAAGACTGGCATGACTTCTACTAGGCCCGGTCATAGTTGCACAGGTTTTATTGGCTTTACAATGTTTTTGGTTTACACTTGTGTCATGTTATATCAAATCAGTCTGACATTTCACACCATTATAGAGAAAAGCACTCAAAAAAATAAATAAATTGCATAAATGTGTCAATATTGGTTTTATGGTTAATCGTCCACTTACATTTTCTTCAACAATTGTATCATATTGCAGCAATATCAAGCAATTAAAACACAATTAAAAACACATTTATCTCAAAGTGCCTAATTTGTATCACTGCAAATCTGCTTTGTGTTAAATTATTATTTTATTATAATATCATTATTATTATAATTTATTTTTATTTCTTGTAATTATTATGTTTTTATAACATTGATATAAAAATAATATGTTTTATACGATGGGACATCAATTAAGTTTACTCCTTCAGAACCCAAATGAAGATATTTTGAAGAATGCTGTTAACGGAACGCTTCTCCCATTCACTTCTATTGTTTGGATATGAAACAATAGGAACCCACACTGTTCATTTACCAAAATTTTTCAAAACATCTTCTTTTTTCTGCGAAAATATGGAAGCCAAGCTTTGAAATTACAAGAGGGTGAGTAAATGATATGACAAATTTTTGGGAGAACCATCAGATCTGAACATTTAAGGAGAGTTTACTGGATTTTAGTATTTATAAGGAGGAAAACAGCGAAGGTTTTATTTCATGATTACTATCTGACCTATTGATCCTATAGAACATCTCTTCATAACCTCACTTCAATAATGGGAAAAGTACGAATGTCGCAGAAAGCTGCGATGAATGCGTGGAATTTTCATTATCAGGGTGTGTTGACCTATAGCATTAAAAACTCAATAAGTCCCTTATCATTACATTACAGATATGTTTCAGCAAAAACCAAAGAAAACTATCTGCATTGATAAATACAACCAAGAGGCTTCAGAGCAAGACAATACTAATATGACATTTAATCACACATTAAACATGTCCGACAAACACCTTTAGAGCACAAAGCACAATCTAAAAAGGGAAACATTTTTAGAAACAAATGAAATCAAACCAAAATAACATTCTTAAAGGCAAAAGGAAGTTCGCAAAGAACTGCGCACACTGGATCAAGAAGGAAGTGATAAGCTGAAACTGAATCTACTGATGTCCCTGCTTAACTGGTCAGACGGGTCACATGATGATGAATGGAAGAAGAGATGAAAATAATTTAACCCCTCAGACTGTCAGACCGGAGAGATTACAGCACAGTGAGACAGGACTAGATGCCACTCCACATTTTCTTTTGAGTTTCTTGTGACGTTGATTTATTATCATTATATCAGTTATATTATATTTGCCAGCCCTGAATCGGTTTGTTTGGTGAGATACATTTTTCAACGTCTGCACGCAAGCTGTTGGATAAAGGTGAGTTGATTCTTTACACTATCGGGTGAATGGCACGTTCATGCCATTGTTGCTTCAGATTTGATTGCTAAAAGCTTTTGCTTTGTTCACACATGTGTCATATTATTATCGGAAGATCTGCAAGTCTTTAAGTTAATAATTTACATCAGGACACCAGGAAGTACTTGCAAACCTAGTGTGCTGTCTTGTATGTTCTTGCAAAGCCAGAACTGCGTTATATATTTTATTTCTGTTGTGTTTTCTTTTCCAGGCCTCAAATAAATGCAGATCTAGATCGTATATCTTTAACAGGACCGGGTCTTGTGCTGTGTATACATCATTTACAAGCACATTAAAAAAGATCTCAGATTTAAAAAGAGATGGAGAGAAGAGGCTGCTGTTCATTTGTGATGCTGTTAATGTTAATATCCGTGGCGTTGGGATTAATAGGATACAAACATATTCAAATCGAACTAATAAACAAACTCCGATCCGAGACGGCGTTTTCAGAGGCGAGTGGGGCCAAAATAGACTTAGATTTAACAAATTTTGGTATAGAATTTGAAAACCGGAAGATGGAGCTGCAAATCGTTGAAAAGGAGATAGAGAATCTTCAGGGCGAGGTTAATAAAATGGCCCCGGAACAGAAGAAAATGGAAGAGGAGGTTAAAGCGTGTCAGGGTTCATTGGTGAGTAATGAAGAACCACGTTACAAAAATCTAATTTTGAGTCAAGATCAAGATTCATCCCAGTTTCATCACAACTTTCACCGAGCAGATAAATAATGATATGTACTTTGTGACGTTTAAGACACTGGTATTCCAGCTCACTCGTCGAGCAGGTTTCATAACTAACTACACAACCCATTGAGCAGGTTTACACACAATTGCCAGGCCGTGTAACAGGTATGTGTTACACTAACGTTGCCTTTTCTTACTGTCTGCCGTTGTGCAACTACGTTCCACAGGTTCCAATAAAGGACAACATCGCACGTGTGGAAAAGGAGAAAGTAGAATTTGAAGGTATGATTTAAAGGGAAGAAATATACAACAAATGTGAAGGTAGTTTAATCTCGCTTCTTCTGGTTTAGGGAATATTGCTGCTTCTAAGACAAAGTGGAATGAAACTTTGACAGATCTTCAGAAGAAGCTTCAGGCGCCCAGTCCAGTATGTGTTCATGTGATGAAGGACACAGATGCAAAGTGAGTTAAAATATTCCATGAGAGATAAATGACTACATCAATCTTGTGTACAGTTCATGAAATGTGTCTATGTCTTTGTTTTTTGTAACATTACAGCGGACAATGCCCAAAGCAAAACCCAACAAAGGAAGCCAAGCAGTCCTAATTCAAGAGGTTTATAAAGGGATTCCACCAGCGACTGTTCATTGAAAATCTGTAATAAACACATTGATGTGTGGTATATTCTTGCCAATGCCTAAGGTCTGTAAAATTCCTGAAGGATGTAAATATTAACGGAAAAAAGTAAAGTTACATGGATTGAAGCATATGCTTAATAATGGTGCATGTATGGAGTATGGAGTTTTATTAAATGGTGAATTATGTGTTTGGATATTGGTTTTAATATTCGAAACAACACTTTGCGAGGGTGTGTGAAACGTTTTATTATGTTTTGTTCTTTTATTTTGTTATTGTGTTGACAAGAATAATAAAAGTACATGTATTATTGTTATGCTGTTATTATACTTTTTTTCCATACATTCATTCCAATGATAAATACAATGCAGAAATCTTTAGGAATTGTTATGGTTCTAGTAGAAACTTTAAAAGGTCTCTGTGAGTCTGATCAAATCCAAACAAATCAACCGAACACC
Organism: Triplophysa yarkandensis; assembly: GCA_033220385.1. Lineage (NCBI taxonomy): Eukaryota > Metazoa > Chordata > Actinopteri > Cypriniformes > Nemacheilidae > Triplophysa > Triplophysa yarkandensis. Next base: position 15,199,116 of record CM065660.1, on the reverse strand, counting down.
ATTACATCCTACTTCTGACACTACATAAAGATAAACCCGTTCACTTTTCAGCTGGGGTGTTAATAACATATCTTTTATATTGCATTTATCATTACCAACGACAGATAAAAATGTAGGAAAACTGATTTGTGCGAGATATATTTTTTTGCTTTATCATAATGCCTTAAGTGACATGCCAAGAAGCTCATTCAAAGGAATTGTAAAGACAATAAAATCAAACAAATGTATCACAGATTGAAATATACCATATTAATAACTCAGTAGTCCTATTAATAACCAATGCACACTATAAGCAAACCTTTTAATTTCAGAGACTTTTTGTGACTCCACAATCTCTCTCTCTCTCTCTCTCTCTCTCTCTCTCTCTGTCTCTCTCTCTCTCTCTCTCTCTCTCTCTCTCTCTCTCTCTCTCTCTCTCTCTCTCTCTCTCTCTCTCTCTCTCTCTCTCTCTCTCTCGCTTTGCTGCTCTCTGTTGGTCAAGACTTAAATGGCTATAATCATACATTTCCATAAATGAGGAAACTAATAAATGAATATGACAAAGTTACAATGTATGATTCTGCTTGAAATCTGAATGTAAGAAGATATGTTTGTTTATGCAGATTATTATTGTTTTTTATCCTGGGTTTAATAACTAGTGCATGGTAAGGTTGGCTGTTTTTTTATTAATAACTTTTTGAATCTCTCTCAAAATCTTTACTTTGTTATTTTTGATGTTGACCTCAGCTTTCTCCAGCAGATCATGAATCAATTCACAGCTGTAGGGTCGTTGCCAGGTTGTGTATCTTTTCTTCCACTTTCTTAATTCCCCTAGAAAACACATTTCATCACCTGTTACTTAAAATGTTTTTATACTTTTGGATACCAAATAATAAATAATGGTTAATCTTTAATTTTATTTAAATTCTCATTCTTGGCATTACCTTCACAGTTTATAATGTTGAAAAGAGGAATGTGAATCACAGTTGGTGCATCGTCGCTTTCAAACACATAAAAGTCTTTTGGAGCGTGTTTGTCCTTCTCAGATATGTGAACTTTTGGAAATGGAATGTGTAGCTCTTTGCATGTTTTAGCAGTCTTTACCACTGTCTGTCAATTTAAAGCATTTGTTTGAGTTTGTACAGGTTCCACAAAAATGATGCTGTTAAATGACATTGCACCAAAGGATAAATTTCAATATGATAACAAATTTAAAGTGACAATTCACCTTAAAAAACGTGTGTCCTTATTAACTCGCTTTTGTCAGTTCAAACCTTTATAACTTCCTTTCTTCAGCAGAACACAAAAGAAGATATTTTGAAGAAGGATGGAAACCCAACAGCAACAGCACCGATTGGCTTTTATTGTATGGACCTTTTGTGTGCATAGAATAAAAGTGATGTCCAGACACTGTTCATAAGCAACATTCTCCAAAATATCTTCTTTTGTGTTCTGCAGAAGAAAGGAAATTATATAGCTTGAAATGATGATAGGGTGAGTAAATGCCTAAAGAATGGATTTTTTGGGAAAACTATCCATTTTACAATGCATTTATTTCTTAACAGTAAGCTAACAGAGTTTTTCAAGTAGTCTATACCTCAAACGGGCCATTATCACTGAAATCAAGAGATATAATGAGATCAGTCTGCCTTTCTTTTCTCAAGATTGAGAAATAAGGAGAGTTGATGAAGATCCCAGCATCCTCATAATGTCTTGTTTCCTCTTTCAAGATACAAGGAGAAACCTCTGGTGCTGTTAATAAGAGAGAAATGTTAGTACCAGAGAATTCTCTTCAGGAGTACGCAAATGTACATTTACTCCAACTTTATATTAAGTCAAATGGGATTGAATTTCTGCCCAGATGATAACTGCATGTGAATAATATTCCTAGCAGACGTGACTTAACCTCTGGCTTCAGAAGTGTATCAATGTAATGTCTACAATCATTTGGATATTTAGTGTCAGTATTAGAAATGTCAGAGAGCACTATACAAGTGCACTACACTGCAGTGCAAAAGTTAAGGGTCTATAAATGAAATGCTTTTCATAATCATATGAAATTTTTGGTCTAAAGCAAATCAGAAAACAGAATAGATGTGCTCAGAATATATGTATGTAAGATGTGAAGAGTGATACTTCATGAAACTACTTTGTAAAATGGCCATATTTTTTTCACAATTGTTTCACAATTGAATTGTTCTGTATATTATTTCTAAAATTACACAAGCCTTAAAGTTTTGAGATACTTACTCTCTTATTTATAAAACATATTTATGTTCTGTCCACATTTTAGAAGAATAAATAAACTCATTAGAATTATGAACTATCACAAACGTAACTATGGGAACTATATAAAAACTTATAAAATATAATAAAGTAAAACAAAACAAAACAAAACAAAATAAAATATGTTTTTAAATAAAATACATTAGATTTTTTTCCGTTTTGTCATCTTTTGATTAGAGTTTGTTGAAATGTTTTCCTGTCCTTTTATCAGTAAACTTCTTCAGGTTTTATCCTGAGAAGCTTTTTAAAGAATTGTAAAGGAGTCTCGTTTATTTTGTGTTCTCATTAGCTGATCTTTTTTCAATATTTAATATTCATCCGTTTTAAAAACATTTTCATAATTATTAGTTTTGTTATAAGAACATGATTTGTTGCTAATACATATATGGTTTCCAATAAACAAATTTCAGACATTTAGGCCTACCTTCAAAATATTTTTTTAATTACTGTGCGGTAGTGTAAATTTAGAGATTTGTATACTTAAAATGTCATTTATTTTCCAGTTATTATGCTCACCTGTCATGTTGTAGAGAAAGTTGTATGTTGTTCCCCAAATCCAACGAGATACCAACTCAATACACTTAATAACAACCATCCATGGTCCATTATCTAAACCAGGAAAGAAGTTTAAACAATGTCATTTGCATTTTAAGTTATCAAAGCAACAAATAATCTATAAGAGCAGCACGTAAACAACACAACTCACAATTGAGCTGTTCTTGCAACCAGTCTGAATACTTCTGGCATACAAACAGAGTTTGTTCCTGAATCTCCTTCTTAGAAATTTCCTCTGAAATCTGTAAGCTTACTTCAACGGTCTCATATTCTTCTTCATTTAGACTTCCTAAAATGATAAAAAATATTACTATGTATTTAAAAAAAAAAAAAAAACACAAAGGTAAAGTGTGTCCACGTAGAGATAGATGAAGATGCAGCAATATATATCTTCTCTTGTGTTGCCTTGGAAACCAACCGATTTAAGTGATAGCTTGATATACCTCTTAGTAATTCCTGAAGGATTTTAATATGAGATGAAGTATCTTTCTCTCTGAAGAGCAGAAGATTCAGTTCCACAAGCGTCAAAGTCACCCGGTAGATTTCATTAACATGTGAAGGGCTGAGAGATGCGTGGTTACATGTCTTAGTTGTCTCAAACCGAAAGAGTTCTGTGAGAAAATATTTCATGTTTCATAAATGCATTTGAAAGAGCACATACATAAAAAACTTTAACCAGACAGATTGTGTCAATGATGTGGTTAAGCACTTTTTAGTAATCCAATCACTGACATTTTGTTTGCTTTTATTGTAAACTTGTCAAATCTCCATCCTTACTTTTTATTATTGTTAAGAGCTCCTCCATTATTTTTCCAAAATCAGCTAAATTGCTTCCACACAGACCTGCAAAACAAGAGATGAACAGGCAGTGGGCTTACACTGTCAACTATACGGTACACACACATTTGTGTGGTAATGTTACCTTGGAGATAAAACATATCCATCTCGGGCTGGTTTCTCATCTTAACGCCATCATCAAACTGACATCCAAAACAAGTGGCATCTACAAAAGCCCCAGTGATAGAGTAACCAACCTCATGTGGTGTGATCTCCAAAAAGACATCTGACGGAACATGGAAAGTCTCAGATGAATGCTTCACACACTTACAATTTCATTTTTTAGATAATTGTCTTAAAGATTATAGAGAATGAATTCCAGGAAATGCACATACATGGTAATGCATAAATGTAAACTATAGTAGTATGATATACATTAGTTCTTATATGTTTTGACCTCTCTAAACTGAAGAAAAGCGTTATTGAGTTCATTCAGTTTAATCATGTGCATCGATTAAAATTTTCCGAATTCAAGAACAATTTTCTTTAAAAAAGTAAATGTGATTATGTGGGACGGATGTACATGAATAAATTGAGTACTTCCAACAACTCTTTGTTCAATGTGTGGCAGACACAAACACAAAAATGACCTGCTTTCATTTTCTCATGATTGCTCTGCTTATCGATCACAGTGTAGATGGGATAAGGATCATTCTTGTGTTGGTTTCTCTGATGGGAAAGAGGATATTCATCTATCTGTAAAGAAAAACGTCAGAAGTTTCAAAAGTGGTTGTGCAGTCATTTTACACCATTTCATTTCACATCTCGTTTTCCATTTTTAAATTTGCCAGAATTTGTGGCTGGGACACTGATTTTAATATCAAGTTAAAGAATAAAACACGAAATTATTGACAGCATGTATAAATCAAAAAGTTCAGTTGTATCTGCCTGACAAAATATCAATGATGACATAAACTATTATTTATTAAAATTTGTCCTCACCTCTTTCACCATCTCACTTACTACAAGTGCTGCCCATATGTCTGTCAAACTGAAATTGTCTTTCTTGTAATACTTTTCCAGTAGAGAAAGCTTTTCCATGCAGCCGACTCCATCACCGGTGAGTCTCTGTATGACGTCATCCTTCACTTCTTCCAGCCTGCTGGACCAATCGGGTTCTTTGTATAAAGATGCCATGCACCTACGAAGTGAGGAACCTTTAAAAGTCTGTGTGTATGTGAAATGTAATCTGACAGATAGGGTTATTGTGTACGTGAATCTGAAAGTTTTAAATATACCAGGTTGATCCAGAGACCCCGCACAGATACATGATGCAGTTTAGCAGTCCATCTTTGTACAGCTGGAGCAGTGACGCCATCAAACCTAACATAGCCCTCTCGCCGCCTCCTGAACCCAGGAGTGCAATGTTGGGTACCTCCTTCTATACAGTGCACAGCAAACAACATGGATTGCAAACATGGATTTTCATGTTATATGTTTAGAAAATGTTAAACAATGCTAGTGTAGAAGTGGTGAATGCTTTTCTAATGTTCACAGTTCAACCAAAGAGATGTTTTTTTGATTATAACCCATTTCAAACATTCAATGAAAAACTATTTCTGTTGTGTTTTTAATATTTATTATGGCCCGGTTTTTTGTCACTAAGTCACATACTCTTCAGTTTTCAATGTCTTGTTTGGGCAATATCCCACAGGCATCATAATATGTACATAACAGTTTTTCTGTTGGTTTTGCGTTAAAGTTTTAAAGTGTAAAATTTTGGAGGATCTATTGACAGAAATGCTGTATTATATACCGTATTTATATCTTCCGAGATGCATAAATACATTAGAAGTTAAACTGTCACTTATGCCATGTACATACCCGACGAGAATCAAGCAATGAGTAAATTACAAAGTCAATGCGAAGACGCAAATAGACGTGAATATGCGTTCACACAAAAAAGTCATTGACAGCCACTGACAGAGAGATGCGGATGATCCTTGAGAATAACATTTACATTTTGGCTTTATATTTAACTTTATCCAAAGCGACGTGCAAAAAATCAAGGAGAAAATGAAATGGTAAATCACCAAGACAACAAGATGCGAATAAGTGCAACAAAATGTTATCATGTTGAACAATGCTAGACCAAACAATTTAGGGAATAAAAAGGAAATGTGTTTTTTTGTTAGTCTGCATAGGTTGATTTGTTCTGGTCGAGTAATGCTGAAAGATGACAAACTTTCCATTGCGAGTTAAAAAACAATGTAAAATGCGATTGTTGGCGTTTGGTCTGAACACAGAATTAAACTAACAATCTTTTTATTTACATACAGAGCGGGTCTTTCTAGAATTTTGAAAATACAGTATCTCCTTCGACAAAGAAATAAAAAGGTGACAACATTTTTGTCCTCTGGTAGCCTCCACAATGCTTGAAAAAAAGGAGGGATGGAGTTGGAAGCCTTACCCCTTGGTGCAGCTCGAATTTGGACTCGTTCTTTAAAAAGTAAAAATGTTGGAAAAGAAACATGTGGTTACCAGGCTGCAGTGTATGTTATTCTGTAGAAGACACTGTAGAACTGATTCTCTTCTACTGGACACATGATCTTTCTCATCATCATTTAGGGAATGACCGATTCTCACCGGACTGCTGTAACAACAGGACAGGAGAGTATTGAGGAAATGCAGGAAAACTTTCTCAGGTTTCTCAAATCCCACCTGATTGAGGATTAAAAGATAGTGAAACAGAATTCACAAGATATTACCTTTTGCTTGGGTTTTCTTTTGACATCTGTGAACAACAAATAAGAGAAAATAACCGCATAGCATTAGACTATTGTAAAGAAGGATACTCACCTTGGCTGGCAGAGGCAGAAGGATACTCACCTTGGCTGGCAGTGGCTGAAGTTCATAAACTAAAGTGAAACTTTTATTTGAAATCTTGATGACAGCATGTGACTGTATGGAAAATAATAAAAGAGGAAACATAAAAGTTGTGAATGTAAAAGTTAAATATTGGGTGAAGGACAGTGATAAACCGGGAGTATGGAAAATACCAGCTTTATTTTATTTTTTATTTTTATTTTATTTCAAAGCATAAAGTGGAAATAAAGTTGTTAACAAAATAACAACATTTTATTACACAAAGTTATTCTGAGAAGAAAGATTTTTTTTTTAGATCGGTTTCATTTAAAAAAAGGAAATTTTGGAAACCCCAAAGGACTTTCCTCTTCCTTTCTAGCACAAGATCCTCGAGGGAAAACCCTGTCAAAAACAACTATTTGCACAATTTCCTCATCAATACTGATGAATAAAATAGAAATGCAACTTCTAGTATTAACGATACAGATTGTGAATAACAAAAGTATTGTTAATTTAATATCCTAAGCAGCTCACAAAATGCCCTTTTAGACGGTTTTATAAGAGCATTTTCTTCGAAGAAACTTTTATAAAATCTATTTTTCATTTTATTGAAACAGATATTGTCAATAAAAAACACACAGAATACAAAGCTGTGTGTTTATGAACCACAAACTCTAAACACAAATTTGACACATATTCAAAATAAGTTAAACAAACTGCTACTATCTTTAGCTTTTCTTGTTTCATAAAAATTATGAAGATGGTAAAGTGTAAAGAAAGTGTGCTGAGTGTGAATGTGTGTGTGTGTGTGTGTGTGTGCCGTAGCAAGAGGTATGTTTGTTTGCAGAGCTATAAACATTGAGACAAAGCAGACAATGGCAATGTAAGAAACAAAATCCTTCTTCATCGCAACCCTGATCACATCTGTTTATCTCAATATCAATACTGTTACAATAACCATTCTGAAACACAAACGATTGTCACCATTTGACATAGCAAAAATAATTGTCACACATTTCCATATTCAATAATGAATCACAATGACATCTATTCACTTGGATACACAAACTGAAGATGTCAGATAGTCTGTGAGAATGTTTACACGTGAAACGTGGATTGTATAAGTGTGTTATCTGTGTGTTGTATGTACAGGTGTTATTTGACACACATGCACACATGTATGTGCGGACGGCTTCTCTGACGTCAACCACCATCATCAACAAACCTGTGGCTGACCTCTCTGATGTTAAGTCAGATATCATTAGCATTGAAATGTGACAATGTGGCCTTTGACCTTCGAAAAGCCAAAGTATGAGGAGTGCAAATAGGAGACGGAGAGCAGATGACTAGTGTTATTAATATTATGTTATCACGGTTGAAGCAATGACTGGATAAATTAAAAAAAGTATTAATTTTGATAATCTCCTCCAGAAATAAAAATGCTTTTACATATAACTGTGTTTTGCGCACAATATTATTTATAAAAACATACATATACATGCATTTATTTTAGAAATGTAATTTGTTTTATAAATAATTTTACATTTAAATATAAAAAATACATACATGTGTTTGTGTTTATAAATAAGAAGTTAATATGAACACAACACAGACACAAATGATGTGAACACAGACTTTTTCAGCATTCAACAGCCCTAAAATTTATTTGACAAAAATGTGTAGAAACTAAAATGTCATGTTAAATAAAATTATTAATTTCATTATTAGCTTTAAAAAAAGAAAAAAACTCAAAGCTGGAACACATGGATTTTCAAGCATCTTATCAACAGTGAAACATTCTGTGTGCACAGAAACAAAGAGGACCAAAAGAATAAACTGAGGATCACAAGAGATGATGGAGAGGGTATGGAGGGGGGGAGTTGAAGGTATAGAGAAGAGAGAAGCAGATATAAAACCTGCAGTCTGACAGAGCATCAGACATCACACACATGAATAGAGCCGGAGACCAAAGACATAAAGACCGAAGGTGCAAGTCTTAAGACAAATCTCACAAGGTAAGAGACTAATTCTTCTATTTTTGTAAGTTTGATGCAAAAAGAATGTAACAGGTTGGCCCGACATTATAAAAATATATAAGTTATACAAGTTATCATACGAATTTTGTTAACAATTACTTTAACTTGCATTTATTAGTAAATCTATTAGGTAATGTATTAGTAATCCATTCTTCATCTTAGAGAATATTATTCAATGCTAACGTTTCACTTTCTTATTAAAATATTAGTTAATTTTAGAAAATGCATGAAACAAATACTGTACTTTATGTTTTCAAGTATTGTAATATGTTAAAAAAGCTAGAAAAAGCTCACTTGAGACATGATGGCATCTACACATATAAATTATGATACCCACAATAAAGGGATTAGGTTGGCTTTTAACCGAGAAGTATTTCATAAATGGCTCACTGTTTCAAATACTTAACTTTACAAAAATAAGACATGGTAAATATGATTATAAGGTTAGTAAATAAGTATGTTTGTTTGCTTCATAGGCCATGTCTTAAAAATGATGAATTAATAAATGTAAACATGTTATGTTTATCATTTAAGATTTTGCAATATTGAGAATAGAATATAACGCCAACTCAATATATAGGAATGTAATGTTATTTATATTACTAAACAGACAGAGATAAAGTTAACCTCTTATTAATATAAAAAATTAGACAAAAGTGTTATTGCTCATGCAACCTTATCCGTGTCCCTTTACACATACAGAAAACAGAGATGAAGGTTTTGCTGGCTGTGTTTTGTGTGGTTTGCATTCTCCAGCCCTACCACACAGTATCTAGCAGTGGAGAATGCTACTTCAATGCAAAAGGTAAGAAACACAATGCAATAAGACTGGATCAGTTAGGACAAACCAAAGCCAGACAAACCAAAACCAACAATAATGCAACATTAGAATGTTATTGCATGAATAGTTTAAGGCCATATTTGTAGATGTCATGGGTTAGAACCCACAGGATAAAAGATTCTGCAAAGTACGCATAATGCTATGATTTCAGTACTTAACAAAATCTTGCAATAGTCCTAAATGTAGTAAATCTTTTTCTTTGCAGCCACCTGTGAACACAAGGGCCATGTATTTGACATCGGAGAGATGTGGATCAATGAGGAATGCTACCAGTGTGTGTGTTTCGAACCTTTCGGAGTGGGCTGCTGTGAATAGTAGGTTTCCAAACCTCAATTTTTAAGAGCAATTGGTCTGAAACACGACTGATCTGTGTTGAACATTGTTCTCCTCTAGCGGAAAGCAGCCCGTCGATTACCCGCCATGGTGCGAAGTGGTGAGGAAGCCAGATTCCTGCACCGTCGCTGTGGTGATGAAGGCCAACCATAAACTGCCCTGTCTGTTCGGAGGAAAGAGCCGGTTGAGATCAGAAGGTTCTCTGTGGAAAACAGACAATGATCCTCTTTTCTAGACGCGAGGCGCTTCTGGAACTGAAATAAGTTGAGAAAGGTCCTTATAAAAATGAGTTGAAGTAGTATTTTTTAGACAGATACCAGATATGTTTAAGTTAAGGTGACATTAAACTATTTTTGGACAATTCTTCTTAATCTACAACACAAAAAATGATAAAATGGTATGTTCTGCTTTGAGAATATTTAAGGCCCTGGAACATCACCCCTCCGTGGACATCTGATCCGAAATTTGAATGTTCAATTCAAAATGTGCTTTTTTGATTCTAATTGTGCAAAATGATAAAATGATTATTCATCCAATAAAAAAAAAGTTCCATCATTTATTTACAACTTTTCTGCAGAACATAAGATATTTTAAAGAATGTCACGAATTGCCACCCAATACCTTAATGCTGTTTAGTTCCCAACATTCTTCAAAATATCCTATTTTGTGTTTTGCAGAAGAAAATAAAAAAATTGTTACAGTTTCTCTGATCCATTTATTTTTTAGTTATTAAAAAACATCTGTTAATCAAAACAAATCTACATACTTTTTATAAGTTTAGGAAAAACTTAAACACTTGAGTGACAGTAAAAATCATGGTTTTATTTAAAAAAAAGAATTTAGCCATCATTACACAAGATACAGACAGTAACAAAGTGATTACACGTCATTGTGGGCTCTTTCCAGTTAAAACTATGTGTTCACCCATTAAATCCATAACTATAAAGTGTTACATTTCACTCCCATTTACTGTGTTCGTAATACATATTTAGATCTGCACGGCTTTGAGGACTTTCAAATCTGGCAGTGACACTGACTTTAACTCACGGTAAAGAACAACCTCTTATCTTCAACCTTCCCTCGGTAGAGCATGCCTAGAATGCCTAGAGTAGGGCTCTTTTAAGCATACAAGATGAAACAGAACAAAACAAAACAGGCCACCATTCAGAACGATGAGGAAAGCATGACACAGTCTCCTCTGCTCCCACCATAAGCCCATAACAGTGCAGCATTTCAGATAGTGGTTTGACATTTTTTTGTGTTAAAATGCTGGGGAGGTTAACCCAAACCAAACAAAACAGGTATTACTCCAACTCCAAAGAAGCAAATGCTTTCAATAAAAAAAAAAAAAAATGGTACGCCTGGCATGGTTGTGCATATTGTTACAGACCACATGGTGTGGTTTTGGTCCCAAAACCTGCAACACCAGGCAGCAGAATGAACACATGTGCAGAATGAACAGTGAAGAAAAGAGGGAAGCACCAGACGTAAGCTTAAATATCTAGAAACGGTCTCAATTCGACTGTCCAGTTTGGCTTTTATGGCACAACATTGTGAATAGATCAGCCTTAATAAAACTGAGGGGTGACGAAAAAAACAATGGCAGTTTTGGTAAACATCAGCCACTAGGCGCAAAGCACAAAGCTCTGTATTTTCAAAACCTACCCCCAAAAAACATCAAAAAGTCTCCTGTGTGTGATTTTAAAGTTTCTGAGACGTTTTCATGATATCAAGTGCTCAAAAATAAATGAAAGAACCTATAAATCTACAGGCACCAAATTTTCACCAGGAGGCTGGGTGAGCTCATCCCATATGAAAACAGGGTTGAAGAAAAAAAAAGTGCAGAAGGAAAGAAAGCAAATGAGATCAGAATTAAGTGTTAGGAAGGGAAGAAGGGTTTTCCTGGTCCAGGTTGTTAGAAACTGTTGAGCTCGCTCAGGGTCTGGTCCAAAGTGGCATGAATCTTGACATTCTCCTCTTTAGCATCTCTCAGTTTCTCTGCAAGAAAACAAAACCCCAAAGGATTCCAAAGTGAAACAACCAGAATAAAATCAGACTACAATATGTGCTGTAGTACTTATGTAGAAAACAGTTTGACCTGTGAGCATCATTAGATGTAGATCAAAGATTTTAAGTGAAGTCATTTGGGGTTCCATTAAGGCCCAGTGAATTACAAAAACTTAATGCCATCAAAGATATTGTAGATATGATAATTTTGGTGAAATTGCTATTGGATAAATGTATTTTTAAAATGAGGTTTTAGGGTAAATTTCTCCTAATAACAAATTTTTTTAATTCAAACTCTTACAAAAATACATTTTTGTAATACATTGTACATTGTATAATTTATTTTTAAATACACCTCTAACAGAGCAAACGTTGTCTTTATTACCAAGCTTTGAATGTAATTCTAGCATTAAAATTTTATTTACTTTATTTTTGAACATATCAATGTCATTAAATGTTTACATTTACAATAAAACTTTGAGCTTTATATAAAATGGATGTGTATATGACAAAAAAAGCAAATTGTGGATACATTTTTTGTCAAAGATTATATAGAACCATTCTTAGCCATTTTCTTGAAACTTTTTTAGGTAAGGGCAATTCCAAATGTCTTATAAGATAATGTCCCTTTTTTGTATTATGTTGTTAAATAAATATTTTCAGTGTGGTGTAAATTTAACAATAGCAAAGTGCTATAGGAAACTACATTTTGAAAAGATTTTCAGTTTGTATTCCCTGTTCCCGGTCCTATTTTTCTGTGGGTTTATGAGTATTCTTAACTGACCTTCATCAGTTACACTTATACACACACATTTCTTTCAACCATCATACAGATACAAAGGAGAAATATAATCAGAATAAAGAAAGACAAGGAGAGTTTCAAAAGAGAGCAGAGCTTTTTCTTTTCTTCAATAAACAGAGGAAAGGCATCAAAAATACAGCAGAGGTCAAAGAGAAGCGAAAAGGACAAAACAAAGCTCAGAACATTCTCTGAAGAGTCAAATCCAGATAAGAGTTTGATAATGAATATCTAATGAACAAACATTGATTCAGAGGCAAGAGAAACATGACAGAGATGTTTAAATAAAGACGGTACAGAAACAAGCACATGGAAAATCCATGAAAAGGGAAGTGCACAGAAGATCACAGAGGAAATGAGCAACAAATATGGACAGGAGATGGCGAGGACGAAGGAGAACATCTTGACTTCACAGGCAGCCAGAAAAAAGTCCAGAAACTCTTTATCTGTGAACAGACATCATCGATAAACCACAATAATGACACTCCATTTATGAACGAGGAAACTCATTCATTAACTAATATAAACCGAGTTTAAGTAAGTGTGTTAGGAGCAAATTTTTAATATTCGAAGATATAAATCTTGAATGTGAGAGAATTTTAAGCAAATAAAAAAACGGAAGCAGACACGGATTAAGCTAGATCTAGCTTGAAAAAGTTGATAAAAAACAAGTATATCATGATTTTTAATTTCAATTTTGGCTTTTAACAATAACGAAAACTAATTACACAACTGTGCCACAATCAGTTTTGCGAGGCTTCTCATTTTTTTTATTACGGTTTATTGTTTTTTTAAATATATCTATTCATGTCATATTTTGCATATTTATTTTTAGTGAGTTGTATATGAAGTTGAGAAATCATTGTTTACTTACTAATAATTTCTTCATTTACCATCACATTTGGAACAATATAAAATTATGTTAAATAATCGTGATCTCAGCATTGCGCAACATAGTTGTGATTATAATTGTTCATTATTGACCAGCCCTAGTCAATTTACATTAACACTATTCAGCACTTTAAAGGCGGATCTTGGCAAATCATATGAACGTTTACTGGCTTAAAAGGGGAAAAAAAGTCTGTTTAGATAAATGCAAAAGAAACTATACAAAATGGTCATAGTATTACAATTAGTTATACCTAAAATCTGAAACACTACTTAGCAGTTTTATATAGTTGTATATTAGTGCCAAGAGATGCAAAAAGTTAGTACAATCTTGCAAGTTGTCACACTTAAACTTTATAAAAACTGAAAATCACTGCGGTCAAATATTAACTAGTCTTGGCCCGGATTTATGCTGCATACTAAAAATTATACGATCTGGGGTTAGGGTGCTCAAGGTTAACTAATCCACTCTGTCACGAGACTGGAAATCTGCCATGGCTTCAAGTCTCGTTTGCCATGGCGACAGCGGAACCCACAACCACACGCATGCACAAGCCTATATTTACATAGAGGTCATGTCGTTGAGGGCATGATCCAGCTCTTCACTAATGGCCTTGTACTTGAGTTTCTGGGCGTAAAGCTCATCTGTTCACGTTCAAAGAGAGAGGAGGACAGAAGATGAAGTGGGAAGGAGAGAAGAAATGTAGGAAAAAGGCAAAACTTCGATTATGACAGTGCAAGGCGGACAGGAAAAGATAACGCTATACATAGAATATGACTTGTATGAAGAATAAACAGAAAATGTAGTTGGAAATGGAACGGAGGCTGGGAAAGAGAAAACTGTACCTTCCAAATCATCAATGGTTTTCTCAAGTTTGGCCACAGACCTCTCCGCGAACTCGGCACGGGTCTCGGCCTGGCAGAAATAGAGATGTCAAGTAAATGTGTTATAGAAGCGAACAGAAACCTAAATTCTCTACAATCAAGAAATTCATGTCACCTCCTTCAGCTTATCAGTCAGGATCTTGATCTCTTCCTCATACTTGTCTTCCTTCTGGGAATACTGCATGAGAAAAAAAAGTTGGGTGAGGAAATGAGAGAATGTTTTAGCTCAACACACTTCAAACGAACATTCACGATTCCACATTTTTCCATAAGAGCTGTAAGACGCAAGTTTTGACATTGTTGCATTTTTTCCAGTAATTTCTGTCTGCAGCCGCAGCCCTGGCCTGTTGCTGTTGTGCAAGGCCTGCGACACGCAGGTTGTGAGACACTTGTGTTCTGTCGGAGGTAAGAACAGATCTGGACATGTGTGCTGGAATGCAGCGGTAACATTAACAAAACAGCAGGTACAAGCATAAACATTACTTGAGCAATTCAGAAGATCAGATTTAGACTTGCACCTTTCACTTCATGCGTGGTATATGGGCCATTCTATGATATTGGGTACATCTCATATCCATATCAATACAATCATTGGTACACATGATCTTATGCCAAAACGCATCATTACAGGGCGAAAAGTACGTTTTGTTCTAGATAGCAGGTTTTTATCCCTTAAAAACAGTTTTACAGCAAGCTGATGTGATGTTGCTCATGTTATTCTGTAGAGACAAAATAACCTCAAATATATGTGTCATAGCTTTGCCTTCAGTTAGATTAGATATACAAGACATTTTTTTTACATATCTCAAAAATGCAAAAAAGTAGGTGCATATCTCAAAAATTCAGTTCACTGTTGTGCGTCTGAGAAACAACTTTGACCAAGCTACCCACTAGTCAAACCTCTGTTATAAAGGAATGAACTGTCCCCATGTCAAATTAAAAGCATACTGGGATTTCATGAGAGTGACCGATTAAAAAAACTAGAAGGGTCTTGTCTTTTGTTCCTATATTCCGATTAACAAAGCAAACAAGTACCAAGAGTGGATAAGACTGGAGTGAAATAACTGTCAGCAATTTTGAGTGAAACGTCCATGTATTAAAGGTCAAAAAATGTCCGCAATGTTATGGTTACTCAGTATAGTAAAAAAAACTTAGAAAACAATCCAAAAACAGGTTACCCTATAAAGCTTTTTTTATGTGGTCACCCTTGTTTAAGGATAATACTTTATAAACATCATACACCAGATGGAAATACACACACATTTTCAATGCGCCACATCAAACTCCTTAAAAAGGCATGTCATAAAAACCAAGACCAATTTTTTCTGAATATATAAAACTAAAGTCCTACAAGTGTATTTAAACAATATCAAACATGCTTTGTCAATTGTCATCTCATGCAATACAGGATTTTAGTTTTACTTCAGCTCCATTAATTTAAAGACTTCCGCTTCATTTGCGTAAAACTTCTTATGCTTGATTGGATACGGATGGAACTTTATAATGTGGTCTGACACATGTGGCCTTTTACTGTGGATAACAACACGCAGCCAAACACCAGCAAAAGGCCACTTGTAAATGAGAGCTGTCAGGTTAGGCTCAAATGATAGGTCAGGGCCGTCGGTTTGGCAATTGGGGAAGTCATATTTGATTGCCGGGAAGGCCATATGCAAAAAGATTGCTGGATATACTCGTGATCTATTTAGGCTATAAAAACACACAACAAACCAGAAGACGTGCAGAGTGACACACACATATACCATACCTTCTCAGCTTGGGCCTCCAAACTCTTAAGATTGTTGGTGACATTTTTCAGCTCCTCCTCCAGCTCAGCGCATTTGCTATATACAGAGCAGCCCATTTAATTGTGACGGAAGCAGATAAGAGAGAGACAGAGAGGAAAGGAAAGAGATGATGACAGGCCAGTCGCATCCGAAGAGAAACTGAGATGTTGCTAAACATATAAACTGTAGTCTTTGAATGCCTTTAAATTATGGTTGCACAAAATACTTCCTCAAACATATGTGGAACACTAGATATTTTGCAGATAATTTGATGAGCACCAAAAAAGATCAAATACAATTATATTAAGTTATACATTCAAAAACAAAAAGTTAGAAATTCAATAAATGTGAACTTGGGTTGAAAATATCAATCATTTTTAAAAAACAAGTCGTTATTCGTTTTCACTATGTGAAGCCATGAGCCAGGACATCTTACAAACTAACTTGTCTTCCACTAATTCTCAATGACATTTCTTCACTTTGGGTGAACTAGTCTTATCCAGTTTGCTTTGTTACTGTTTTTTGTGTGTGTGTGCATTGGGCATGATTGTGATGTGTGGTAATCTGGTTAAAGTACAAGGAAGCTCAACTTTATCATATCATGAGTCTGAAAGTGAAAACGTCCTTCTAAGCAAATTCTTGAGGAACATGCAAGCTTTAGCTTTAGGCAGGTATTACAAAGCATTGTGATTGAAGCATGCATGCGTCCCATGCAAAATACCTATCATGCTTTCTGGTTAATGAATGCCATTTTGATCAGTATGAGTAAAAGAGATGAAGGGATACAAAGATGAACAGGTAAAGAATTAGATTAAGAAGTGCAGACTAAGAGGGCTGGATGGAGGAGTCTCTTTCCCAATCGACACCTTTTCTACGAACCGTCACTCAAATACACAAACTGTGTACATCTCCCGGGGTCCGCAAACCCAAAGTCTCCAACAAACATCCAACATACATACACAAAATCTTTCAAGCCGAATATGTACCTTATCCTCTGAGGCCTGGAGAGTCTTCAGTGCCTGGTCAAAACCTCTCAGCTCCTCTTCCATCTGCTTGACATGGCTGTTAGTTTAAGCGGGGAGGGGAAGGCATGTCAGGTCAAAGGTCACACATGCACAAACACAAATGAAAAAGGGTTGGGAGATATGAACTTAAGATGGAGTAAAACCAATGAAATCATTCGCATGCTCTTTTTCTCACGCACTCAAAGGAAGATTATGGTTATGACCGAGCATTCCTATCATCATGCAGAATAAGGTATTTTTCTCACGCTGAGAGAACAATGAATTAGCTTTAAAAGAACACGGTGGAAAATGCAGGGAGGAATTATGCCAAAAGGACGATTCGTCTGGTTTGTGTATGTGATGTTTTTGTGATTAACCTCTCGGCAAGCTCTGCTCTCTCCTCCGTACGCTCCAGCTCACCCTCCACGATCACCAGCTTACGTGCCACCTGTGACACCACACATTTACTTACGTTAAATCTATAGAAGCAACACAATTTTGGAATATAATCCAAGTAAATTAACTTTCAGACGTTTACCTCCTCATATTTGCGGTCAGCCTCCTCAGCAATGTGCTTGGCCTCCTTGAGCTGGATCTCCTGGAGCTCCATCTTCTCCTCATCCTTCAGAGCCCTGTTCTCAATTACCTTCATCCCTCTATTAAACAAAAGAGACATAGGAAGTGAATTAGAAGGTTTGGAGATTAAAGGTGGAAAAGTTAACAAAAAATGATTCTGAACAAACATGCTGAATCGTAATCTTCAGCGGTGTAAACTGTGACACACCCTGTACGCATTGTTCTTGTGATCGTATGCAGTCGTAGTTTTTGTTTTTGTGTTTCATAATATAACTGTATTACGTATTTTGTACAAATCTATTGTACAACAATTTTACTTAATTTTCTTTTGCATGCTTTCATGCATAAGCTATAGGGACATTTTGCAGAAGTGTGCAGGAAGTTGTATTTGGGCTACATTAAAAAAAAGTGTATGAACAATAACATTCATTTATTTTGTTGCATTGAAACAGTCTACATCATAATTATTGACATGACATAGCTTGCCCCTTATCAGAGATGTCACATTTCTATTACATTTGTTTATGCAGAAAGACTGAAATGAGTCAAACCAAGTGGACTATAAAAAGTTTTAAGCGTGCACCTCTCGCTCTCATCTGCAGCTTTCTCGGCTTCCTCCAGCTTCTGCAGGGCTGTGGCCAATCTCTCCTGAGCACGATCCAACTCCTCCTCAACCAGCTGGATACGCCTGTTCAGAGACGCCACCTCAGCCTCAGCCTACAGCACAAACACGTGAAAAACAACTTTAGATTGGAGCAGATAAACTCTTCCAGAGATCCAGAGGAGCGTGAAGTTAAACACGGAACAGGAGGACGGAAAACAAGACCTGGCAACATGTCCAGGATCAAGTTTGGAAGCTGGAACCAATGAGACATTGGAAAAGACATCACATAGTGGAATTATGTGGGGCAAAGTGGCACCATACATTTTCAGGCCAATCTGGTACCAAACCGCATTACACATTTACATTTAGTCATTTAGCTGAATCTTTTATCCAAAGGGACTTAGAAATGAAGTTTACAAAGAAGTATTTAGAACAAGAGGTAATAAAGCAATCGCAAGTGAAACAATGCCAGTCTTAGTAAGATTGGCATTAAGACTGGCATCGCCTAAAATGTATTTTAAGTGTGATGCAAAGGGATCGAAGGAATACAAAAATTTGAAGATCTGTGTTCGGTTTACACAAACTTTCATAAATGTCAAATAGTTGGTTAGTAAAGTTGTGTCACTTAAACAAACCTTTAAAATATGAATCCCATGTAATAAGTTTAACAAAGTACTGGCATAACATTGATTTTTGATTGGATAATGCATCGCGTCTATCAACGTAATATTTGTATATTTTGTATTTTTATTTCAAAGTATAATAATTGTCTTTAATAAACAATAAATAATTTGATAATAAATATTTGATAATCACTCAAAATGTTTAAAATGCAAACTTATGGATTAAGATATTAAATAGCAAATCTGCAACAGTTCCGATATAAATACATTTTTTTATTTATATATTATATACAAATATATATTATAAGTACAACCCCAGTTTTTGATGTATAGACCACCATGTGACATCCCATAATTTTCCTACAAACTTCATGTGATAAAACTATTGACACTTTACACAAAGGGATCCAAACAGCAATAAATAATTTAATTCAATAACATTTTTAATATTTAATACAGATTTAATACAGATTTAATACATCATTAATAATCTGGAGTTTAACTCAACGGCCTTGTCTGCCGCGCCTCGTCAGCTGAGAAAACCGACCAATGACGAGCCGCATCCAGCGCGGCTTGCGGATATGACGTCACCACTACCAAACACTGGAGTTTCGCACCAAATAAGGACAGAGGAATGTAAAGTGTGCGGGCTGAGTTCATCTCACGTCATTCCCGAGAGACGGAAGGCGACTCTTGAGCGGTAACAACGGCCACATCAGACGGCATTTAAACGATGAAAAGTCGCAGAAAAAGCACATGAACGCCCGGGTGACGTCACGCTGGTGACCCCGACGTCACGTTTCCCCAGGGGTTCCGATACGTTTTTTAAACATTCGTCGAAGTGTTTTCTCACTTCCTTAAGGAAGAATCAAACAATGTGGGAGAGCGAATGTGGATCCACAGGGTCCCAAATGCATCCAACCACAAACGTGTCTCTCCTCTTATACTGTGACGTCATTGATTACGTCAATTGATGTTTCAATTAAGGTGACCCCACCGAACAGCCCATCGATTTTAAGGGTACTCACCACCCATGGGTAACATGGAACACCCCAGACTTGTGCCCATGCCCATGCAGCATCACCTGGATTATATCATCAGATTAAATTAGAGGGGTGTAATCTCTTAAAACGCCCAGATTATAATCCGTGTTATCCAACGTTGAACTGTAGGTGATACGCATGTAATCTGGATTTAAACATCGCATATGTTTTGAAACTGAGATTATCCGAAAGGTCCAATCCGGGTGTAAATGCTCCAACGCCCCAGATTATTACCCGTGTTATCCAAAGCACAATCCTATGTGATACGCAATATAATCTGGATTAAAACACAAATTACATTTGGAGATTATCCGAAGGGGCGTCCAATCCGGGTGTAAATGTGTAACACGCGGGTCAACCCTCGCCCCAGATTATTACCCGTGCCATACCAAGCACAAACCTATGGGATATGTAACATCAGCTGGATTTTAAGATCAAATACGTTTTGAGACCCTGAAAAGGCGTCTAATCCAGCTGTGAACGTTAACCCCTCGCCCCAGATTATTACCCATGGCATCTAAAGCACAAACATGTGTGATACGCGACATAATCTGGAATTAAACATCAAATATGTTTTTAGACGGAGATAGCCCGAAAGGGCGTCTAATCCGGGTGTGACGATAACCCTGACCCCAGATTATAACCCAGGCCGTTCAAAGCACAAACATGTTTGATACGCAATATAATCTGGATTAAAACATAAAAGCACGTCTAATCCGGGTGTAAATGCTTAAAACGGGAGTCAACCCTCACCCCAGATTATTACTCGTGTTACCCAAAGCACAAACATGTTTGATACGCAAAATAATCTGGATTAAAACATAAATTAAATTATGTATGGAGATTATGCAAAGCACGTATAATCCGGGTGTAAATGTTTAACACGGGTTCCACCCTGACCCCAGATTATAACCCATGCAGTCTAAAGCACAAACATGTTTGATACGCAATATAATCTGGATTAAAAAATCAAATAACTTTCAGACAGAGATAACCCAAAAGCACGTCTAATCCGGGTGTAAATGTTTAACAAGGGTTCCACCCTAACCCCAGATTATAACCGGTGTTACCCAAAGCACAAACATGTTTGATACACAAAATAATCCGGATTAAACATCAAATAACTTTCAGACGGAGATAGCCGGAAAGGGCGTCCAATCCGGGTGTAAATGTTTAACACGGGTTCCACCCTGACCCCAGATTATAACCCATGCAGTCTAAAGCACAAACCTATGATACGCAATATAATCCGGATTAAACATCAAATAACTTTTAGACGGAGATGACCCAAAAGCACGTCTAATCCGGGTGTAACTGCCCTCACCCCAGATTATAACATATGTAACGCAATATAATCCGGATCAAACATAAAGTTAAAGTATGATCGGAGATGACCCGACATGACGTCTAATCCGGGCGTGGATTACCTGCTCTCGCGCGCGCTTCTCCTCCTCGACCTGCCGCTGTAGAATCTCGGCTCTCTCTTCAGCCTCGTCCGCCTGCTGCTGCAGAACTTTAATCTTCCTCTTCACCGCGTCGATGCTGTTGGATCCGGCCATCGTTAAGCGCGACTGTGGGCTCGTGCGGTCGGGTTAATCGGACTCGGGTCGAGCTGCGAACGGGACCGAACCGCGGAGGGAGAGAGAGAGAGAGAGAGAGAGAGAGAGAGAGAGAGAGAGACACCAACGCCCCGCCAACAAGTCAAACGCTGCGAGACTGGAAGTAACGCGAGGTTCGGATGTTCCGCTCGGCGTTTTGATTGGACCACTCAAAGTTCCTAATGTTCTTCAATATGTCTTAAAGACGTGGCAAGTTCTCCTAATTCAGACTTCCGCTTTTGGCGGCGCGTGAAGGTTTAATGTCATGTAGTCGCTGCTCTCCCTCCCCTCGCCCAAACTGAGCCTTAACAGCACTTCCGGATAACCCCACCCTGTCCCCGACGGGCTGGCTGTGGGGTGTAACGCTGATCCCGGGTCAGAGCTCGAAGCGTCACGGTGGGTGGAGATTGGGTGCAGAACTGATCTCCGGTCAGCGTTTGTTTTTGGGGTTTTCTTATTCATGCTGGACAAATATGATATAGAGATGTGACGTAATAATAAATTATTATGTATATGTTATTATTTAAATCATCATTATATGATGTTATTATTTAAATCATTATATTATGTTATTATTTAAATCATTATTATATTATTATATCTTTTAAATTATTATATAAACAGTGTTTGGTATACAAGAGAAAGCATTAAAAAAACAATATTAAAAATAAAAGGGTAATAAACCTTAACATTAAGTGTCATTACAACATCTTCAAGATTTCTTATTCTGTGCGGAAGTGCCCCCCCCTAACACGTGTCATGGCCAGGTAGATGACGTAGTGCACATAAATCATCATTATGGCATTCCAGGCCACTCCTTTAAACTGGGAATGTGCTGCTGGGATTATGAATGAGCTCAGATTGTTGTGAGGATGTTGGGCCTATCTGTTAAAGAATGTCATTCTGGATTAACTGATTGTAGTTTTTTGTTCAGTACCAGGCAAAAGTTTTACTCACTCATGCATTCATAATGTCACACTTTATAATAATAATAAACCCATGAAGGCTTGGGAATGGGTATTTTTATCTTATTCAGTGACCTTTGAATAGAATATGCAGAAATTATGTCTTGTCCTTTTATAAAGCAGCATTTTTTAAAGTCTCGAATTGAGATGTATAGAATTTTATAGGAGTCCACCTCTATTCTGCGCTCTTATTGACTTTTCTTTTTTTTTCTAAGTTCTGGACATTCATATTGAAAACATTGGTATGAAATAAAATGTACATACTGTCATGGAAAACATGAATGTTTGCTACATTATATTTATGTCTATGAAACTAATTTCAGGCACTCAAGGCTTATTTATTAAAGAATGTCATTCTGGATTAACTGATTGTAGTTTTTTGTTCAGCACCAGGCCAAAGTTTTCATAATTCCACATCTTATAATAAAAATAAACTCATGAAGAGCTTGGGAATGGGTGTTTTTATCTCATTCTGTTACCTTTGAATAGAATTTGCAGAAATGATACCATGTCATTTTATAAAGCAGCATTTTTTAAGGTCTCGAACTGAGATGTATAGAATTTTACAGGAGTCCATGTCTATTCTGCGCTCTTATTGAGTGTTTTTATCTTATTCAGTGACCTTTTGAATAGAATTTGCAGAAATGTAACATGGTATTCACCTCTATTCTGCGCTCTTATTGACTTTTCCGAGTCAAAGACCTTTTTTAAAGTTCTAGACATCCATATTGAAAACATTTGTATGAAATAAAATGTACGTACTGTCATGAAAAAAATTTATATTTGCTGCATTATTTGTATGTCTATGAAACTAATATCAGGCGTTCAGGCCCTGTTGAACGTAATTCTGGATTGGCTGATTGTAGTTTTTTTGTACAGTACCAGTCAAACATTTTTGGGACACTTACTCACTTATGTATTCATAATTCCACACTTTATAATAATAATAAACTCATGAGGACTAGGAAATAGATCTAAGGAAATCGTGTAACTTATTTTTTATCTTATTGAATATTTAATCTCATTTTATCTTATAGAATTTGCAGAAATGTTGTCTTGTCATTTTATTGAGCTGCTTTTTAAGCTCTTGAATCGAGATGCATGATAAGGATTTTAAAGGAGTCCCAGTCTATTCTGCGCTCTTATTGACTTTTCTTTTTTTTCCAAAGTTAAAGACATTCATATTGAAAACATTTGTATGAAATAAAAAGGTACGTTCTGTCATGAAAAACATGGATGTTTGCTAAATTCTATTTATGGCTATGAAACTAATTTCAGGCATTCAGGCCCTATTTATTAAAGAACGCTATTCTGGATTGGCTTATTGTAGTTTTTTGTACAGTACCAGTCAAAAGTTCCTTGAAATTTACTCACTTATGTATTTATTATTCCACATTTTATAATAATAATAATAATAAACTCATGAGGACTAGGAAATGGAGCTATGGGAATTGTGAAACTTAAACAGAAAACAAACCTGTTCTTTTTATCTTATCAGTGACCTTTTGAGTAGAATTTGCAGAAATGTTGTCTTGTTATTTTATCGAGCAGCTTTTTAGCTCTTATATTGAGATGCATAGTAAAGAATTTTTAAGGAGTCCCGGTCTATTCTGCGCTCTTTTCTCTTCTTTCTTTTTTCATTTTGACAGCATTTGCATTAAATAAAATCTACATACTGTCATGGAAATACAAGTGTTTGCTAAATTATATTTTGGTCTATGAAACTGATTAAAGGCATTCAGGAACCTTCACATCCAATGTTTCTTTTTTAAATAATGAGAAACATTTCATTCAAGTGTCCTTAAACTAAGTAAATGTTGCTCATTTTGAGTGACTCAAAAGCATGACCATCAAGTATAGTGTTTTATATTTAAATGCCAACTTCTTCATAATTTGAAGGCAGTCTGTCTAACATACAAAGGAGATAAAAGTCCAGAATAAAACTATGACACATGTTCAGAAATGTTTCTTTGATGCATTTGGTTTCTTAATTGTCCATGAAAAGCAAACACTTCGGTTTGTTACCTTTCCTAAACACATGTCAAAATTCCACAGTTAAACACATATTTACTAAACTCACACGATCCATAAAGGGACCATGCTCTTGGGTAAACAAACCCTGATTTAGTTATGGCCTGGGCGGTGTGCCTCTGTGTACTCGGAATAAGAGCAAAACCACAGAGTATTTCATAACCCATGTGTAACATAACAGTTACACTATTGTCGAGATGATTCCATGTCCGTATTGTATGGGTTGTGTTGTGACGAAAGCAAATTCAATTTTTTAAACGATTTAACATGACAATGTAAGTTGATGTAAGAAGTGTTCTCATACACTTTGTTCTTTGAATTGCATTAGGTCATTAAAAAAGAATCCACCGCCGAGTTTACAGGCCTGGGCAAAACTGAACAAGACTACTGTTGTAATACTGCTGTGTGGTTTCAAATGAACAAACTTTCTTGCAATCTCACTTTAGAGTGCTTTAAAGTGAACCCTAAGGGATAGTTCACCCAAAAGTAAAATAGTCACACTCTAGTTGTTCCAAACCTGTACACATTTCTTTTGTTTGCTGGGCCACGCAAGTATGTTTGGACAAATGCTTGTAAACAGGTTAGACTACCAACGTGGAGCCAATAATAATTAGGAGTCATAAATACCCCAGAACGTTTTGTTGTCCTACATACTTCAAAATATCTCATTCTGTGTTAAACGGAACAAAAGGGGTTCAGGAACTTATAAGCATTCCGTTTGATATCTTATTCGTTCATCGGAACAAAGAAATATTTCGAGATTTGAAACAGTAAATGATAAGAGATTTTTATTTTTGTCTGATCATTTTAGGGAACGGTTTTAAAGACTTCCTATCAAGGTTCTCTTTATATTATGTAAACAAACTCTTAAGCTTTGCATGTTAAAGACAAAGGAATGCTGACTGATACTGATTCATTCCTATACAAAGAAGAACTGAACAATCATGATGTTTCATTTCCTGTCTCTCCCTTCCTGTCTTCCCAAGCTGTGCAGAACACATGTGCTTTCAGACTGATGTGACATCATCTCACCACACGGTGGCGTCACATGATCAACACAATGTAGCTGTCAGTTGCATTTGCTTCTGTAATTTGTTAACTTTTAAAATAAGTAATGTAAACTGTTTTCTTATTACAGGTTTTTTTATTATTTTCTTTTTACATTTGGTTTATATATGTTTTTATATTTGTTATATTTTATTGTTATATTTGCCCAGTGTACTGGATTAACATTTGTATATAACAAATAATTTAGGGTCATTTTGGTCATATTTGTTCACTTAGGACACTGAAGAGAGAGAGAGTGGACAGCTCAAATGTCCGAAGCATTCGCACCGATCCCTGCGCCACAATTAAGACAACAAATAAATCCTTTTACATATGAAAAAAATTTATATAGAGAAAATTAATTTATTAAGAAATATAAATCAAATCTGGAGAGTATTAAGTCATTTGAGTATTAATAATCAAATAACATAGGAAAATAATGGATGGGAAAAAATCATAACAATGTGAATATTATAGGGATGCCCTTGGTTTGAGCTGGTGTGCACTTACACAATATTGATCGCTTATTGATTTAGTTGTAAGTAATACTTTATTATGAATATCCTTAGAAACAAAACAGTTATGTAATTGTTTTGTTTCAGCTGAATATTTGAAGGAACCTTCTAAAAAAATCCTGGTCCTCAACCAGGATGAGCCTGTTTCCATCATAGGTTAAAGGTGATAAGGGGTGGTTTGACATTCTGACCTCTAGGATACACACGTACACACTTTACCAACATAACAAGACCCGCACACCCACAGCAGCTGTTTATGTGTGTGTTAGAGACTATGTTCTTTTCTATTTCGGTTCATTTAGTTCACCAGCTACATATATGAACGTATAAAGGTGTTTCACAACTCGGCCGTTTAACCTCTTACATTTGACCAGCACCTTTAGGGTCACTTCTGCAGATGTTTGTTTAAACTATCCTCTCATTCACTTTAAACTGATCGCTTTATGAGATTAAGCAATAATGGATCGTACTTCTATACTTTAGCATTGGGTCTTTTCTAAGCAGGGTTTTTTTTAACCTGCGGGGTAGCAAGGTAAATGATCGGCTCGCACTGAAGTTTTCCCTCAAGGTTGGGATGGAAATAGATTTTACAGCGACAGCTGTAATGGAGGCAACCCACACTCACCCACTGTTGGAATCTTTTGTTCTCTTTCTGGCTGTCTTATTGAGGGTTGCCAGGTTGATGAGACTAAATCCACACATTACAATGTGTCTCTCTGTACGCCGGGTTTTGATATTGGCATATAAAGAAACAAATTAGTGCTAAATAATCTAAAATCAAACTCCTTTACAACCCATTTTTTCCACACGACATGTTCAAAGCCTCCGAATGTAACCCACACGTAACTTACGCCTTATGAAGGCCAAACATTATGACAACAGGTGTGCTTGCTATATGGGGAACAAAGGAACAACGAGCAATAGATGGACATAGTTGGATGACGGCTATGATGGTACAGGCTTAGTTTAGCTGTGGAGCCGAGAATCAAGTTACACAATGGCGCATTTTTCTAACCTTGGTATGGAGGATTTGTCTTATGTGCAAAATGCTGCTATCGGTTTTAACATCTATGTATAAGAAATTCTGCAGATGAAAGCAAATATTTGAAATATGGCACAAAATAGTTTTGACTATGTAAATATGAGGATTGTCATTTTGGGACGTGATGGCATGTCAAGATGCACATTTACATCTTACATTTTGGGACCTTTCAGGTATGCATCTTACATCATTTCCTTACATCAAGTTATGAAAACATATATCTAGACTATTAAAGCTAAGAGGAAGTTTAGGAAGGATTTATTGACATCACAGTCAAAAAAAAGGTCAGCTGTGAGGGAGTGAACGTAGAAAAATGACAAGAATGAAGGGGCGGGCCTACGGGATAAAGTTTGGCATTCGGCTTTTTTCTTGTGTGTGTGTGTGTCATCACTCACATCCGCAGCCTTTTTCTCGGATATCTCCAGTTTCTCCTGAGCGTCCTTCAGGGCCTCTAAAAACTTATCCAACTCGTCCTCAGTTCCCTTCAGTTTCTTTTGCATTTGAATCAGTTCATCCTCGTGCTGGAAGACACAAGAACCATTGAGAGCGGGGGTGAGGTGGAGAAGAGTGTGAAATATCATCAACATGGACTCATGCACCATAATACATATCCACACATGCCCACATCATTCTTTCCCAACCACCCGTATCCTCAAACTGATACCATATGATCTCAATCCAGGGTTGTGCCATAACCTTCTTTATCTTCTAAGAGTTAGGAAAACTGTTCCTTAAGACCCTCTAAACTACACACATCTCATCCTCTCCTGCTAAGGCTCCCTATCATCCCTCACAATCTTCCCAGCCTTTCAATCTCAGCCTAACCTGTTTGCTTCTCTCCTCCGCAGCCTTCCTATCCGTCTCCGCCTGCTCGGCCTGGTCCAGAGCGTTCTCCTTATCCAGCTTGAGCATCATCATCTTCTTCTTGACGGCCTCCATCTTTTAGGTCGGTCTGGCTTACGGTGCGAGAAACGGAAGAAAGTTGCAGTGTGTTGTTTCACCAAAGGTGAGCAGCTGGGATGTGGGAACAGGAGCTGGCCGAGAGAGAGGGAGTAAAGTTGAGAGAGACCAAACTCAGCCGGGCATAGTAAGAGGGCATTTATATGAGGACCATCAAGGCCCTCCTATTTTCAATCAAGCCACACCCATACACTGTTATAGCTCACCTAATACAGTCATGATGTCTGTTTGGTTTCTGATGTGGCAGAAATGTATTCATATCATTGCTTTTTAACAAACTGCAAGGACTGGAAACATACAGAATTGTGCAAAACTCCTAGGCCTGTCAGTACTTTCTTCGGTTCAATGGTTTGAGTCAGCATTTATATTTTTTGGAGTAGTTTGTCATTAAAAAATAAGGTTTTACACCTATTTTCTCATTATTTGTAATAATACAGTGAGAATTTTACTATGCAGTTAAAACACGTTGTACAGGATTGTACCATTGCAAGTGTCTTGAAGCGTCTTAAAGACATTAACACAGGCCTTCTAGATCTTGAACGTTTTCTCTCTTTTTATCGTGAATTGGATGATGACACCAGATATCTGTAGGATACTGTATACAACGTATACTTTCACTAAAAGATTCTGTAATTCCTTTACATTTATTTCATACTCCTGTTTGGATTTATACATCATCCGTTGGGATCCAATGACACAAGCACACAACAAAGGGAAAGAACAGAAGGCATTAGATAAAGATGAGCCTCGGCTATAATAAGACAAAGCCTCTGTGTTTGTGACAGGCACAGGTGTTTGGTACATTTCTTACATCCCCAGCTGCACTTTTCCCTTTATGGCCCATCCGTCACCACAATGATCATTTTACAGTTCTTTTTTTCTAATGCAGGACACCGTTGGATCCTCAATCGAGTATAAGGCGTCATTGGGGAACACTTTATGTCACAATTCACTCTCATCTAAATGACTTTTCGTTTTATTCAAACCAGCCGACAGTTTGGACATGTACTTTGAGTTTGAGCTAAACTTTAAGCATTGTGCAGTTTTACACATATTCGCTACACCTTAATGCCCCATATTCCACTATAGCTAAAAATTAGATGGAAGGATAGGGTTCCAGTTCAAAACTTACAAAATTATATAGTAATATATTGTGAATCTATATATTGACATTAATATGAAATGTTCCCATCTTTGTACCTAATGTACCTTTATTACGTCATTATATTATAATGGTGAAAGCACACTTTTTGATAGTGATGTCATTGATGTGCGACAAACTCATTTCTTAAAATAATGTTAGCTGATGTCCAGAGACAATGCACGGTGTCAGGTTAAGAGTGAGCTTCTATTTCGAGTCATAGAGGCCGGGATAAGGTTAAAATGCATTGTTTAAGTACGAATAAACATTGAGTTTATGAGATCCCAACAGATCATTTTTTTATGGATTCTTCAATTTAAATAAGAAGAAACAATTTTATACACAGAATTCTATACTGAAGCATAACATTGTAAATCCGCACATAAGTCAAATGTACGTACATATTTTGTCAACTAGAAAATTGCTTATGATAAATTTGAGATCTTCTATCAAAGATTTATTTCATATTTTAAATTATTTGGCTTAAGGAAAGTATTTATGACAGAAAACCAATATTTTTCATTATTAATTTATATTATTATGTGTCTTTTAAAAAAATGTATTTATCTTTCAAACAGTGAAAAGATGGATGAGGTACAATGTGTGTGTGTGTGTGTGTGTGTGTGTGTGTTTTTGAATGCCAGCTGATGTGCCACCAAGCTATTAATACCCGTCTGTTGGCTGACATTGTCTTATGCATTAGTTGGTAGCCAGGTGGAAAGATATGGAATGCAAATAAATCTTGGCAACACAAATGGGTAAAAAGTGATAGTTTACAAAAATTGTCATATTCTCAAACCCTTGTTATTTAAAACCTATTAAAACCTTTTTTCTTCTACAGATCACAAAAAAGATATTTTGAAGAATGTTGATAGCCAAAGAGCAGTGGTTCCCGTTCAGTGGTAGTGTAAGGACACAAAACCATTAAAGGTTCAACAAAATATCTTTTGTGTTATACAGAAAAAAGTCATACAGGTTTGATATGACAAGAGTAAATCATGACACAATTCTTATTTTTGGTTCACCCACCACTTAAAAAATTAAATTTTATAAAGGACAATACAGCCAAAGCCCATCAATGTTGTATATGAATAGTTTTAATTCTTAAACTCATAACAGCATTCTAAATTCACTTTGTAAACTTTTTAAATCTCTGTCATTTTCAATACAAACATTTAAAAGCAACAAATCCTGTTTTTTTAACCAATCATTCTACAAAAAATTATAGATGCTGTTTCCTGAAATGTGGAAATGTTTGAAATAAAAGCATAAAACATTGCAGCAATATTCAGTCGAGCAAATATTGGCACAGTCAAGTAATTGCAAAAACATCTTAACCAAAATGAAAGAATCAGCAAAACTGTAGTAAGACATCAAGTTGGAGTTACTAGCAAAATTTTGGGGTGTGATACATTTCAGTCAATAAATCATCACATACTTCACACACACACACACACACACACACACACACACACACACACACACACACACACACACACACACACACACACACACACACACACACACACACACACACACACACACACACACACACACACACACACACACACACACACACTGGCCTAAAACAAACAAAAAAACCTTCATGGGTTTAATAAGTTCTTTGCTATATATGCAAATATAATTCTACATATTGCTTTCAGATGCAATATAATTCCATCATAAAAGAGCCCTCAGTTTTGTGAAAACTTTGTGTTAAACCGCTGTTTTCACATTGTCATTAAAAATATGAAAAAGGTCCATATTCCAGGAAGAGAGCAGCAGTAGATTTGGTCTAACTGTTCAAGTTATGGCTTCTTTCTGCTAAATCATGCTTGTTTTCTCTTCATCCAATAAAGGAAAATAAATACATTTAAAATAAATCACAAAAATTGCTCACTATGACCTCAAACAAAAATGTTACTTTGGTAAAAAAAGAATCTATTCTGGCTTTGCCTGCTCCAGCATATATATATATATATATTTACACGTATAAATCTATACCGATATACAGCCTTAATGTAGCGGTACAAAGGACTCAAGTGTCTCCAATACAGTATGTGTAATAAAACAAAGTGTTATGTTTAGTTGATTTGTTTACTTTAAGAGTTGTAAGACAACTGTTTATTCCGCTAGCGAGTGCAAAGTCCCATTATGTGAATGATCTCCCAATCACAATGCTTTGGTGAAACTTCATTGGTCCATGGAGGTCAAAAGCCATCTGATTGGATTCCAAATAGAGGGCATGTTGAATGTAAACTTGCCATAAACATCCACACACAAGCTGTAAGCAATATTACAGGATAAACTAAATACTGTACGTGTAAAGAAATGATTAGTTTTATAAACAAAATATGACACATTTCGTCGGAGGAAGACTTGCTCGGTTTAGAGTATGTTCCTTCAGACGACAGGCCAGTTTTATTGAAAGATGAAAGACTTTAACAGTGTGATCCCCGAGGCTCAGCAGGGGACTCGCTTTCCTCAGGAATGTCTTGTAAATCTGAAAATGAAGAAAAAGAAATGAATGAAAACAGAAATCAGACGAATGTAACGAATGTAACGAAAACGGATTTGTGGAGGCTGGGTTCTTAAAAGTCATGGAGATGCTGTAAATGTTAAAAGCACTCCATAGGTGGTGTTTACTCAGAGATGTTTATCCTGCAATTTAATCCTGTTGTCAGCCTTTGACACATACACACACTCATTTATAATCACACTCATTAATAAGTAAATGCAGTTTATTTTATTTGGTCCCATGAGTTCTCACGGCTGTAAATGTGTGTGTTAATCGGTTTGTGCTTCTGTGCGTGGGTGTGTGTGGAATGCCTAATGTGCTAAATTCAACAAGCATGTGTGTGTGAGAGAGAGAATCGGTTGCATAAGCTAGTGTAGGCTGCATTTAGTGTTAGAAGGGGTCAAAGTTTATGCAGTTTTAGGAGAAGCAAATCTATGCCATCGCTCTGACAAATCTAATCTTTTCATATGAATCACGGCAAATTTCATGATGCTGTTCTGGCAAACACCTTGCAATTCTATATTATCGAACCTCATTCCAAGACATAACCATCTGTGAGAATGAGCTTGCCAACAGAAGGTGTAATAAGCCTAATATCTCATATGTTAGAATGATCATTTCATGATGTTGATTTATATAACACTGCAAGGAGACAGATACATCAAATCATGCGTATTGTTTTACTGACCTCTTGGACTATCTGAACTGGGGGACACCCTTGAATCCACGTCGTCGGCGTCATCATCATCATCATCATCATCGGATATAACATCTACTTCCACATCACTGCCTTCTTGCAAACCATCTGATTGGTCCATTGATTCCTGACTGGCCAATGGGGTGTCAGTATTGGGGTCAGTATCACTCTCCCTGCGAGTTGGAGCCTGAAAAGAAGATATTTATTTATAATATTATCTTAACTTATTCAGGATTCTTCCCCATTGTTACATTTGTTTTTGATTTTACTATTATTTTAAAATATGGACAAACGATCAATCAGGGATCTTAAACACTCAACTTGTTATTTGTACTTTTAAATACAATGCCTTTTGCACACACAGTTTTCACCCTCTAAAACAATCGTAATATTATACTAAACATTGTTAATCAGTTAACATAAGCTCACCCGTGAGCCTGTATTTCCAGTACCGTCCGCCAGAGCACTATTGCTCTTAAGATCCTTCAGTTGTTTTTCCAGCTGGGCTCTTGCTCTCTCACTGTCCCTGAGTTTGCCTTCAGATCCCCTGAGGCGTACAAGCTCCTCCTGCAGGAGACTGTGCTGCCGTTGTAGCAGGGTAAGCTCACCCAGTGAGCCCGCATCACCCGCACCGTCCCTGGAAAGGGAGCGAACCGGTCGGGCCCCAGTGGTGGAAGGTGACACGTTGCTGTCCCGTAGGCAGAGCTCTAAAATGGAGTCCTGTCGTATCACCACACCCTAAAAAAACATGTGCGACAAAGTTCATTTTGGGCCCTGTTTATATATCTCTATAGGAATGATTTTGAGGTGCATACAAACCTGTAGAGCGTGTAGCTGTGCACTGAGATTAACCAACCTCTGTGATACCTCCTGAAACACAAAACACACAAACACATCAAAGTAAATATAAAATTATGTCTGTGTAAGCATTGTTACAACAGATAGTCTGTACACTGAATGGCATTACCTTACTGGGAGTATTGTCCGCCATTTGATTCCCGTTCCCATCCTGCAGTCAAACAGTTTTGCATTATTCACAAAGAACGAGCAACTTCATTGAACAAGTTTTCTTTGTCAGAACACGCTGAATGTTACACTCATTGAAAGTAGAGACGAGGCACAGCTTTGAGCAACAGTGATGTTGAATCGTGATAAGAGTCGTGATGCTGAGTTGTTGGTAGGTTCTGGTTGCTATGGAAACCGGCGAGTTTTAGATGGGTTTGCAACATGACAAATTTTTTCCAGGATTACATAAAACTAATAGCATAGAATTGTTTTGAAGATAATTATTATGCTATATAAAAATGTATGAGGTGTATGTGATGCCGGTAGATGTGGGTGACAGGGAGGCAGAATACATCATCATTACA
The DNA here is from genome assembly GCA_033220385.1 of Triplophysa yarkandensis. NCBI lineage: Eukaryota > Metazoa > Chordata > Actinopteri > Cypriniformes > Nemacheilidae > Triplophysa > Triplophysa yarkandensis. The sequence goes on along the minus strand of CM065660.1, from coordinate 15,165,347 downwards.
TTAACAGGGTCTACTGAAAGCAATGAATCTTGGGTGATAAATGCTGTGGGTGATTAAGAAACTAATAGACCAAATTATAGTTTTTTACCAACCGATGGTGCCCAAACTTTTGCACAGGGACATTTTTATAATTTCACCCATATTTTTGTCTTGAGGACTATATGTAAACATACTTTATGTAAAATATGCCACTCAGGACAGAACTTAAAAAACATGCTTTGGTATTATAACTCTTATTTTGTTAAAATTGTTCACATTTTCACAGATGCTACAAAGGGGTGCGTAAACTTTTGTATACAACTGTATATTCTGGTGGCTCTATATAACTCTGACATGGAATAAACTTTGTATGTACAGAATACTATATGTCTGTTATGTATTTATAAACACAATATACAAATTAATAACACTTACATATAAATACAATTATTGATAACTATAAATAAATACATGTGAATATTTCCAAAATATATTTATGTTTTTTTACAAATTCTAAATTAATTTGCACAATTCATAGAAATATGTTATATAAAAAGCGATTAATCACGATGAATAGTTTTACACCCCTAAAATAAAATAAATAATATACAATTAAATTAAATTTAAAAAATAAATAATAACCTGAGCCGATTGGCTCTCCTGCGAGCCATTAACTAACACGTCTTGACCATCTGGAAGAAAGGGAGAAAGCACATTGGTCAGATATTTTATGATAGTATACCAACCAAAGACAGATTTAATTCCATGTGTTTATCCTATATGAAACGTACTGATAACCAGCCCTCCAGTGTGGTTGTGAAGGCCGTTGGAACTGCAGGGAAGAGAAACCTCAAAATTGGATCCTAACAACAGCTCTGTCAACCTGTCCACTACAGAGACACAAGCACATCATGGCAATTTAATATCATAAATAATCTAATCATAAACTCTGTAGATTGTCCAGAGGTATATTAATGATCATGCATGACCATGCATGTAACTTTCACCTTCAGTTATGGCGTGAGTGAGGAGTTCTTCTCCGCGGGGTGCATGTGGAGACTCGGCTCTAAAGAGATTTCTGGAACAGTGTGGCAATATGACCTCATAACCTCCCAAGACCTCTGCCATGTCAGAGAATAGAGTCACCCGCTCCTGAAGAAGCTCTAAGACCTCTCTGTCCTTCTGCTGGATATCAGCTAAACAAATGAAAACAAACCTTTAAACCAACATATCAAACACATAAACACATGCCAGTATGAGATACTGTGTTTGAAACAAACCTTTCAGTCTTCGTAAAAGAGCTTTGTCTTCTGTTTCTATTAATGGGAATTCTTCTCTTGATGGACAGCTGTGGTATGAAATGATCACATAAAGCATTCATATGTATTTATAAGATATAAATTATGATCTTATTTATATTAAACTCTATATAACATGTACCTGCTGATGGTTTGTTGTATAAGCCGTAGCCATGTGTTTCTATCATCTTTGGATGCAGCGTACAGTTCGTACATCTCAGGTGGGCTGGACTCGCTGCTGATCAGGAACAAACCTCGCTCTTGATTGGCAATGTCTCTAACCAATAGATTTTGTAAGGAGACAACTGCTGACTTATCCTAGAGGGTGAGAGAATAGAGTTGTTACTGTGTAAAGAACTAAAACCATCAATAACTAAGTATGAAATATTAATTTAATATACTTACCAAACTGGCAAAGATAAATCTTTGATCTTTTTCTTGCAAGAAAACTAGAATGTCAGTCATCAGAAGGACTTGAACATCTAAAAAAAGACGGAACCATGCATTAACACAAAAGCACAAACACAAGGACATGTCAGCCAATGTCCCTGTCTATACATAACAGTTTATGTTAACTACAACAATGATCAATGTTACCATATAATCCATAATATTACAGGACAAAAAACATAATTGAAATTACAATTATGACAGCGCACCTTTCAGTCGAGAGCTGGGAGTTTTCCAGAGCAGAGTGCCCTCGTGGATCAGCTGCCGGCGGAGCAGTTCTGCTGGCCTGAACAAAGCCCCGGAGCGGAGTTTGGCCTCGGCTCGTGGGTCGACCCTGGAACGGATCTCCTGTAATCGGTGTGTCTTTTCTAGTTCCATCACCTGGTGATCCACAGAGCTGAGCAGCTCACGTATGTGACAGAGAGCCTGAAACAGACCTGAAGCTTCCTCAGGATTGTCTGCAAACACACATGGGGAATCAAACCATGACCCTTGTGTTGCCAATTGAGAATCTGTGTGAAAGAAGTATATCGAAATATATGTGACTTTCTCTTTGTCTCACCTTTGGTGTTGTCACAGATACGCTGGACCAGGACGGGGTATTTAGTTATACGTTGGGTAACCAGCAGGATGCACTCTTGGAACCCATGACGGCGGAGCAGAGGCCCCCGACCCACCCTCTGAGATAACAAACGCAAAATGACTGTTAAGTAGAGAGAATTTCTGTCTTTCTACACCCTTACTTAGCCCAGGAATCTTAAAAGAGCTTCAGGATAAATTTCATAAACCTTTTTTTCCTTCATGTTTCTACAAAAAAATCAAATAACATAGAACTGTTTGACGTCTCTTCTTTTCAGAAGTTATTTTGTAGAATGTTGGTCGAATAAAAGTGGCACTATTCAAAGCTTCAATTCCCGCAGAATATGTTTGTCACGCAAGTTTAAAATGATGGGGGGAGGGTATGTGTAAATGATGACAGATTTTCATTTCCGGGTGTTACTTTCAGCATATTATTTGCGTTATTTGTCAGAAGAGGATGTGTTCGTCTATTTTCGTGACTCGCAGTTTAAAGCTGTAACACACATTTTTTGCAACTGTGTTCCTAACTACTTGACAGGAGCCAGGCATGCTGGAGACACCTGTAAATCTAATGACTCACACTTCCACGAACATTAGCAGGCGGTGAGGCTATTAGCGCACCCACCCGCTATCATTCATCACTCAATATCGTCCTGTCCTCCCACTAGTAACACACGGGTCAGGTGTACCCTCAGCCACGTCACTGTCGCTGAACTTATAGTGAGGCTAATTGTGCCGTCATCTTACCCGTATGAAGAGCTGGAGTCTCTTGTCTCTAGCCAGAATCTCTTTATAGAGTTTGACGGCCTTTATGTGACGACTGCAGAACTCTGCGTAGACCTTCAGCATTTCGTCTGCATATTGACCTGAGAACTGATGCATTTACAAACACAGTGAGTGCTTTTTGTTTTTGAAACCTGGATGCTTTCAAACACCCACTCTGAAAGAATGGAAAGAATTTCAAACTTAGCCAAAGCAAATGCATTTACTATCGACTATGAAATGCTTCTATTGAAAGGGAAAATCGACATATAGACACACACCTGTTTCGTGAGCACATCACTGATCTGGTTGATGGTAAAATTGTTGGTGCTGCCTGGTTGCAGGCTGTGGGCACGTCGAGCGAGCAGCTGCGATAGGAAGTGTGTGTGTAGGGTCAGAAGTCGCTCCAGACATGGAAAGAGTGCGTGCACGACCCCCGGCTCCAGCTGCACCTCCTCCAGCATTCCCCGCCTGAACACCCCGTCCATAATCCGTAAGGTCCGGACATGGTGAATCTCAGTCTGGATCAGCTCTGAAACAAATGAGTGAGCTTAGTTTTATATTCTTTGTTACACTATGTTAAACAAGTACGCTTTGAAATAAAAGATCTGTGTTAATTTTTGCATCAGTAGTTCTTTTTACGGTTTGTTTACAATTATAAACATGCTTATGATCCAAGAAGAGAGTAATGCATTGTGGATCCTGTGCTAACCGTAAATGACGTCCTGTCTCTTGATAACATCTTTACGGTGGGTCTGCAGGTAAGCAGAGTCTACAGCCATGCTCCAAGAGTCAGCCTCAAATTCCCGTCCCTCATACTCCAGCTCTTCCAACAGAGAGGTGAAGTATCCCTCTCCTAGAAGCAGGAGAACATTATGCTTGTTAAGGCATATTTAACACTTTTCTCAACAGCAGATCTCCAACAATATACTGCCTGTGTGTCTCACCCTCATCGTTTAGTGACTCCATGGACATGGTTCTGCTCCTGAAGTTAAGCGAGTCTGTGGATTGAGACAAAATCCTGCGCAGTCCCAGAGGATAGTCATCATTCAGAGTCCTGCACGAGCATGCAAACACACACACATACAGATGATGCACATGCATACAAACATGCAACATGACAATCACATGCACCAGACACACAAAAAATAAAAAAAAAGAACACGCAGGCATCAAAATCACCATGGAAACAGAATATGAAATACCAAAATATAACAAACAAATAACGTCTTAGTAAAAAATGTAAAATACAAATACAATTAGTACGATGAACACAGTGAATAATATTTTAAAATGCTTACATTAAACTACAATGACAGATACACACACAGAAAAAAATAACACAAAAATGAAAAGTTAAAGTGAGTCTTTGAATCTAATTGGATAAGCCAAACATTAATGTAATATTTCAAACATATTGACATCATTTACTCTCCAGTTGTTACAAAATTGTATTCATTTTTTCTTACAGTGCAAATCTGTATCCAGAGTCATTTAGGGTCACCATTGACCCCCATAGTAAGACAAAAACCACTCAATGGTCTCCTAAAATGACTGCAAGCTTTCATTCAAAATTTGTATTTGTGTCCATGTGAGATTTTTGAAACAATGCTTGATAATCCGTTACAAGTATTTAAAAACCAACAGCCAAATTCAGAATGTCAGATCTTTTTAAATTCCAAAACTCACCCCGCAATGTTATTAGTGGACACGCTTTTGGACAGTAAGAGTGACGATCGTCCTCTGCGAGAGCCGAGCAATGACTGCCGGAGACTATCTGAAGGGTAGATAGCTGAGCTGGGCCTTTCTTTTAAATTTCCTTATGAAACACAAAAATACAGATCAGATGTTCACATTTCCACTCCTTTAGAGAAATAAACTTCATTTCTAATCACACTCCCACCTTTGTTCCTCAGTGTCACGTTCTGATAGGCCGAATTATTCCTCATCAGCGCCAGTTTCTGTTGCTATTGTAAAAGATAAGCTCACATCAGCTCATACCAAACACAAAATTGTATAAACCACATATTCTACATCATAACATAAACTATAATTAGTGTCTACATGCCAAAGGTTTTATTTAGCCCATGTGCCACCCACCTTTTGTTTCATTTTGACACAGTTTGGTAATGTGTCTCTGCAGCGGTTGTGGATGGTGACATTACAAGCTGAAAAGCAGAAGACAAATGAAAAACACTTCAATCATATTCCATTGTTATTACTAATGACGAGACTTTTGTATAAAGGCTGTCCACTTCCACTTCACAAACAAAATTAGGAGGAAGAGTGATCTGAATATGAACTTCATAACATCACATTTAAAAAATGAGATTACCTTACAAGAATTACTGTCACAACTGGTTTCTATTAGTAACATCCATCACAGTATCACATCAAATAGCAGACGATCAAATTTCAAATACACAATACCTGTTTTTTCCTTGTCTTTCTCTGTCTGTTGACCTCTGTCCATGTCTGAGTTAAAATCTGCACTTTTAATGCTGTCTTTAATTCATACTACTAAACACTGGTGGTTTGATTCAGCGTATGCTTTTGACCCCGGACCCCTATTGTTTCAGAACGGCTTTGCTTCCTGTTTTGAGGGTGTTTGGGAAGGAAGAGGGACGGTGCTCCGGCGGGGTTTCCCTAACCCACTCCCCCCACAACACACCTACATCAGTCCAAATAACCACCCATTGAGAAACACTGGCCTTTGGTAAGTACTGTAAGTGTGACACAATACACCCCAGAGGAAAATCTTATTGTATTCTCTGTACCGTTTTGATTAAGAATCAGTTTTACTTTACTGGTGTTTTAGCAAAAATTTCCCTTACAGACACACTTAAAGGTTGTCTTATGACTTTTGATCGCATCCCAGACACTAAACTGTTCTATACACAGATTGTGAATGTCATGTTCATAATGTCATTATTTACTCACCTTGCTGACATTTGTCATGTTTCTTCCACGGAACACAAAAGAAGATGATATGAAGAATGAATATTACCCATTCACTTATTGTTCTGTTACCAACATTCTTTAAAATATCTAATGAATATCTTTAATTCATCTAGATGTGTACATTTGGGGTGAACTATCATTTCAATAAGAACATATATATATATGTGTGTGTGTGTGTGTGTGTGTGTGTGTGTGTGTGTGTGTGTGTGTGTGTGTGTGTGTGTGTGTGTGTGTGTGTGTGTGTGTGTGTGTGTGTGTGTGTATATATATATATTTATATGTATGTATAAGAAATGAGAAGGCATTTCTTAATCTTTTTTAATGTCTAGAAGAAACAATAGAGACAGGTCAACACGAAATGATGTCTTCTCATACACACACTACTGTGAGTAATTCTAAGCCACCATAAGACTAGTGTAAGATCTGATCTAGAAACACTCCTCCCACTCAAAGTTGCTTGGTTCAGATGCCCCTTGCTCACTCTGTTGCTGGAGGAGCTACATGTTCCACCACCCACACAAGTGCGATCAATAACAGAGCCCAGACCTGAGCAGCTGAACGCTGAACGATGGCAATCATCGGTGAGCAATTCGTTCGTCTGGATGCTAAAAACTAATCTGGATGACTAAATAGGGAAGTTTATAACAATAGCAAAGAGAACAAGAAATGGGACATGAGATAAACGTACAACAGGAAAGGGTGTGAGAGTGCGTGCAAGTTTCTATATGTAAATGTGCAATGTAAATTTGTGATGATAAATTGTTTAACACAAAAAGCTATTGAAGGTTTTGCATCAATGATGTGTCAATGAGGATTAAAGTGACAGTTCACCCGAAAATTAAAATTGTGTCATCACGTACTCACCCTTGCCATTTTAAACTTATATGACTTGGAGATATTTGTAACCTTGCAGTGACCAATTCATTTCTTTTGTATAGACACAAAACCAGTATAGACAACTAAGTCCATAGGTTTCACCATTGTCCGATTACCAACACTCTTTAAAATATCTTCTTTCCTAACTACATGCTCCATAATGAAAATTAGTAGTTTCAGTACAGAAATATGATTATGGCCTTTTTATTGACCTCAAATAAAGGTCCATAAGGAAATATTATCTGTTATAACATCACAAATCTTACTCCACACATGCAACAAATGGTTAATAAACATGACATGTTTACGTTTTATCCTTTAAGCACACATATACAGTTGTGGCCAAAATTATATTCAGTTATGTATAAAAATTCCAGTCTTGCTCTTTATCCAAATATATTATTAAAGATGTTTTCTGAAGGTGAGCTTTGAGAAGAATTTAAAGAGGCTTGGCCATAAAACAACGCACAGCACATGTGTAAAGCTTATTGAGACAAGGCCCAAAAAATAACTGGTGTGAAAAACAAGAGCAGATCAACAAAATACAAAAACTATGAGAATGTTGTCCTCCAGACATCACTTTTAGTCACTATTATACATATTTATATGCACCCATAATGTGTACATGGCTTTATATTGTGTGTATTAAAACATTTTTGCCAGTCGTACACTGTCTCTACTGGAAGAAAACTTCCAAGACCTCCAGCTACAAATTGTGTGTGTGTTTTCCTGGCATGCTGCAGTACACCAGCCACTAAATATATTCCACATTCTTTCCCTTATAAATCACTTTCCATCATTTTAAATATTCAGATCCAGCAGTTTAAGGTTTTACCATGATCATGTAACGTAAAAGAGGACTCTTGTGTTTAAAGTTCCACCTCCTAGAGACAATCATGTACAGAAGGTGTGGGTGTTGGGTTGGAGGAAGAACGATGGAAAAACAATCGGAAGGAGTGAGGTAAGTGGCTGTTTTTATACTGTCTGTATCGCGATTGGCAGGATTAAACAAACATGCTCCTCCCAGGGTTTCGTCAGGAATGTTTATTTTGGGGGTTTTCATAAACAGAGGACTTGCAATATACAATATACAAGAACAGTGATGCTGAACCTTCCTCACAGTCCAGTGTAGAGGTTCGTTTAAAGCCCTGGTCCGAAAATTAAATGTCAGATCACAACTGAATCCTGAACTGTTTGTGCCAAAACCAAAAGACTAAGATAGAGGTATTAAAAAGTTAATCTAACCATCCACATCCAACTGCATAAGACCACCCTGGCAACAACCCACAGCATCTCTAACAGTTTTGGAGTTTTTCCACACAACCCCCACAAACACTTACTTCTTTGCGAATTCTACCAAGGTTTTACAACCCCTCATTCACAAAAAGAAAATTAAAAGGCACATGCTACTTACAATGTGAACTTGTGACTATGGTTTTGACATGGATTTTATAGGAAGTTTGAGCTGTAGAGGAAGATGTGTGTGTTTGTGCGTGCGTGTGTGTGTATGTGTGTGTTTGTGTGTGTCTGTAAGTGTAAGTGTATGTGCATGCGTGCGTGCGCGCGTGTGACTCACTGGGACAGCTGAGGGCCTCTTTAGCCGTGATGCTCTTGTTGCAGGCCGAGCAGAGCGTTGTTCCAGACACAGTGAGAGAGTTGAAGAGGTGGCCGTTACTGTAGCGTGCCTCTCTCTCCCTTGCTTCTCTTTCTCTCTCCCTCATGCGTTCCTTTTCCTTATTCTGATTGAAACAGAATAAAACATGTCAATCAGATGGAATAAAACCTGCAAACGTGAAAATCATCTCCACGTCATCCCAATGCAAAACCATGCTAAATACAGGTAAAGTATAACCGAAATTGTAAATTGTATATTTGTTTGCCCTCTTGTTAGTTCAAACTTGTATGACTATCGCCCTTATAATACAAAATTAAAAAAAAGTTGCAAATTCTTCAAGAAAGTCAATATTTTTCAAAATATCTTCTTATGTGTTTTGTGGCAAAGTAAGTCATACAAGTCTGATGACAACTGATAACAGAATTTTCATGTTTGGGTAAACTCTTACTTTAAAGATGCTTAAACAACAATTGACAAAACACAACATTTTATTCATACAGACAACAAGGTTACTATTGCACTCCGCTTTCTATTGTCCTACTGTTATATTGGCCACACTGGTACAGAGTTCACAAAAAGGGAAACAACAGACTTAAAAGGGAAGACTCCTGCAACACTGTATTTGAAGGAAGCACAACTGGCCCGAACACTACGAGATCTGTATTTTAGATTTAGAGCATTCATGCATACAAACTGAATTTGTTGGATTTGTTAATCTGCGATTTTAGCTTTTAGATTTACAAATAAGCAATGAACCATGTCTAAACAGCACTTTTAAATTTGGAGTTCATTCATGTCGGTCTTTCAAAAGCATTTACTGGAAGCTGGTTTTGGTTCATATGCCAGTCAGCAAATTCATGATGAGATCCTCTATGCCCTGACGGACCTTCCTCTTTATTACATTGTCTTTAAACAATAACAAACAGTAACAACAAAACAAATCAGGAATTCCGTTTTTTTGTATGGTAAGAAACAATCTTGGGGGATACTACTAGGTTCAGTTTTGGTGATGCTTGTACAGAATAAGTGCCGTTGTGTTGACATGCAGAGCAGGAAATAATGAGAGAGCACTTCCTCTTTCTAATCTGCACGAGGCATGGGCAAAGGTTGCCATAGGAACACAGACATTTTGGAAGTAAGCAACAAAAAAGATGTATTAAGCTAACAAAATCTGGAGGATGCTGCTATCAAATTAACAGATCCAAATTGATCCAGTTCATGCACAAAAACACAGAACGTCCCTGATGCCCCATGTGTTGGTGTGCGCATGAGATCATCTCTGCAAATTTGGGAAGTCACGGTAGTTCTTGTTACTTATGAGAACGAGGGTGGGGCATGTGTAGATGAGTTAAGACTGTCACTTTAATTGCAAACTTTCAGGAAATAGATTATAGGCCACTGGAGAGAACTTATGCAACTAACAGGGGCAGACAAATTAAGACGCGAAACTTTGAAATACAAAACTTTACATAAATACTTAGAGGTTAAAGTTAGAGAAGGCTATGGGCCAGGAGAACATTGTTGTCTGGGTTCAATGATTTAAAGTTTGTTCCACTTATCAGAAGGAAATAGTCTGAGATAGACAGGATTTAACGTTGGTGCTCCAATTCGAAAAGTTCCAGATTTAGTTCGGCCTGCATGTGGCCTCGATACGGGTGCCAATGGGGAGTCATGACTGCTTTAAAAGACTGTCCACTGTGAAAACTGGGACTCTGGAAGAAAGTCAATGGAGATAAATCTGATGACAACATTTAGAAATGCTTCATTTAACAAGAATGATCCAAAATCCAAGGTCAGCACACAACAACTATAAGAAAAATTACAACTACAATAACAGTATAACACCGTTATGAACCGCTGTATTATCAGTAGGAAGAAAAGAATAAAGGAGATTAATATGGTGAGAATGAATATTTTCAGTTTGTGTGATTATTAAAGTAAGATTCACTCAAGTCATTCGTGTAAAAGCGAAAGCAAATGTTATTCTTCCTTAAGATATAACCAAGAGGCTATATGTAGATGATGAATAGAACAGGGCCCAAAACAGAATCCCAAGAACACCAGATGTGACTGTAGATGTTCTTAATCTGAAACACTTTAATTGAACTAACTGATTCTACATCTACACTAATCCAGATAAGTTTGTATAAAAAAGTTATCCACTTATCGTTTTCAATCTTTTTTCAAGAGTTGCTCATCAACACTGAAACTACTGAAAACACAAAGCGACAAGGAATGAGCGACAAGTAAGATGAGTCCACACTACAAGGCGAAAACAGTGTTTTAAAATTTATCCTCTTTAGAGTGCATTTTCAAAAAAAAAATTTCCTCAACGAAAACGTCTTCTCAGTGTGGACGAAAGGCCTAAACAAACAGAAAGATGCCCTTTCGAAGGACCCGAGTCCTCTAGAGAGATATGATCTAAATCAAGAGCTAAAGCTAAAAAACTGGTTCCGTGTTTTAAAAGTTGACACGTCATAGTACTTCACACTCTCACATTCTTTTCTATCCACAATCTTTCTGAAATCCACCTCACTTCAAGTATTTTATCAGAGTTTCCCGTCACAACCTCAACATTCCTACCACCTGCAATAGCAGAAGATGCAACATGACGGCCGACAATAACGTTGGACATCAGAAAGACCTTGGTCACATGACCACTGAGTTTCCAGAGAGGAGATGAGTGCATCCAAACCTGTACCTGGTATAAATGCACTGAGTAAGTGTTATTTCTATGGCAACCTCGCTTTTGGCTCTCTCTTGAATCTTTCTCTATGCACACACATGAACACACTCACAATCTGTTGTTCAACATTCCCACTCAGTAACACCTACACAACTAAAACTCGTACTTGCTGATAATTGGAGAAAAAATGAGCATTCAGTGCCAGAAACAAACACACAACCACATAATAAAGAATCACATAAAGGAATCCTTAAGAAAATCAAACAGTTTTATTAAAGTTAAAGTGGATGTTTAATTTGATGGGTTGGTTAACATCTGTATTATCGCTCCTGATACATCCGGCAGACGTATATTGGATGGACCCGCAAGACAACTGTTCGCTTACCTGCATTACATCTCTAAGAAGTCTGCTGTCAGACGTTACCATACGTAGATGTCTGTGAGATGTTTATGGATGTAGACAGCAGATGCTTTAGAGATCTTTAGTAGACATCTTATAGACGTTCCTATGCTGTCTGGGATAAGCTTTTGCATTTGTGGTACTATGAGTAAAACCAGAGCTAAACAACTGTTCGCTTAACTTCATTACATCTCTAAGACGTCTGCAGTCAGATGTTACCATATGAAGATGTCTGTGAGATGTTTATGGATGTAGACAGCAGATGCTTTAGAGATCTTTAGTAGACATCTTATAGACGTTCCTATGCTGTCTGGGAGTAAAACCAGAGCTAAACTTTGAGTAAAACCAGAGCTAAACAACTGTAAGTCACACACTGAGCCATTTGGCAAGGTCAAGGTATTTCAGATGACGTCTGGTGGTTACAGAATTGGACTTGTGAGCAGAAGGATGCAGGTTCGAATCCCGGTACCAGCAGACAACGACTGAAGTGTCCTTGAGCAAGACATATATCCCATATTTACTCTACAGTGATGATTGACTACTGCATAATACTTCTAGGTATTATTATTGTATGTAAAATCTAAATGTTCTCAAATCTTCTAATGGGGGTCAGTCGTGGTCTGGTGGTTAGAGAGTTGGCCTCGTGCGCAGAAGGTTGCGGGTTCGAATCCCAGCGCCAGCAAATATTAATGACATCAGAAACAAACACCAGTAATGATGTTTTAATTAGTTTGTCTCTTCTGCAACATTAATGAAGATTATTAGTTAATTAAATTATGTTAACATTCGTTATTTACGGTCATTTATCTCAAAATAACCACATTTAAATAAATAAGTGAGTTTTTTTTCCACATTAAATAACACTTCTGTGGGTCTTCAGGTGTTATTAAAAGCACAATACGTGTAAAATAAAGCTTAAAATAATATAAAAAAGGACTTTTAAACACCAAATCCTTGCTCTGATGTCATACGAGCACGCGCACCGTTATGTGCCTCTAGGCAACCGCAACTGAGGTTAAAATAATATTTAAAATATATTTTTATTAATTTAATAACTAAATATCTTACCCTTTGATTAATCTCTCTCGTCCTCTCCTGCCGAAGTTTCGATAGATCCGCTACGCGAGACATTGCGCTTTTTTTATCGAATTTACAACATAAAATGAATCCTTATAATCCAAACCACAAACATATATATATAAATATATCACAGTTATTTATATAATAATCCTGTGCATTTATATAAGCAGAGTTTAATAAACAGCAGGCATTAACCGAAGAGCGTGCGAGGTAACTTTTAGAGAAACGCTCTCTCTCTCTCTCTCTCTCTCTCTCTCTCTCTCTCTCTCTCTCTCTCTCTCTCTCTCTCTGTCTCTCTCTCTCTGTCTCTCTCTCTCTCTCTCTCTCTCTCTCTCTCTCTCTCTCTCTCTCTCTCTCTCTCTCCCTCTCTCTCTCTCTCTCTCTCTCTCTCTCTCTCTCTCTCTCTCTCTCTCTCTGGTCTCTCTCTGGTCTCTCTCTCTCTCTGTCTCTCTCTCTCTGTCGCTCTCTCTCTCTCTCTCTCTCTCTCTCTCTCTCTCTCTCTCTCTCTCTCTCTCTCTCTCTCTCTCTCTCCTCCCCTTCGTTCAGGAAGCTGCGCCTACCTTCATAAAAACTCTTTCACTTTAATCATCTGCTTCTTAAACCACGACTTTATGTCTCTCCATATTTATTAAGCAATACAGTTCAATATAATCACACGACATTACATTGATTAAGTTTTATTTAAACACTACATTCTATTTATTCAATAGATATTTATTTATATATCTGATTATTGAATGAAATGTATAAATCAATGTCCAAAGTGAGATTGTGTGTTTGGTTCTGGTTCTAATCCTCCAGATTACAGAATGAAGTGCACACAGAGACATACAGAGACAATATCTGTGATGGTTCATATCATTGCTTTTGAATAACTATAACAATCATATTAAACCCTTTTATCTATATCTATACTTTTCTATTAATATATATATATATATATATATTAGCACTTGTTTCGTATATTGTGTTTTCATATATATATATATATATATATATATATATGTGTGTGTGTGTGTGTGTGTGCGCGTGTATATATATATATATATATATATATATTAGCACTTGGTTCGTATATTGTGTTTTGATATTTATATATTTATTTGTACTTTTTTCTATATCTCATTCTTTCAATTAATATGTGAACTTGATTCGTATATTGTGTTTTTTCTTATTATTTCACTTACATTAGCTTTATTACCTCTTGTTCTGAATACTTGTTTGTAAACTTCATTTTGTAAGTCGCTTTGTATAACACATTTCGATTGTGTAAACAATTTTTGTGAAATTCTGTGACGGTTCATAGCTTTTGAATAACTATAATAATCATATTTAACCAACAACACTCTAATAATCCTTTGTGGCATCCACACTTTTTCTTTCAAAAGTAATAGACACACACACACACACACACACACACACACACACACACACACACACACACACACACACACACACACACACACACACACACACACACACACACACACACACACACACACACACACACACACACACACAATTCTTGTATATATTTCTTATATGTATGTTTTTTTGGCTAAGACAGGCATTAGTATCCTTACGATTGCTTTGTTACCTCTTGTTCTAAATGCTTCTTTGTAAACCTCATTTGTAAGTCGCTTTGGATAAAGGCATCAGCAAAATGACTAAATGTAAATGTAAATTTACAATGTTCTAATTCTATGTAAAACCTGCTTTTCCATCGTTGCCATCATATAAAACATAACTCTGGAAGACATTGACAATAGCTGCAAACTCCAATATTTACATTTTGATTGTTAAAACACATTTGTTGTGTATTTATACAAAAACATACTGCACTGTACACAGGCCTGTCATAGACATTTAAGCATGTGATGGACGGCCTGTGTCTGCAGGATGCAATGGTGATCCTGGTGAAACAGCAGCGTATTTGTTAATGCCATCTTAAATCTTGAGCAATGACATCAGCTTTAAGTACTAACGCTTCAGCATTTCTCAGAGACAGCTGCATTCCCTTAAAGGAACCAAGTGTAAAATCAGGAAACCTTGTGGTGGGAACAAACAGAAAAATGAAGTTCCCCTGTAAAATGAGACAACGTTTTTAAATGAGAATGAGATGTAAGCATTCAAGAGTTCATTGCACGTGTAAATCGACATTTTTTATATATTTGGTTATGGATCGGTGGCTCTGCTGCAGTATTTTTAATAGCTCTGCATTATAGAACTGCACAAACAGCACACTGCTCCACATACGCCTCGGCAAAAACACCTCTGTGCACCGGGAAGGCAGAAAATGGATAGTTTCTTTTGGGAGAAGAGCCGAGACGAGAGATTACTTTCCCGACTTGGTCACATCTGTCGCCACGCCATTTGGATTGGACTGGACAATGTGATGCCTTTTGTTTTTTATTGCAATTTTTTAAGATGTTACATGGTTTAAAGCAATTCGTATCACATATTTATTCCATGCTCTCGTGGAAGAGTACATACTGTAGCCTTGACTACACAATCTGTGCTGCAATGGCACATTTGCGAAATAAGTAAGTGAAGTGGAGATTGCGCAAAAGCAGACAGTGTAGAGCAAAATACACAAAAAGCCACCCTCAAAAAAAAGCAGCGACAAACAATTTACACTCAAAAATTGAGTTGATTTAAACTCTTTGAAATTAAAAAGATATCCATGTGTATAAGCATGCATAGGATCCTTGGGGTTCAAACCCCTGATTGCCAACATTACCATCAACTACGCTTTCTTCCACAGAAAACAAAAGAAGATATTTTGAGAAATGTTGGTAACTGAACAGCAGTGGCACGAATTCACCACCAAACCAATGTGAATGGATGAAGTCTCCCAACATTCGTTAAAATACCTTTTCTTGTGTTCTGCAGAAGAAAGTCATGTTTGAAATGGCCGGATTGTGACAAAATGATGAAACTAATTCTATTTAAAAGTTAATTTTGGTGGCTTTTTGCTTTTTCATGGGATGGAGCAGTGAAGAGAAGGAGACAAGACACATCCTGGAAATCCACCAGCTCTTCAGCTTTAAAAGGCACATCTCTCTCTCTTCTCTCTGAGGTAGGACAGATTGCTCTGTAGGCGGACTTACACGCCAATGTTTCAACACTTGTTCCAACTGTCTCTCTCTCACTCTCTCACTATCTCTCTCTCCCTTTAATTTCATCCTTGTGTTGGTGATCAAAACTCCGTCACATGGGACCAAGTACAGTTCATGACCTGTTAGATTTCAGAGCCTGACTCAATCAATAATGATGAAAACTCAGTCTTCTGCTGAATATTTAAGCTCTGGCTCTCTTTTTCAGATAGCGCTGATGGTAAAGTAGTGGCTTGTGCGAGCTATGCTAAATGCTGATAAGAGAGCGAGAAGCCACTTCATATTCAGTGCCGCTTCAACAAGTGACTGCAAACCTAATCTAGTTATTCAGAATGAATTCACAATGAATTGCATACACACAGCCCACATTAATGATCTTTAAATGAATTAAACCGAAAACTAGAACAATGGTCAGGGATGGAGGAAAGATAAACCATGAATCCAAATAACACCATAATATATCTTATAGACATCACTAGGATAAACGGGAAAATGATTCTTTTGCTTTCTTGCATTGTCATTTCAAATAATTTTACACTCAAGTTTACACTCAAAAAGAACATTTAAAAGCTTTTAATTTAAATGCACTGTTTAAACTTTGTGTATAAGAAAAAAAGGTATATCTGATTTGCCTAAATATTGTCTATTATTATTATAAAAAATAAAAGGTGTACATTGCAAATATCTTTGTTAAATATAAACTTAGTATAAACTTAAATATAAACTTAAACCTTACAAAAACCTAAAATGTATTGGTAAATTTTAAAGAAATGTACAAAAATGGATTTTAAATCCATTCTTTTAATATTTTCCATTAAAAAAAATCCACTAAATGTTTTTAAAAGTTATTAATAATTTTTTTTTGTGCTATATACCAAGCTCCTTGAATTTTATTGTACAGTGTGTATGACTTTATTCTACAGAACACAAATGAAGATATTTGGTAGAATGTCAGTATCAGAACAATGACGGGTTCCATTCACTTCTAATGTAAGGACAGAAAACTAATGCAAGTCAATGAGTACAGTAAGTACTCAAACTGTAAGCTGCACAATAGAGTACCCTTCATGCTATACAGATAAAGCTTATTTGTGTATATATCACAATTTTCATTTCACTGAAGCTGGTGGTTACAATGATAGTGGATGTTAGCTTTGGCCATGACTTTACACAGAAATAGATAGAAAGAGAGAGAGAGCGAGAGAGGTAGAAAGAAGAGCGTTGCTGTGGGTTACCGCTCTATAGAGGAGCCGCTCTTCTGAACTGAAAATGTGTTTGCGTGTCTGTGTGTGTTTATGACAGCATCCAGTTGGAACGATGTGTGTGTTTCTGCAGAGATAATGACCAGGTTCTGGAGGCTGATGCCCACGAGGCCTGTCATTCAGCACAACACAGATTGTGTCACAAGACTGTGTGAGCCTTCAGGTAAATGTGTGTATGTATTCATGAGTGTGTTTCTACTTCTGCGTCATTAAAAGTCCAAAATTTGTCTAAATGAAACTGTACGTCAAAAAATGCCATATCTTGATCTTCAAATACATACACACAAATTCATATTATGATGTCACCCTCATCTTTTACACAGAGATAGCCTAAACTCCTCTCTGAAAGACGGAGTGCCACGTGTTTCACAGATGTTTGTTCTCGTGGGGGGATTGCTGTGTAACCTCAGCAAAGGCTCTGTGCTCCACCCCGCGGGCCTCTGCACGACTTTAAGAACCTCCCTGAAGGTCGGAGCAGGCGGGCAGAAAACGGCCGATCGTGGAAGACACACACAGGGAGGAGACTGAAAAACGTGGGGAGAGTAAAATATATAAAAACAGAAACAATACAGTTTCTCGATGCCTAAATGTTTGAGAGACCGAATGGAAATGTGAAACAAATATTCCAATCAATCTTATTATTCAATATTTTATTAAAGCGAATCACTTTACAGAGTAAAAATCCAATGGGCAAGTCAATGCTTTGTTATTACACAGACAAAAAATGGATCTGTCTATAACAAAGTCCAGCCATCCCTATGTTTGCGTACTTCTAAAGCAGGCGATCTTACATTTGAATAATCCGGCCAACTTTTGTAATAACATCTCAAAAATATGATGCAATATCTGGACATCATGTTGACAAGACAGCAACTCTTCTAATGTTTGTCATATGTGGACCTCCGTCTGCTGAAGGTTTGGAAATGGGGACAGGAAAGAGAAAGTCTACAAACTTCATAAACATTAAGAAACAGATTTTTAAAGATGAGTGGAGAGAAGGGGGACGTCTAAGAGTTACAAATAACAGTAGAAAGGAAACAAGCCAGACGATGAGATGACTCTGCCAGACTGTTTACTTAATACTAATAATCATCTTGAGCGCACAAACACACGCACGCACACGCACACGCACACACACACACACACACACACACACACACACACACACACACACACACACACACACACACACACACACACACAAACTATTTTAACTACTGTGGCGGTACAAAGGTTCAGTGATGGAATAATGCACATCATCATGTATAATGAGTATCATTTAGGGTACTAAACAAGATTTCTACCCATACAATACACTGTTTTATAGTGTCCACTATAGTACTATAGTAAAGAATTACTAGTCATATAAACATCTCAAAGTCTGACAGAGTTCAAAACTAACAGTCATGCAGTTTGTAGTGCCTGCGGTCTCTCTCATTTCAAAAGCTCTTGTGTGTTTGGGGTCAGATCAGGCTTCAAACAGCTGACTACACCCGTGTGTGGTGTGTGTGTGTGTGTGTGTGTGTGTGTGTGTGTGTGTGTGATCATTGTTTGTGGGACTAAAACTGAGAGAAGCAGAACACACTTCCAGGGAAGTCTGATCACATGAACAGTCATCTTTTGTTTGTGACATAGGAGTCATATTAAAAGCTAAAATGTAACTTTATAATGCAGACAAAAATTTTTTTTTTTCAAGTGAATCCTCTTAACATATTTGGATGAATGTTCGTGAACGCTCTTGGATTTTTCAAAATATCTTCTTTTGTGGTCGACAAGAAAAATAGTATTTTTCTATTATGGTAGTCAACTAAATCGATTTTTCCAAAAGTTAATACACATCTGGCTCAAATCCTCCTTTAATCTAAGCTAATAAGATTGTTGTTCTTGTCTCTAGGTTGGAAGCAGAAGTATTTAACAGCTTTAAAAACACATAAATGGTGAAGTACGTATATGCCCTGCCGTCTTCTAAATGTATAAATGTAAAGCGTCACATAAATGACTCAATGTAAATGTGTTTGGACCACTATTATATTAAGTAACAGTCTGGAAACTATTTAAAAAACAAAGCAACACTGTTCAACAGTCCAATCCAGACCGCTTCAAAGACAGCGGCTGTGTTGTAAATCTCCACCCTTCTCTGCACTGTTTATATCAAAGCCGGCAGACCTGGCACAAAAATCTTGTTCCCTAAAGTGGACGAGTATTCTGAGTGCCAACCCTCTCACCGCTTCCCTTATGTGTGTGTGGTATGTCAGAGGCATGACCTCATGGAAATCCTCAATATTCAAACGCAACTATAAGAATAAGTCAGTGTGTTTAAAGGGATAACACAGTAAATGTGAGCGATGGGTCTCGACCCTGTCTGTGGGCATCAAGTAGGTGCATGAAAGGATGTGACAGTCAAAGAGCTCGGCTAACACTGATGCCATCAAACGAGGGTAAATTTTCATGTGCATGGCAGCATTTACTTCTTGAAACATTGCCATCTTAAGATCTGTCATCATTTGACTATAAAAACTTACTTCCTCATGTGTCATACTGATAAATTGGGCCTGAGATAATATTTATTATCATACATATGACCTCGAAACAACCAACGGTTTGGCTTCCTGCCTACAAATCTGCCCACGAGTAGGCTGGCATGAATCGAAAGACTTTCTTCGCTCTATATAACTGCGAAAAGAATTTTCTGTTCTGTTCGATTACATTGAGCTAAGAATTCTACATCCTTATTAAGTACCAAAAAAAAACAGAAAAAAAAAACATCAAGCTGGCCTGATAATAAACTTTATAGAAATTTTTAAGGTTTGCAACAGAAGGTTTGGTAGGTCCAAAGATTCATCATGAGAGTAAGCAAGAATCCAGGTTTGATCACAACTGAACTGTGGAATTTACATTAAGGCCGGAAGGTTAATGAAAGAAAAGAGCAAATATTATAAGCACAAAAGTAATAAAGAAAATTGAGCGATATTAAAAAACCTAGGGGAGGGCTGAGAGAGAGAGAGAAACAGACCTCTTAAAGTGATAATAATCTACCCAATAATAAAGGTTCTGTCATGAATGACTCACTCTCGATGTTACGAACCTTTATAAATGTCTTCCTCTGGTTGAACACAGAAACATATTTGGATTGAAATCCAAACAGTTCTTAGACCCCATTGACCTCCACTATAGGTAAAATGACTTTCTATTTCCTCTTTTGTGTTGAGCAGTATTTTATGGCGGTCAATGGACTCTTAGAACTGTTTGATATTATGCATTCTTCTTAATATCTTTTTAGTGTTAATCATTAGAAATACATTGCTTCAGAGTTGGAAGGACTCAAATGATGACTGAATTTTGAACAATCTCTTTAACATTAACTTCCTTATTGTCCATGACGGTCTTACTCTGCCCTCTGTTGGATTTAAATGCAATGTAACATTATTCTTGCAATGTTACAACAGTGCCACTTTTTCTTTCACTAACATCAAATTCACAGATTCTTTGATATGGCCAGAGTCCTCTTCCGATCAAACAAACACATTTCCGTTAGTTTGCACATTACTTCGACCATAGCTCTGTTTTGTCCTCTGACACACTAAAGAAAGGAAGCTGAGTCTTTACCTTGCGCTGGGCAGTCATCCTGCGCAGGAAGCTTAACGTTCGCTCCAGGCGATTTCCTGGCGCATCCGCTTTGTTTTCGTCAACCTCGGCCTTTATTAGGCCTTTATCGTTTTCCCACGACTCACTATCTATACTGTGAGAGCCAGTTTAAGTAAGTTAGAATCACTTATGGATGCAAGTTTCTTAAAGAATTATAATTTACACACCTTTGAGATGATCCTCCCATCTGGTGATTTGAAACGCTGTCTAGATCACATAGAACAAGACACAAGCATGATTGATTTAGAAAAACCGAACGCTGATATTAGACATGATGTAACTTTACAAAGTGTGTAAAAGTCTATAGAGCACAGAAAAACGTTCATACAGATAAGTGGCTAAAACATGCAAAGTATGTCTGTTTAAGTGTTGGTAAAATTAAACAAATTTCATGTTTACTAGAATTTTTTATAAATAACATAACACATATAAATAAAAGACAACAAATAAGTAATAGAACACAAGAGAAGATATTTTGAAGAATGTTGTTTATTGGCATTAATTCACTTCGTAATAAACAGGAATGAACGCCACTGATTTTCCCTTTCTTCGAAATATCTTCTCTTTTGTTTTGCAGAAGAAGGTCATACAAGTTTGCAACATGGTTTGGGTGGATAAATGATGAAACAAGTTTCAGTTTTGGATGAATTATCCCTTTTAATATGTTTTGAGAAAATTTAGTTTAATAAAAACCTCTCACACTTTAGCTGACGCTCACTTCATTTTTAACCTGCACAAAACAAAAGATATTATGAAGAATGCTGGCTATTTCTCAAAATATCTGTTTTGATATACAGGTGTCTAACGACGTGAGGCTGAACAGTGAGAGTATTTTTGGGGGTGAGCTATCCCTTAAAATATAAATTCAGTCACGCTATTTCTTGGTTTTACATTTTCTTATTGTAAGACATATTTTTTTTTGTCCGATTTAATTTAATGTTGAATCGCACGTTTGAACTAGTATGTTTGTAGAAGCTATAACATTACATGAATGAACATTTCTATTTCAACACATTAAATCACTGACCATGGCAGTAGGAGCGCGGGCGAGGAGTCGACCTCTTTGGCTTCATAATATTCAGGCTGGGAGCGGAGGCACTGCAGCCATGCATCTGATTGGACTGTTCCTGATTGACAGATTTACAAGAAATTGAACACAACGAATAGAAGAATGACAGAAAAGTTACTTTTTTTCTCAAAGATTGTGATGATTGATTTTGTAAAGGATCATAGCTTAGCAATTTTCTGTGTACATGCCAACCTCCAATGGCGAGCGATGATGTTCCTGATGTTCTGTTATGACTTCCTCTTCTGTAAGTGATGTGAGAGAAACTTGAGTGATAGACCTCCGGGCCTCACGAGCTCTCTTCGACCTCAGTGCACCGTTCAGCACTAAGGCCATCTCATCTGGATCCAGATCCTCCAGGCTTACACTGACAAGACAAATACATTTAACGGTAAATCCACACGCATTCCTGCAACATGCGTTGACATCTGGTAGATGATTATCTGGCAGAGCGGTATTTGTCCTGACATATGATGACAGTCATTATAGACCTCCACAAATTATGAGTGTCACAGTACACAAATAAACAATCTTCACATATACACGGACACGCAAAAAGAAAGAAAAACTGTCTTAAAAAGTTTATCTGAATGGTTCCTTGATGCTGATTTTCAGTATCGAAGTTATCCTTGGCAAAAGTATCCTGTGTGGAAGTTAGCCGAAAAGACGTGTGTGTTTCTGTATGCATCTGTCCTAATCTGTGTGTATCTGTATGTGTGTGTGTGTTTGCGTGCGTGCGTGTCCTCATTGAATACATTGGCACTGGCTGGTAGGGATCTCACAACAATAGTCCACAGAGTAACACAGTGAAGGGCCTATATCAACCTTGTGTGTGTGTGTGTGTGTGTGTGTGTGTGTGTGTGTGTGTGTGTGTGTGTGTGTGTGTGTGTGTGTGTGTGTGTGTGTGTGTGTGTGTGTGTGTGTGTGTGTGTGTGTGTGTGTGTGTGTGTGTGTGTGTGTGTGTGTGTGCGGCTGCGTGTGCATGTATGCGAGTGTGTGTGTTAGAAAGACAGAATCCTTGTTCATATATTTCAAAGACTGTAAAAATCAATCTTCAACTTTAATCATGGCTTTTCAAGAATTATGAAAACAGAACAATTATTATTAACAAACATTATAAATATAAAATAATTTATAAGCATAAGATAAAATATAAGAAATAATAACAATCATTTTCACTTATGATATTTATTGTATATACAATTGTCATATTTTTTATAAATCCAAAGTGAATTTAATTTTTTTATTGTTAATTTTTTAACTAAATTAACTGCTGTCTCCCAAATCAGATTAGTACTCATATTAAATAATCATAATCTCAACATTGGGTGAAATAATAGTGATTATAATTTTTCTCAGAGTTAATCAGCAGTTATATTTTTTGTTACATGCTTCTTAGTTCTAATATGCAGAAATAAAGTGATGCTCATTGTCCACCTAAACAAAATAAAAAGTCTTTGATCGAATACCTGCGTGTGTCATTGGGAGAATACCCCTGTCCCCCGGCCCCGGGTTCCCAGCTGTGTCGTCTCCAGGGGTCAAGCTCAATCAGGTGACGGGTGGATGGGGAACGTAACGTCACACCCAGAGGACCCGGGGAAATCGGAGGAGAGCAGGTGCTAGACATCTGAAATTAAAATTGAAACGCTTTAGCACATGAAAGTGTTTCTTGGCTTTTTATGAACACATGAACCTTTTCATACCATAAAGTCCAGTGGCTCCTCTGGACCCATACTGAGAATATGGTTTCACTGCTCCTCCTGGAGACCAAAATAAGAATCACTATTTCTCCAAAAGAAATATCTAATTCTCAAAGAAAGTCCAATGACAAAACCGGAATAAACTGTTTATAATCTAGACAGATTTGTTTAATCAAATTCAAGTATGTTTGGACGTTAAATAACATACAGTTCATTTATATGTTACCACACTAAACACATTTAGATGCTTTAAAGGGATAAATCACTGCAAAATGAAAATGTATATCTCTTTTTTCCAAACACTGAGGAAGATATTGCAAATAACATTGGTAAGCAAACAAAAATGACTATCAATGAATAACACATTTCTCAAAATATCTTCTTTTGTGTTCCATAGAAGAAGAAAAAATCATATACAGCTTTTGAATGGGAAACTACTGCAGTATTTCTAGTAAACTATCACTTTAAACTTCTTGATTTTTACACATTTTTCCATACTGGATATTAAACATGTGATACAAGTTAGTGTTTACTTAAGAAACTAATGAATTTGAGTTACTTCTCTTTCAATATTTATAAGACATAATTTTAAGTACAACTCCAGATGTCCAAAGTGATATGCAAATGAATAAACGAATAAATGAAAATGTTAAAAGTTTTTGTTAAAATCATCTGCTATCCAAGAATTTGTATTTTTTTTAAAGAGGCTCAACCTATAAAAAATATTAGCTGTGACTGTTACCCTATAGGGATTTACTTAATTTTCAACTTTAACTTTCAACACAACATACAGATGAAGAAATGCTCCAAAGCGATTGTCATACTATGCATCGAGAAATTGAGTTTATTTATTATTTTTTTACTTAAAGCAATTTATTTAGAGGTTACCGCCCTAACATAGGCTTCACAAGCTCATAAACATGGAGTTGATAAAAAGGTGTAATGAGAGATGCTTTGCTCCACGTAACCACAACATGTTTCCAATCTATGGCTCTGTTTATCTTTAGGTTTCCTGAACGCCTCTCCCTCTTCCTCTCTGTCTCCATGGTTATCATTTATTGCATAACACTGTTTTGAAGTATTTTGGAGATCAACCATCCATTCCTTTTCCTTATTAATAGTGGTCCATTGTGACGCACATGTATAACATTATATCTCAGGTATAATGGATTCTGGGACACATTCAAAGGGCTTCATAAATAACGTCTGCGAATGTGTCTGTGCATGTGTGTTCACAAAGACTGTCCCATGTAATCATACAGCCTGCGAAGATAAACCTGTTATTACTTCTGTTCCACACCTTATAATACAGGCACACATTGACAGAGAATAAAGAGTGACTGCAGAGAACAGATTGTGATAGACATGGAAAGGTCAAAGTTCAGTAGTTTGTTTGCTGGTAACAAAACTCTAGTTACCGTGTAGCTAATTAATGTTTTACTGTTAAAAAAAGCATTACTGCCATGCTTTAAAACATAAATAAAGACATTTAATATTACCATGCCTAATAAAAAAATAATTTATTCGTGACAGCCCCTATGTGGAATTTTCATAAATACGACATGCAATATTTAGATGTGTAATATGTGTAATATGACAGAAACTATAAAAAAAGTCTTAACTGTTTAACTGTTAAAAAAAAAGAACGGAGCACATTTTAAAGCTGAAAATTTAATGAAATAAACATTAAGAGTAAATCTATGCAAAAATATGAAGTAAATCTGAGTTAAACTTAAATATTTCCATTTTTATTCATACAAAATATAATGTTTATTTAAAAAAAGTTATTAATACTTCATTCTTTTTATTAAATACACTTTAATAATATGTATACATTTTATTATACCTTTAATATGACGCAAAATGAATGAAAAATTGAAATCAATATACCGTTTTCTTTTTTGTGACACTTACTCATCCACGTGATATATGATACCATGAGTGACACAGGCACGGTTACGTAAGAGAAAAACAAAATAAAATGAAAGTGATGTGGCTAGTATGAGACATTTACGGGAGGTAAACATTCTTTAAAATGTCCTCTGTATTTCTGAGTCAGACGTATTAGAATTTCGTTCTCACCTAAAATTCCAATGTTAGCTATCACAAGATTAGTAATAAAACCATAATCATGTTATCTAACTAGAAAAGGAGCTGGTTCTTTTTCTTTTAAAAACACCATAACAGCCTTTTCTTTCAGTCCTCCATACACCCCTCCTTCATCCTTCACTCCTCCACTCCCCCGGGCCTCTGGCTTATACATTGACTTATTCTTATGCTTTCCCCCCTCTGTTCTTGATATCCACCCGACATCAGGGTTTAGCCTTAAACAATGGAAAGATCATATTTCGACCCGTTTCCTTGTTCAACAGGGGCGTGGATCGGCCCACTGGATGTTATATCGAAGACATTTAAAGGCTTTAAAGGTGCAGTGTGTAATGTTTTGTGCCATTAGCATCACCAAGATTGCATAATAAGTCTTAACACTCCCCTGACAACCATTGGTTGTTAAACAGATGGTCGAACAGCAAACTCTCATTTGGGATGATCAAACAAACATGTTTCATAATGTCGAGTGTAAAAAGAGTTTACACATCCATGGAATCAATCCATAAACAGTTTATCTTCAAACCGTCTCTCCAAAAATCTTCGTTCTTGGAGCCTTCTAGTTTATTTTATGAATCACATGACATTTCACTAACAATATTAAGGGCCAACCCTCTCCCGGGTTTCCTCCAACGTGTCAGAAATCCTCCAAATCTCTACGCCCTGCAGTTCCTTACAGTCAACGGTTTTTATTCTCCTCCCTTCCTTTGTAATAAATTTATGACATGTTCAAGCTCAGTCCCTCACCCAGAGAGCAAACATTGTAGACAATGGCAGAAAAGATATGCGCAGTGAGTCAGGGTGACCTGCGGGTCACCAGCTGCGCGTGTATGCGCAGACGTATGCGTCAAATCAGCATCATGACTCACTCTCATCATTAGCAACTGAATTATAATCCTTAAACAGAGACCGAACTTTTTCACCGTGTTACATTCAGAAATAAAGTGATGTCAGCAAGATTTGCAAAACAAAATCCAAGAAAACAGCATCACATGCCTGATGACCATGTTTAACATTTTAAAGGAATAAGTCACAGAAGAAAATGTACGCATGTCATCGTTTACTCAACCTTATGTCATTCTAAACCGGTATGACTGAATGATTTCTGCAGATAACAAAAGATGTTTTGGCCACGATATCCTCAGCATGAAAGCACTCCATTGAACAATATTCCTTTTCTCTGAAGCCATACGATAGCTCTCTATGGGGAATACAATGAAATTTTGAGCATTCAGTGAAAATCCTGCCCTGTGGCATAGTTGTCATACACCTGTTGAGCTTCATCTTAACAGAAGATTTATGATATCATCATTTCAGTGGAATACAAGAAAGAGGAAAACATAAGGATATAGAATAGAAAAAGGTATGTTAGCTTTAAATACGTAGTCCCATATTAGGTTTTGTAATCCTCTTCCTCCTTATTGGGCAAAAATAACCATAAGTACATATTTTGTAGACATATCTCACTTAAAGAAAAGTCTGTCATCATTTACTCACCCTCTTGTTATTTCAAACTTGTAGGACCTTCTTTCTTCTGCACAACACAAAAAAAGAGATATTTTGAGAAAGTTGGTGACCAAACAGCATCGGCCGGTTATCAACATTCTTCAAAATATCTTCTTTTGGGTTCTACTTAAAAACAACGACACTAACTTAAGCATCCAAACACACTACTGCAGACACATTTGACACAACCAATAGAGCAATTCGGAGGCAGGACGATTTGTTGACTAATGAGAGATGGGAGGTATTCTTAAATGTCACTCATGCATATCGTCACAAGGTGAACTAAACCCTGTCCTGCCTGAAAAACCTTTTAAATACTGCGTTGTCAAAGTTGACAAGCAATTCTTATAAGTTAGGTATTTGCATAAATTAGAGACAAACATTGTATGGTCACAAATATTAACGATTTAAAAATGTTTTAATCATAAAATAAGGAAATCAATGTGAGAATTGTATATATCTTTTTGATTTAAGTGAATGAGGTTTAGAACAATCCATCGATGTATAAATAACAAAAAGGCCCGCTATTGCTTTAAAAAGTAAATAAAGAGTTGAGTTCATGTTTTATTCAAATCTAGTTTACTCTATTCGTCAGCTAATTTACACACATATTCATCTGAAAAGTGTTTGTTTAAGCATCTAACACAGCAACATTGGTCCAACCAACTGTGCAAGTTTGGTGCAGGGCCATCTGTTTGTATAACTACTAAAACACTTGCATATATTACAAGTAATTAACAGGAAATCACACCTTTAATTCTCCCCCATACAGTGTATCCCACATGTGATGCCAACCCCCTCACCACCTTGTGCCCTGTCAGTCACTTAATGACTATAAACATGCCCTTCAGCCCCCCATTCGTCACATCAATGACCCCCCACACTCCATTCCCCTCCTCTTCCTTTCTTCTTTGCTTTCAGGAAGGCCACATGAAGCCTCAGAGGGGGGTTCTTAGCAAGACACAACTCTTTAAAATGCTGCATATCTTTTCCTAATGACCAGGTCTCTGTTTGCTGAGGTTTAAGGGTTTCCTGTTAAGTCAGACTTTGATCAAGACAAGATCTAACCACAACACGCACGCGTATACAAATATATCATATCAAACCCAGCTCCGAAGTCATCATAAAATCATTACTGTGACGTAGAACATGAAAAGGTCAAAGGGATCAGATATGTCAATGACTGTGAAGATAATTTCCATCCAGTGTAACACAAGGAGAAATACTTTAATACAGGAAAAAATTATGAAGGTCAAGGCATAAAAACAATCAGGCTCATATTTAAGTAGTTTTAAAAATGTATACATCTAATTGCATTTTTTTTCTGAGACACATTAAGAAGATGGACACTAAAATGTCATTCAGTTTGACAATGTTGTCGGAGATATTTACAGCGAAAATCAATTTATGACATTAAACAACATGTTTCACTTGCCAGGATCTTAGATTTACCCACTTGTCAATAAATAAATTTGTGCACAATATCATGTAATGCTGTCAATATTATAACCAATACAGCAAAAATCTATTTATGACATTTAACAACATGTTTTATTTTTAACTTGCCACTATCTTAGATTTTTCCTGTTCGTCCATATTATTTTATAAATTTAAAGCACATTTAAATGAAATGTTCTTCTTTTCTTTTTATATATTTATATGTACAAGTCAGAATGTTTAAATTTGTACATAAATATCATGTTATACTTAATTACAACGTAGCAATATTTTAACCAATACAGCAAAAATCAATCCATGGCATTAAACAACATGTTTTATTTTTAACTTGCCGCTATCTTAGATTTTGCCCATTTGTCAATATATTTTTACTAATTTAAAGCAAAATAAAATGTAATGTTCTCCTTTTCTATTTATATATTTATATGTACAAGTCAGAATGTTTAAATGTGTACTTTGATATCATGTTATACTGAATTACAATGTAACAATATTTTAACCAAACTTCAGCACAGTCTTTCCAAAACTTTCCTAAAACCAAACAGTAGATATCTCAGCGTCTTTGACCCACACACAAGACACTTTCAAGATGCTCCAAAGTGCCCAAACCTAAGATGTCCTGAAAGCAAAGGACATGTTCTCTTACGTACCATTTTAACCCCTCACCTCTGCTTTCTCTGGTTCAAATCCCTTCCCTGTCTCCATGAGGTCATGTTTTTAAACAGCACCCCAGCAGGCCCTCAGGGGGGTCTCAGGTAGCACAGGGGCCCATGGAGATTACAGATAGAAGCTCAGACACAAAGCTCTTTCTCTCACACTCTCAATGAGACATTCTCAACTTCCAAATAGCATTTCCTAAACCTAATCCCTTCTCTTTACTCGCAAACTGCTGCCATTGTCTTGAGAATGTTCTTAAGAATACAGAGCAGCACACAATTAAATTTCCAGAATAATGTAAATACATGTGAGTTTTAAATAAATGGGTATTTTACATAAATATGAATTTTAATTACATGTGAATTTTAAATACATGTGAATTTTAAATAAATGTGAATTTTAAATAAATGTGAATTTTAAATAAATGTGAATTTTAAATACATGTACATTTTAAATACATGTGATTTTTAAATAAATGTGAATTTTAAATAAATGTGAATTTTAAATAAATGTGAATTTTAAATACATGTGAATTTTAAATAAATGTGAATTTTGAATAAATGTGAATTTTAAATAAATGTGAATTTTGAATAAATGTGAATTTTAAATAAATGTGAATTTTAAATAAATGAAATTTTAAATAAATGTGAATTTTAAATACATGTGAATTTTAAATACATGTGAATTTTCAATTAATGTGAATTTTAAATAAATGTGAATTTTAAATAAATCTGAATTTTAAATAAATCAAATTTTAAATAAATGTGAATTTTAAATACATGTGAATATTAAAAAATCTTGAATTTTAAATACATGTGAATTTTAAATACATGTGAATTTTAAATTAATATGAATTTTAAAAAATTGTGAATTTTAAATACATGTGAATTTTAGATAAATGTGAATTTAAAATACATGTCTATTTTAAATAAAAGTGATTTTTAAATACATGTGATTTTTTTCATGAAATATACCCAGACATGACACTTTAAAACTGTTTATATTTAGTTTTTCTGAACTTAAAAAAGTCAACAAAGACAGATCAATGAATAGTCGGTTCTTAAACATGTAGATACAAAGTAATTATTATTTGATATTTTGTGACTTTTTAACAACTAGAGATAATCAAACTGAACTTTACCTGAAGTCTGTTAAGTTTCCTCCAAGAAATCCGAATCTCCTTTAAGTTGAGTCCACCTTTAAAAGGCATTGAAAGTTATCCTTGTGAGTCCATTACAGACAGATGGGTTCCGAACTTTTTCCCTTCTGACATTCCAGCGCAAACATCTCATCTGTGCGGGAGCGACGGGAATTACAGTGCGCGCTCCCGCGGCCAGCGGTGCGTGGCCGGCGCTGAAAACACGCCCACGTGACGTCACGCAACGTCCAGGTGCGTTGATCACGGTGGAATTAATTCTAATATTATTATAGACAATTTATTTGTGCATTTGGAGTATTTAAAAAAAATTATATAGGTTTATATGTATTTTTTCTTTTCTCTCCCTTTTTCTTTTCTTTTCTTTTCTTTTAATTTAATTTAATTTCTATTGATATTAAATTTCATGACAAAAGAGGAATTGGTCAAGCTGGTTTTAATCTACACCCAAGAATCAAACAAACTTCAACAGACTACACAAAAAATGCATGCATCTATTAAAGGGATGGATCACACAAACACAACTATTCAGTTTACACACTTATGTATACATTTATTTATTATGATAAACAGAGAGAAATACATTTGGAAGAATAACCCAACAGCTGTTTGATCCCATTGACTACGACTGTCGGACAAATGGTCATTTTTTGTTCAGTTGAGCAAAATGAGATATTTCGAAGAATGTAGGACAGCAATGTTGTAGGATACTTTTGACTTCCGATATGTTTTAATATAATGGTAGTCAATGGGGTCGAAGAACCGTTTCGTTGTAATAATTCCTCCCAATATCTGTGTTTATCAGAAATAAAGAAATGCAGAGATAGAAATCATTTTCATTTGTGCGTGAACTATACCTTTAATATCAATGTTTGATGTTTTGTCACTATAACTTTTGTTCTACATTGATACACAACACAAGTCATAAAACATGCACAAATGCACCAAGGGTAACAACACAAACAAATACTGCAAAAAAAAAATGGCATTCAGATAAAACAATGTGGAAAACATGATCTGATATTCAGAAGTAAACATAAATAAAATAATAAAAATGTAATGGAACAGTGATCAATAATTGATACTTGCTGTTACAGAACAAAGCACACGGTAGCAATCTTGCACGTCAATTAAAGTATTAAAAATATATTTCATATGATAACAGCATATTGTGCGATGTGTGTACGAGGGCATGTTGTAATGTCTGTATAATGGAAGACTCGTCCAAATGAACAGTGTTTGTAGACCTACAAGGAAGACCAGTCGAATTTGGAAAAAAAATTAAATTTCAACTCTTCTTAAAAGTGACATTTCACCCCAAAAATCACAATTCTGTCATTTATTCACCTTCTTGTCACTGCGTGTGACTTTCTTTCCATTGCAGAAGACAAAACTAGATAAAGAATGTTGGTAACTGGCACCCATTTACTTTTACATTGCAAGAGTAGTGAATGTGTGCGATTTGTTTACCAACATTCTTCAAAATATCTCGTTTTGTGTTATGCATGAAAGAAGAAAAAAATCTATGACTTTTTTGAGAAAACTATCACTAAGTGGTTGCAACGGTTATTTAAAGCAATAATAAACTGCTTTGTAACTTTACAAGACAATTCATAACATGAGCAGGCAATTCATTGTTAAAACGAATCGTGAGCGATGATCAGGCACACCGATTCTATACTTAGTACGTCCAAACAGAAAAAGGCAACTGGTTAAATGTTACAAAAAACGCAATTTGAGAACCAGCATTATCGAGTATATCATCAATAATGTGAAAAAAGTGTGCTCTCGATCTAGTTTCGCAGTATTGGAGAACATAGGTCTACATTATGTCTATGGGAAGTTGTGCAGGTTAAGGCACTCAGCCCAGAGGTATTATCTTGAGGTCCGGTTATGAACTTTTTATTTGTAAGTGCTTGCTTTCTCTATGTAAGAGGTCTAACATCTTAATTTGTGCCATTGCTTTCCATTGTTAAACATTCCATTTCCTCTAAAACAATCCGTAGAGTTTCTCTATCTACGCCCATCCATAATAAAACACAAATTTGTATCCTGGGTGAGTGAAATCTTTTTGAAGAACAGTTCGATACATCACACGTCCATCCTTCAGCGATCCTGTCCATGGCACTTCAGGTAGAAGCATCACAATGTCTGTCGGAGGTAGAACTCTTTGTACACGCTTGCATATTAGTTTAGAGAAACTCATGATGATCTCATGGCCTCATCCTTCTTTGAAATGACGTCATTCACTGTAACAGGATATATAAGCTGGTGGTAGTTAGGAAATGTCATGCAAGGTTCAAGGCCTTGGGGAAGGTTTGCCTATTACAGTGCGGATGAAGTGCGCTTCACCTCCCCCTGCCGGTGGAACAGAGCACTGCGGCTGTAATGATTGACGTCATGTGTTTTGTCTCCCTCTGCTGGTGATCTTTAGGAGCTGCTGCTGAGACGTCTTCTCAATAGAGAAGCAGGTTTAGTTGCTGTGTCCTCTTGATCACTCTCGCAGTCTCTCTAAAGAAGAAATGAATATGTTATTTTAAAGGGGATATTTGAAGGGTGTGTACACTACTGGTGAAAAGTTTTGTTGCACTTACTTATGGATTAAGCCTTCCATTTTTATAATATTAATAAACTCCGTAATAATGAAATTAAAATGGAACTATATGATAAATAATGGAATGAAAACATAAAAAGAGCACGTTACATTTGACCATCTCATGTATTAAACTTTTTACTTGTATAATATTAATAAACCTTAAACCTAATAAAACAATAAACCACAATGATGAAATAAAACATGGAACCATGGGAGTGATAACTAAAAATAAAATAAAACATAATATTTGACTATCTTCTATGTATTAACATTTTTACTTGTATAATATTAATAAACCTTAAACCTAATAAACCAATAAACCACAAATATGAAATAAAAATGGAACCATGGGAATGATAACTAAAAATAATATAAAACACTATATTTGACTATATTCTATCTATTAACCTTTTGACTTTTATAATATTAATAAACTGTATACCTAACTAATCAATAAATCACAATTATGAAATAAAAAATGGAACTGCAGAAATGATAACTAAAAATTAAATAAAATGTTATGTTAGAGCAAACTATGTGTATTCAGCTTTTGACTTGTCCTTTTATTAAGTAGTTTATAAGGTTTAAGATACATAATAAGAGTCACTTCTGTGGACCTATTGGTTGTTCTTTTTCCAACATTTAAACAGAGTATATTCCGAAAAAAATATATTAATAATTCAAATAAACTGTTTGCGAAAATATATTATGGTCTATTAAAGTAAATTCAGACTTTTAGACAAACAACTTCAGATTTTTTTAAAACAAGAAACTCAAATGTCTAAAACTTTTAACTTTTAGTAAAAAATGTACCTCCATGTATGTAAATATGTATATATAATTGTGAAATCCATCCATTTATTTATCTCAATATCATTCTGGAAATTTTTTTTAATTTCTACATGTTTTTATATTTACAACTCATTACTGGAACACCATTAAGAAAACGTCACTTTTACCTGAGAGATATCAGTAATATCGCTCTGCTGAAATATCACTGTTGTCCCTGTGACATCACTAGATTCTGCAAACTGCAAACAGAAACGTGGCTGCAGGTCGTGGTCATATTCTCTGCTTAGCAATTAACAGCCAATCAGAGTTTGATTTTGCAATCCCCAAGTTTAGATCTGAATAAGCACTAAATAATTTTTTCGCATACCCTAAATTTAAGTTTGCTTTTGATTTTAAAAAGGCAATTTTGCTGATTGTGGTGTAATTCACAGAAAATATTGAAAATCATCTCACCAGCTCTTGTTGTCCTGTACCGCGGGCCTTGCACAGTAACTGCAGTCGAGTAAAGCGGTTACAGGCTGAAACCATGTTAAAAGACATCTACAAAGAGAAAACCAACAAGAATGTCTCAGTCTTGCTTGTGAACAGCAGGTGTCTCTCTTTACTCTCAGGTCAGTGTGGTTCCATACAGTAAATCATAAGTATCAGGAACCGTTTAAAGCACCTAACATACATTTACCATTGGAAATTCGCACCCACCTTCCATTTCCTCTTTGCATTGAACTTCCTAAAGTTCTTCATGTTGATGGAGGAGCGGTTCCTCTTGGCAATCTGAGTTCTGTTCAGAGGCTTTAAGAGAAATTTACATGAAACAGTTACCAAAATGATCCTGACCACAAAACACGAAAGAGAAGATATAATAGATGTGTTCAATAATTTTACCTTAATCCAAGGGTGAATGAGGCATTCTTCTGCTGTCATTCTTTCACTGGATACAAAAGTTAAAGTTTTAAAGTCATTAAAGTTCTTTGTGAAAGCAAAAGTCAGACGTTAAAGTGATAATTCATCCAAAATGTACTTATATAATATTTTGCAAAGTTACAATATAAGTGGAAAATGTACATTTCTCAAAATATATTCTGTTATGTTCTGCACAAATATATGACATTCGTTCATTTACCTTATGAAATAAACATTTCAGTGTATTAAATACATACTTCTGGTCTTTAACTAGCAGTTTCTGGATGAAGTCTTTGGCCAGGTTGCTGGTTTGGCTGAAAAAGTGCGGTTCAAACTCATAATTCATTGCCACAATGTTCTTCAGGGTGTCTTCATCCGTCTCGCCTTGGAACGGGGACAGCCCACTCAGACTGACGGTGTAAATACACAAGAATAACAAATGGTTTTCTGGGAAGAAAATATTTTGTTGCCTGGAGAATCTACAGTATGAACCTGCATTCATTTGCACCTTTGCTCTCATTCTTCTTAGAGACAAAATGGCTTCTAATATCCCACAGATGTTGATTTAAACAAGAATAAAGTATTTCCATTATTCAGCAGAAACATACAATTGTTGCTTCTGTGATCGTCAACACAAAGATAGCTGATGTAAAGCAGAAGGCCCTTGAGCGTGTGTCGGGTATCTGCCCAATATCTGCTGTTGGCTACTTCATTTTTGACATACTTTATCTGATCTCACAAGGCCAGGGCCGTAAACCTGAGACAGCTCCGCTTCTCTAAAAGAGGTTTTGTAGACTTTAGGGCGGGGAATAAATCTAAGAGGATTAGCCTGTCGGTGTTTTATCTCATTATGAAAAAAGAATACTTACAAAATGTATGTAATGACACCAATGCTCCTAAAACAAAATCACAAGAGTACAATTAAAAATCATGTTGCCATGAAAGCGATTTAACATCATCGATTATAATAAACAATTATTTTAATATAAACATTTGTCATTGTTTAAATTAATAAATTGATACATTTAAAGGTACAAAAACAAAAGTAAGGTTAAACAAAATAGTACGGTTAAGCAAAATATCATTTGAAATATAAATAAACGAATAACAAATATAAATATAATAAATAATGAATACAAATTATATAAAAATAAAGTGTAAAGGTATTATAATTGGTTTTATCTATTTATTTCATAGCACTTTAACAAGTAAAAAAACATATGCACTGTGAACAATGCCATCTTGACACTACGAATGCATTATAGAATAAAAAATGTGGATTAATCATTCTCGTTCAGGGCCACCAAATC
The DNA here is from genome assembly GCA_033220385.1 of Triplophysa yarkandensis. NCBI lineage: Eukaryota > Metazoa > Chordata > Actinopteri > Cypriniformes > Nemacheilidae > Triplophysa > Triplophysa yarkandensis. The sequence goes on along the minus strand of CM065660.1, from coordinate 15,129,391 downwards.
TAACATTCGTGTAAACATTTCCCAGCATGACCTTGCCACTGTGAGTACCAAGATACACCAGTCGAGCTCCAGGAAAGTTACGAAACTAGTGTAAACTGAACATGAATTATTGTAAATAGTTTTCCCCCGCTGTAAATAACAGCTATAGTGTTGGGTCGGAGTCTAAAATAGTGCCTTACTGTTTAACAAACAATATGCACCGCATATGCACTATTAAGGGCAATGTATAGTTAACGAAAACACACTAATACTCCATGGGACATGCGAAAGTAGAATCAGGTCTGAGCATGTCTAAAACCTCTCCCGTGCATTCTTCTGAACACATGTTCCAGTGTGTGTGTTTCTGATCCGAGCCTGGTTAAACTTACCACATATCTGCAGCTGTACCAAGAGGCTCGTAGTTGATAATCTCAGGGGCTGTGGGAGACAGAAAGGCTAGCTTTAATACATTATGAAAACTATTTCTGCAGAGAATTTATCCGAATCAACATGTTTACCAATTCTTAGTTTTATGAACCAAACCCATGCTGTTTAGTGTTTGGAATGCACCTTCTGACTTTAATAACCAATATAACTGTCAACATTGTTTCACTTGCATAGAACATTAAACTCCTTTTATTGCAAGTTACAAAAAAATCTCTAAAATGCCAAACTGTCAGAATGACACTGTTAAACGCATTCCTTTAAAAACATCTGCACAGTTTCACATCCTTACATGGACCACGGTGGAGTGTGTCCATAGTTTCAAGAGAACAAGCTTCATCTTAGGCCGACAAAAACTAAGCAAAAGACAGATTTTGAGATTAAGGTACTATTCGAAAACCTTTCACAACAGTTTTGTAGTAAAATAGCAGCTACAGAGAAGCAGCAGTGAAAGTTATTTATGATCTATAAAGTAATTTATAGATCTTTTATAGATCAAAAGTGATAGCTTACTCCAGATATGAATATGAATATGAAAATTTTTTAATCATTTATAACCTCATGTCATTTCAAACCTGTATGACTCTTACTTTCAAAGAACACAAAAGATACTTTGAAGAATGTTGATTTTTCCAAACAGATTTGCAACTTACTTACCTCAATTAGGGGGCACAAAACCAATAACAGTGAATAGGTGCCCGCATTCAAACTTCAAACTATTTTACTGAAATCACCTGTCATCACAGCTTAACCCAAGCGTCATTTTCCAGTATGAAACAAAAGGAGACATTCTGCCAAATAACTGAAACATTCATACCATAAAGCTACAAAATAAGACAGAAAGCTCACCTTCTTTTACAACTTTTCGGAACTCAAATAAAGCAAATATCTGCGTATCAACAGTCCCAGACCAGATTACTTATTCATGGGAAAAATCTGTTCATCTTTTTACTAAACAAAGCCAAGTCACAGAGGAATTGGCCAGCAAACCCACTTCAGCCATGAGCAGGCCTGACTCATGATTTGGCATGTTACCAAGATCACGATTCAGCCTAACTCATAACGTCCTTGGAAAATCGTGTAACTCCTAAGTGTCAAAGTAGGATGTTCTTATGGTGAGGGTTAGTTAGTGGACAATAGATGCAGGCCCTGCTACCAGTATCATTTTTGACAGCGTTGTCTTGTGCAAACAGTTCTTAAGTACACAGTAACAAGTCACAGAGACAAAATATGTACACGTTTATTTGTGATATTTATAAGAGCACTGATAAATGAAGCTGGCAATCCAGAAGGTGTGTTTGCATAACTAGGAGTTAAACACTGTTGCCAATGTGAAAAAAAGGTATTTATTAATTCGGAATTATTATTTTATTATAACGGATGTACATTTGTATCTTATTTAATTTTCTCTTATTTAATTTGCCGGCAAGAGGCTATTTATTTTGTAAATGTGAAAAGATGAACATAAAATGTGCTATAACTAAACATAAAAATTAGTAATAAAAAGTAATCATAAATCTTTTATATTGTAACTTAGTTTAGCCCCAAAATATAATTTATGTCAATGTAAACTCCCATTTATGTTCTTTCAAACCTCTATGACTTTCTTTTTTGTAGAAAACAAAAATGATATTTTGAATAGTGTTAATAACAAACAGCAGTCATCCATGGTAAGAAAACAAAATCCACAATGAATTCTTCAAAATATCTTCTTATGTGTTTTGTGTTAGTAAAAAGTCATACGAGGGTAAGTGAATGATGACAGAATTGTTATTTTTGGATTATTTATCACTTAAAGAAGGTTAGCTATAGGTAACTCTTAAAGATGCTTCACAGTGCCATAGAAGAAAAGGTAAAAAAAATGAAGAATTATAAGCTAAATGATTCTTTAGGATCCTATCGCTGTTAAGAAACTTTAAGCATATTTTTCAAAGAGTCATCTTACAATAAAACATACATATTTTTTAAATTTAAAATATTTAAAGATCAAACTAAACGCATCAAAACATCTGGATGAAGTGTGCAGATGTTTTTGAGAATAGAAGCTATACCAGCTATAAGACAGTAAGAGGGAAAGCATGTGTGGTTTGGAGTTGAGGCCTCCAGAGACATTGTATTGCTCATCCATGCATTAGACTTAAAACAAGCGCATCCTTGTCCTTAATGGACCTGAAGTATGTGTTCATCACAGCATCTCAAAATAAATCTGCGGCTGTCCGTCAATTTCACCTGAACCGAACAGCTATTTCCTTTTATCCGAAGTTATCCCGTTTCTATGGAGACTGCCAGAACATAAATATGGAAATGAATGGATGCAGAGACGCCAACAGGTGTAAAGTTGAACATTCACCTCAGCAGATGCTCGTGCGCATATTTCTCGGCAGATAAAATCTTTCAATATCTTTGCATAATGACATTACAAAAGAAAGTATTATAAGCATTGCCTTGTGGATGCTGCTGTATAAGATGCCTACTTTGCAGTTTCTGTACTTTGTTGGAGATCAACAGTTTAGTAAATATGGTGGTGAACTCAACAAAACTGTAAATTAGTTTACGTCCAGTAACTTGCAAAGAAATATATCACAATATCATACATCTGCCCCTTTGAGCTTTATCTCACATGCCATTTTGAGCTTCATCCGCCCCATCTGTAAATATACCCTTTGAGGTTTGTTAGTTTGGCCGCAGTATCAAAAAACAGCAGAGAAACATTCAATTGTGAACCTGTGTGGTCAATGTTTCTGGACTAAAGTGCACACATTTTACTAATATACACATTCTTATTTACATAAATGCATTTGGCAGACGCTTTTAACCAAAAGACACATTCAAGCTATGCAGTTACACATCATCTGTGTTTTTCCTTATGTATTGAACCCTTAATGTTGCAAACAGTTGAGATACAGGAAAGGATTTGTACTCACCGATGTATTGTGGGGTTCCACCTAAACTCTTGTACTCTTCACCTTGTATGAATCGGTGGGCCATGCCGAAATCAATGATTTTGATGTCCGGGTTGGTGGCATGTTTGTCCAACAACATGATGTTCTCAGGCTTTAACAATAGAGAGGTTTGAACGTTAAAAATCTTCAAAATTCTTTAAAAAATGCATTGTTGTTTATTGTAAAGTGTTATTAAAATGCAAATATGTTGATCGCTCCACTTTAAGGAAACACTCTTAATTCTGACATGAATTAGTTGTTTCAAACCTTTTCATCGTCTTTGTTTAGTGGAACACAAAAAGCTATTTTGAAAAATGTTCGAAAATAAGAATTGTGAGGCATAGTAAATATATATATTTTTGCTCTGTTGAAGACAAAACAAGATCTTTATAAGATTTTAAGAAAACAAACAAAGGACTGTTGACTACCATTTTGTTGTGGCAGTAAACGATGCCTCCGAAATTTCATTTGCAAACATTCTTCTAAATATCTTTATTTGTGTTTAACATTCTATGTATTCTGATTTGTAACAACTTCAAAGGGATTAATTTGATATAATTTTTACTTTGGTAAACTATTTCTTCAAATCAGATTTTAAATGGTTTAGCCAACAGTAGACTCTAGACTACAGCCAATAGAACTTAAACATAAAAAAGATATTCATATGCTGTATTCAACGAGCCAATAATGTAATTGCATGATTTTTCATAAGAAATATGAGCAAACTGGTATTCATATTGAAATCTTGCATCTTTGTGTTGAGTAAAGGTTGGTCACCAGTGAGCAATGTTTGCGTGTGAAAGCTGCACAACACTTCCACATAACTGTGTTACAAATCTTACAGGAAGTCACGTGTTTACTATGTTTATAATTACGTTTATCTATTTGGCTCGACCTTTTCCTGACTAATTTTGCTATCACACAGAGACCGCAGCTGAGGTCACATCCCACCTTCAGGTCAAAGTGTCCGATGTTTTTCTGGTGCATATACTTCACTCCTTCCAGTATCTGTTTCATGAACTCAATGGCTTCTGTCTCCGTGAGGTTTTCCTTCTCTGCGATGAAATCAAAGAGTTCGCCACCCTTTAATCTATTATATGTGAAAATACACAATATTAAAAGGATGAGCCATATACGCATAACAAAGCCATTTTACACATACACAGTACACAACGTATGTATTAATATAAAACAGCATACACTTTTAAAATAACGTGAATAAAACTAAATATACCAGTCTTCTTCCCCTTTACAGGAGACTCCCCATTTGACCCAGTTTCATCATTTTTTCTCTAGAATAGAAATCCTCGAGAAAGTTTCGTTTCCATATCCTTAAAAGCACATACTCACAGCTCAATGATGAGGACGACCTCTGCTTTGCTCTCGAAAACATCTTTAAGAGCCATGATGTTTTGATGTTGAAGGCTCTGAAGGATCTCCACCTCCCTCTCCACGCTCTTCCTCTCAAATCCCAGCCGGCTTCCTGCACCTCGCTTCAGCTTCAGGAATTTACCCGCCCAAAAAACGCCAGTGGCCCGTTCTCGAACCTCACGCACCTGTCCGAAGTGACCACTAAGATAGCAATAAATAACATCACTGGTTAGTATATTAGGGTTTAAACTTAAAGACTCGGCAAACATAATACAGTAAATGAGGCGAAGGGAAATTGCCTTAAAATAGATATTATATTAAAAAAATAACTTACTCTGATGTATACAATTTAATTTAATACACTATACTAAAGTGGAAATGGCCATATGCTTCATTTGTTACAATAATTAAAATGTAATACACATTTCTAACATGAAAATGTCCATATAGATATTATATATATTAATTTAATTTTAGTAATACTATTCAGACTCATACATGTAACTTCCGGGAAAGTTGCAATATCATAAATAATATAACATAATGCATATTTTTAATATAAGAACTGAAACATAATAATGTAACTAACATAAAAACAGTGTGAAATAATAGACCATTACAATAAATATTAATACAAAAATATAATATATCATAATACATATTTATATAATAAATTAAATGAATATGCATAACTAAAGTGGAAAATATGAATTAAATAAATATTATAAGTCATTAATATCAATCTAATACATTAAATTTACATAACATTTGCCATATAATAGATATCCTCTTAATATAATAAGTGTAAACCTAGTAAATGTAACAAATGTAAAAATTGCCATTTAGATGTATATAAATACTTTAATACATAGTTTTTGTAATACATTAGTGTGACGTTGGCATGTAAAAAATTGAATATTAATATAATAAGTGATTTTATCATAAACAATCTGATACTTATATAATGAGATAAGAGATTTGAAGGAATAACTTTACCTTCCCAAAACATCTCCAATCTCATAAAGGTCTTCAACATTTCCCAGCTTGAAGACAGACATTGTGCTCTTACTCCTCCTCGGCCCTCTGTCTACTGATATTCAAAGGAAAGCTTTTGGCTACACTATAATGCTCATTATGACTTCAACATTAGATCCACACCTGAAACACAGAGAAAAGAACACAATAGAATATTACGCACCTTTATTTGAGAACTTAACAAAAACAGAGTCAGAACTTGCAAGAAACATGACATCACTTTTAGCCGTTAGGTGAACATTCAAGATGTCATCATGACCGCATATTTTGCCCCGAAAATCCAGGCATGCTGGAAACATTTCACTAAACTAGTCGCAAACAACAAAGGAGGGTTCTGGAAATGATTTAAGAATCTCCAAAGGCCAAACATCTGGAATTGAAATCCCCCTGGAACCCCAAGCATGAGAATGGTCACAACTCAACAGGCCAATGCTTTAAACTTCAGCCACAAACTGTTTTGTCACGACGCGGATACACTGTGAGAAACTGTCAGCGAACACAACCCACCCTCCCTTACACACATTCTTTCATAATGAGCCCATTTCCCACATTGAGTTGTAGTTCTGTAAAGAGTTTTCAATGGGTAAACATGTTTGTAAGGAAGTGAAGAGAGGACGGAGGAATAACAACATCAATGAGACGGAGCCGGGTCGAGAGACAGATGAGAGATTAGGGAGATTATTTACGGACACACCAGACCGTATCTATCGATCGAATCATCTACGTCAGCCCCGAACGTGCATGTTATAGATAAAGCGTCCTAACTTAAATCTGTTCTCACATGTGTGGTTGTGTTTATGTAAAAACATGTAATGATGTGAATGTCAAAGTCCTACAAGAGGAACAGCTGATGGCGGTTTGTTGCGATTTGCATGAATGCTGGATCAATCTGTTCCATGCAGACCCATGTACACAAATCCAAACACAGTTTCAGGGAGTTTGCCATAATAAGTATAATCACTGATAAAGAATATAATTCATTCCTGTCGTTTTTAATGGGATGGTTCAACGAAAACTAAAAATGGTGTCATCATTTACTTTCCTTTGTGTTGCTTTAAAGCGTTATACATTTCTTTGTTCTGATCAACACAGAGAAAGATATTTTGAAGAATGCTTTGAACTACACAGATCTTTAACCCAATTGATTACCATAGAAAAATACTTTATTACTTACAAAAAAAAGATATTTTGACGGCATGGAAATTAGCGTGAAAATTTACAGATTAACCTAATACACCTCTAATTGTCATATAGTGGATTTTAAATATTTACATAAAATATTACATAAATTATAGGGCATTCTGTTATGTCACTGCTATTTTGCATTATCAAAAATGGCATAAAACAGTTATAATAAATTATTATATATAATACATAATCCTAATCCTAAAGTGATGTTACTAAAGTTGAAATTTCCATATGATATCATACGAAATAGATTTATTAATATAATAAATATAACCCTAAAGAGACAACCGTCCTTAACCATGACCATTGCAGGAATAAGTATTTCACACAAACACAATTTCTGATGTTTTACATATTTTGTTAATCTGGTAAGCCATTTTGCCACTCAAACTATTCCCATTCCACTGCTAAACTCCGCAGTGGCAAACGGTAGGATATAAAGATAATAAATCCCGTTGGACTTTCCGAATGTGTTTAGAGTTCAAGTCAACTGTGTTTGGAGAATGGCCCGAAGATGGAGGGGATGAGCTGAGCGGTCCGTTTCCAAAACGGCAACCCACCCATGTCACTTCGGCTTCCTACGGTAACATACCAGGAAAGCGTCCAGATAGCAGAACAATAGCGTTCATTGCAAAACAAAAACTCCCTTTTACGACAGCCATTAAGCTGTGTCACGTTGCAAACTCATTTCCCGTAAAACTAGTTTCAGTTTGCACATATATCCTTTTGGATCTCAAATTCACTCTATTCTACATAGTCAACCGATGTTCACTTCTAAGTGTAACTCCATTCATACTTTTGCATGGACAGTATTTCATCTAAACAGAGATGACATCACCGAGTTATCATTTTTCATTATGGACACTGTTTAACTAATCAATCTTGTTCAGCTGCTTTGTCACAATGTATAAAGTTTAAACAGCTATATAAATAAAGGTGACTTGACTTTTAGTTTACTACCTTACTATAGAAAGGGAGTGGAACGCATGTCTGAAGGCCTCAGGGTAAAGGCGTGTGGTAATGTGAGAACCGCTTGCTTTCATGCCTTTTCTCTCCGGGATCAAACACAAAAGTTTAGGAGTGATTCCAAACGGCCTGACAACTGCATGCTTACCATTTCAAAAGCAAACCGATGATCTCATGTGTGTTTTGGAATTAAGATCCCCGAAGCCTCAGATTCACGTCTGCAACAACATGTGATGGAAAAAGAAGGGGACAGGGGAATTATGACAGATACACGAACAAAGATACAGAAGAAAATACAGAGAATGAACTTTGGTGCATTTTAGGGAGAACATTTCGCTCCACCATGAAATTTGTAAAAGCAGAGAAGAGCAAACACACATGAAGTCTATTCAAATTCGATTTCGTTATGCAAAGCTTTCATGGCTTTTTTGGTCTGCGATCACATGTCCACAATCCCACTCAAAACCCTTAAAATGAATTCAGGGAAGCACGCATGCCAGAATAAAACCTCATCCAGATCTCACGATGCAATGCAAACTTGAAATTCTGGTTCACTTAAATAAAGCCTTGAGGGCAAAGGGTGACTCCAACCTGAGCGTTTAACTCAAATTACACTTAGTTCACCCTAAACCAAAAATTCTATTATATTCTCCCTCACAGCCCGGATGGCTTTCCCTTGCTGAAAATATTTAGAAGAATGCTAATAACATGCAGCAACTCGCACACACACAAAAACGTATTCAATCAAATACATACCAACATTCTTTGAAATATCTTCTAAGTATGCATAAACATCCTTAAACCATGATGCTACAGTAACATTCTACAGCCTTCCCATTCAATCAAATACAAACCAACATTCTTCAAAATATCTTCTAAGTATGCATGTACATCCCTTTAACCATGATGCTACAGTACCATTCTACAGCCTTCCCATTCAATCAAATACATACCGACATTCTTCAAAATATCTTCTAAGTATGCATGTAGATCCCTTTAACCATGATGCTACAGTACCATTCTACAGCCTTCCCATTCAATCAAATACATACCGACATTCTTCAAAATATCTTCTAAGTATGCATGTACATCCCTTTAACCATGATGCTACAGTAACATTCTACAGCCTTCCCATTCAATCAAATACATACCGACATTCTTCAAAATATCTTCTAAGTATGCACGTACATCCCTTAAACCATGATGCTACAGTACCATTCTACAGCCTTCCCATTCAATCAAATACATACCGTCATTCTTCAAAATATCTTCTACAGTACCATTCTACAGCCTTCCCATTCAATCAAATACATACCGTCATTCTTCAAAATATCTTCTAAGTATGCACGTACATCCCTTAAACCATGATGCTACAGTACCATTCTACAGCCTTCCCATTCAATCAAATACATACCGTCATTCTTCAAAATATCTTCTACAGTACCATTCTACAGCCTTCCCATTCAATCAAATACATACCGACATTCTTCAAAATATCTTCTAAGTGTGCACGTACATCCCTTTAACCATGATGCTACAGTACCATTCTACAGCCTTCCCATTCAATCAAATACATACCGTCATTCTTCAAAATATCTTCTAAGTATGCACGTACATCCTTAAACCATGATGCTACAGTACCATTCTACAGCCTTCCCATTCAATCAAATACATACCGTCATTCTTCAAAATATCTTCTAAGTGTGCACGTACATCCCTTTAACCATGATGCTACAGTACCATTCTACAGCCTTCCCATTCAATCAAATACATACCGACATTCTTCAAAATATCTTCTAAGTATGCATGTACATCCCTTTAACCATGATGCTACAGTACCATTCTACAGTCTTGTCATTCAATCAAATACATACTGACATTCTTCAAAATATCTTCTAAGTATGCATGTACATCCCTTTAACCATGATGCTACAGTACCATTCTACAGCCTTCCCATTCAATCAAATACATACCGTCATTCTTCAAAATATCTTCTAAGTATGCATGTACATCCCTTTAACCATGATGCTACAGTAACATTCTACAGCCTTCCCATTCAATCAAATACATACCGACATTCTTCAAAATATCTTCTAAGTATGCATGTACATCCCTTTAACCATGATGCTACAGTACTATTCTACAGCCTTCCCATTCAATCAAATACATACCGACATTCTTCAAAATATCTTCTAAGTATGCATGTACATCCCTTTAACCATGATGCTACAGTACCATTCAACAGCCTTGCCAATCAATCAAATACATACCGACATTCTTCAAAATATCTTTTAAGTATGCATGTACATCCCTTTAACCATGATGCTACAGTAACATTCTACAGCCTTCCCATTCAATCACATACATAACAACATTCTTCAAAATATCTTCTAAGTATGCATATACATCCCTTTAACCATGATGCTACAGTAACATTCTACAGCCTTCCCATTCAATCAAATACATACCGACATTCTTCAAAATATCTTCTAAGTATGCATATACATCCCTTTAACCATGATGCTACAGTAACATTCTACAGCCTTCCCATTCAATCAAATACATACCGACATTCTTCAAAATATCTTCTAAGTATGCACGTACATCCCTTTAACCATGATGCTACAGTAACATTCTACAGCCTTCCCATTCAATCAAATACATACCGACATTCTTCAAAATATCTTCTAAGTATGCATGTACATCCCTTTAACCATGATGCTACAGTACCATTCAACAGCCTTGCCAATCAATCAAATACATACCGACATTCTTCAAAATATCTTTTAAGTATGCATGTACATCCCTTTAACCATGATGCTACATTAACATTCTACAGCCTTCCCATTCAATCACATACATAACAACATTCTTCAAAATATCTTCTAAGTATGCACATACATCCCTTTAACCATGATGCTACAGTAACATTCTACAGCCTTCCCATTCAATCAAATACATACGACATTCTTCAAATATCTTTCTAAGTATGCACATACATCACTTAAACCATGATGCTACAGTAACATTCTACAGCCTTCCCATTCAATCAAATACATACCGACATTCTTCAAAATATCTTCTAAGTATGCACGTACATCCCTTTAAACCATGATCCTACAGTACCATTCTACAGCCTTCCCACGACACATCCTATAATAAAATGAGAATGTGAAATTGAGAAATGGCAAACGTCAGTGCGTGGAAGAAGTGCGCATCCTCCAAACTTGTCGTGCCTCTCCACGGGGATTGCGCACCTATCCCAAATCCCCCAAACTGGTCACGATCGTTGAACTTCACACGCGTGGGCTTCGTTGAAAGCCCAAACCCCACGGGTGGGTTTGCGTCACGTACCTGGCGTCGCGTTCTCCCTGCGGTCCGGCCGTCATGAAGTCCGGATGTCGCTTCCTGTGGACCTGCGCTCGCCGTGGACGCGCAATCGCTTCGATGAGGAAATGCGCGCATTGGTTGTGACCCCGGCAGGGTGTAGTGCACGCCTCCCGTGGGGTGGGTTCGTAGGTAACACTGTTGCAGAACAACCTGGAAGAATGATACATCCCTGCTGCAGAAATGTATGGGATGTGTGTTGCTTTTTGGGATTAAATCTTAATTGCATTGATGGAGATGAGC